>CM070496.1:15296446-15318946 GCA_036324585.1 Champsocephalus esox | reverse complement strand
GTCTCATGACCCGCGTCACATGACGCGTCTCATGACCCGCGTCACATGACCCCGTCACATGACCCGGTTGCCGTCACATGACCCGCGTCAATGACCTCAGTCTCTAAAGTCACGAGGAAATGTTTCGACTGAGATGTGTGTGTGTGTGTGTGTGTGTGTGTGTGTGTGTGTGTGTCAGGCCATCGTGACGGCATGTCACGCTGACTCTCACCCATGCCACTAGCACGTAACCCAGCCGAACGAGTACAGACTGGACTCCATCGAGCAACGCACCACAGTCAGACTATCGAATGCACCGAGGTAACACACAGCCACATGAACCCACACACACACACACACACACAACTCACACGAACAGTCCCATGCAACGAAAGTTACATCATGACATATAACATCATTAAAACAAACACACCGGTCTCCCTGGTGCTGAGATGATGTGAGAGTGTGTGTAGTGATGAGTAAGATTGTATGTGTGAGTCGTGGGTCAGTAGTGTGTGTCTGTGTGTGTGTGTGTGTAGGTGAGGTTGTGTGTGTGTGTGTGTGGTCTGTGTGTATGTGAGATGTGAGTGAATGTGTGTGTGTGGTGTGTCTGTATGAGATGTGTTGTATGTGTGTGTGTGTGTGTCTGTCTGTGTAGTGTGTGTGTGTGTGTGTGTGTGAGTGTCACCTGAGGCTCATCTATCCCGCCGTTAGGTCTCCAAGACTGAAAACAGACTCCACATCCAGCGTTAAATGTTAAAAGTTGTGCCACATGCTGACAGATTGGCGACAGGACTCAGCACTGCCGTCCAATCAGTAAGGACGAGCACACCAGATGACACACCTGGATCTGGACTCCACAGTAGATCTTCGAGCACAGCTCAGAATCTGTGGAGGATGAAGGCGTGAAGGCCTGCTACGAACGCGCCACGAGTCCCAGCTGATCGAGATCTGCGCTCAGTAGTGAGGTCACACACACACACACACACACACAAATACAAATAAACTCACATCACACACACACGACACACACACATCACACACACACACACACACACACACACACAAAGACACACACCTCACATCCACACCCAGCATCAAACACACACAAAGGACACTCACATCACACACACACCTCACACACACCACACATGCACACACCCGACACACACACACCTCATCACTTCAGAAGGAGCAGATGACATATAAATCCCACGGACCAATCAGAGCGCACTACCACTAACCCAGACGGACCAATCACATGAGAACCACAGTAACAGATGATATTATATCTCATCTGTGTTTTCGTCTCCCACTAAACAATTAAACTACTTTACATAACATTAAGAGGAGGATGCGTATCGTAGTCCTTCTCTATCATCATATGTGTCTCCCCGCTGTGTAGTCCACTGTGTGTCCCTGCTAGATGTCCCGCTACAGTGCAGTCCGCTGTGATCCCGCGTGTGTGCCCCACTGTGACCGCCGGACCCCGCTGTTCTCTGGTGGTCCCGCCTTGCTGTGTCTCTGTGTCCTCCCCCGCTTGTCCGCCGTTGACTGTGTCCCCCGCTGGGATTCCCTCGCTGTCCCTTCCGTGGTCCCCGGCCGCTGTGTGTCCCCGGTGTGTCGGGGAACTCACCAGTCAGGAAATAAACCCTCTCTTTCCTTCCTCTTCGTACCCACATCTCTAAAACGTGGAACTACGGATCTGATGCCATATGTGCGTCCGATATGACTTCACATCTTGAAATTGGTTCCATGGGGGCGGGCCAATCATAAAGCTTAATCTAGAAACAATGGCCCGACTGTTTCTGGACTTAATATGTTCTGTTTTTACATTTGCATGCTAACACTAGATGCTTACCAGTACTTGAGATGCTTGTGTGTGAAGAAGCGAGGAAGTATTGAACACTCACCTCGTGGTTTAACCGGAGGAGAGTAATCCTTTGAGCTCCAGATGTTCGCAGAGCCTGAGTGATCCTGATCTGTATTTCATCAAACTCAGTGCGTTTAGACGGGGACTGCCATGTCCGCATGAGCCGGCATAGGCTCCGCCCCCTCTTGTTTGGAGTTGATCCTTTGTTTTTATCAGGTAACATCTCATTGGACACATCTTGGACTCTGTAACTTGTCGATCATTAGGCATTTGTGAATCCAAAACTCTTGAATCGCCATTGCCTAACACAACAAGAGCCACACAAGGAACACAGTTATGCAAGGAGAGCGTTGTTGTAAAAACACCATGAGAATAGCCCATCCATCTGCTTCCATTTTCCGTATTTCAACTGGAGCTCAGCGATCCCATCTCTCCATCCTCTCCATGTGATGGAAGAGAAGTAGAGAATGTGAGATAATTACGAGATGGAGATCATGGAAAGGATGATGTTTAGCTGGAGAGATGGAGATAGATGGAGAGATGAGAGATGAGAGATGGATGATGGTAGATGAGAGAGATGGACATGATGGATGAGAGTGATATGTGAGAGATGTGAGTGAATGGAGAGATGGAGTAGATGGAGAGAGAGATGGAGGAGTCTGCATGGATGGATGGTAAGATGCGATGTGGAGAGCCTGGAGAGATGGACTGAGATCGAGATGGAGGATGGATGGATGGAAGCTAGATGGGCTGCGCGATGGAGAGAGATGGATGGAGAGCGCGAGGAGGTGGATAGACTCCGATTAGATGGATAGGATGGATGGAGAGAGTAGTATGGATGGCTGGAGGCGATGGACCGAGCCATTGATAGATGGAGAGATAGGATGGATGTAGAGATGGGGAGGATAGATGGATGTATGGAGAGATGGATGGATGGATGGAAGATGGAAGAAGGAGGATGGAGAATGGCGGAAATGGAGATATGGATGGATAAGATGGAGAGATGGAGAGATGGAGAGATGGAGGTAGATGGAGATCTGGAGAGATGATGGAGGATGTATGGATGGGAGAGATGGATGGATTGAGAGATGGATAGATGTGAGAGATAGATTGATGAAGGATGAAGGATGGAGATATGGATGGATGGATGGATGAGAGATGGATGGAAGGAGAGATGGAAGGATGGATGGCAGGGAGCAGATGGATGGATGTGATGGGAGGAGATTGAGAGAATTATGCGAATGAAGTTGATTGATGGATAATGGAATTGGAAGGTTGGATTGATGGCGAGATGAGAGATTGATGGATGGAGAAGCTGGACTGGATGAGAGATTTAGATATTTATGAGATGGATGGAATGGATAGATGGAATTGCTAGTTTGGAAGATGGAGAGATGGATGGATGTATAGATAGTATTGAAGGAGAGATGGAAAGATGCTGTATGTGATCGATGGAGAGAAGGAAATGAAGGATGTGATGGGATAGAAGCTAGGATGGATGTATGGAACATATGTACATGGATGGATAGAAGGATTGATGGATGGATTGGATGGAGAGATTGAAAAGGAAGGGATGGAGAGATGGATGGGATGTATGGATGGATGGCGAGAATTGATGGATGGAAGGGTATTGATTGAAGGAGAGATGTATGGAGAGATGTGGAAGGAATGGAAGGAAGTGCAGAGAAATGGATTGATGGATGATGGATAGATGGATGGATGGAGGAAGATGGATAAGGATTTATGGAGAGATGGATTGATGCTGTATTGAGAGCAGGATTGGAGGATGGATGGATGGAGAGCTTGGCGGCTGGAAGTAAGAATGGATGGCATGATGGATGGCAGGCTCGCTGGAGAGCAGGAAGGCGGGATGTGAATGATTTCTCGCGATTTGCTTTCTCTCTTTCAGTCAGGCAGTCATAACGATGGGCATGAAATGATTTCAGGAACTCATTCATTCAGTTCAGGCAGTCAGGCACGCATTCATTAATTCAGTACAGGTCACTCGTGCATGCCACTCAGTGCAGTCATTCTAGGCATGAACGCAAGCCAGGAAGGCAGTCGGACTCAGTCATTCTGGCTTTCATTCATTCTCTCAGTTCGCACAATTCCTCTCATTCATTCATGCATGCCATGCAGTCTCTCATTCATGCTCGCAGGCAACGCATGCATTCATTGTCATGTCATGACCCACATTCTCGCTCTTCATTCTCTCATTCACTCATGCATCAATTCATTCATTCATTCATTACTTGGCAGAGCCACAACCCGCATTGACCACCTGATACGCAAACTCATCCGCAAAACCCCGTCCCATCAAAGCGAAAGCTTTAAACGCACCCCCCGTGGCAAACCTCCGCTTAACCACCCCAAGCTAATCATCCCAATTATTCATAAAACAGCACATGTCAAAAGACCGCACCAACCCCACTCAAAACATGCATTAAAAACATAATAGGCACTCCACCTTTATAAACTTAACCAGTTAACAACGAGCAAGCCTCCAAGGGGACATCCCATCCCATGTCAATACATACCTATCATACCCCACCCTCCCTTCCTAGTGAAGGGGGGTGGGGGAGTGGGGGGGAGGGGGGGTGGTCTAGAAGCTCCGTGAGTGAAGAGGGTACCATCCTCAGAAACAAAAAGGCTAATGCTCCTGCAGTCGAGCTGCAGCTTCATATCCACCCCGGTCCTTTCAAGGAAGGACCTGAAGTTCCCCTGAAGGAGGAACACACACAGACTTTTAGACCTGAACACAGCAGACCACCAGGATCATATACAAACTAAAATACTGCCATGTACGAGCACAACTTAACATTTCCTGATTTCTACTGATTCATACATCCCCCGAAAGCATGATAACGACATTAGCTGTTCATACTCCAGTTATGATTAAGTGAAAAAAACAGTTTAACATCTGGTAGCACTACTGTCAGCCAGTCACTCATCATATATCAGGAGGTTGCGTGCTTGAGGAACGGCGAGTAGACGGTGATCGCGGAAGCTTATATAATCCACCAGCCATCACGTCTTAACAATTGCTAGAGGACAAACATCTTTTGCGCCAATATCCAAGCTTAATAAAATCCCACCCAAAAAACCTGACCTTATTGTAACATTTTACAACTTGTTGAAAAAACATTAAATCCCAGAGCACACACCAAGTCGCTGCAGCACAGAGACACGCGTTGCTTCGGATCGGGTCCATCAGGTTCGGACTGGGTGTACGTTGTTGTTGGAGAAAGGTCAGACCTGCTCCTGTGATGCTGTTGCCCGCTGTCCCTCCGTCAGCTCCCTGCTCTCTGCGACACCGACCGGAGATAATATTAAAGATGACAGAAAAACGATATAGTAAAAAGCCCTCGGCCTGGAAAAGTCAGAAGCAACGTTACTACGCCATAACGCCGATGAATTCTTCCGGCACTCACCACTTGCATCGATAACCGCATCGTCCACGTCCGCATCGCAAAGCTCGTAGACACGAATTATTTTCAACACCGCCTAATGGAGGATAGATGGATAGGATGTGATGATATATGGATGGTGATAGAGTGGAATTATGGATAGATAGAAGTAAAGATGGGAGTGGATATATGGGATGATGGATGGATAGATGGAATGGATAGAAGATATATGGCTGGAGGTGATGATAGATGGATTGCATGATGGATAATGGATGGGATAGATGGATGGATGGATGGATGGAAGGATGGATGGGCAGGTGGAGAGAAGGCTGGATGGATTGGATGGATAGATAGAATGGATGGGAGAGAATGCTGGGATTGATGGATGGATGATAGAAGGATGGCATGGATAGAATGGATGGATAGATGTAAGGATAGATGGATGATGGAATGAATGGATGATGATGGATGGATATGATTGTATGTAGAGATAGATGATGGATGGATGGATAGATGATAGATGGATTGAGGATGGATGGATGGATGGAGGATTGGATGGATGGATAGATGGGGGGGATGTGAATTGGATGTGTGGATGGATATATTGGGATAGATGTTGGATGGATGGATAGATGGATGGATTGGATGGATAGATGGATGTGATGGATAAATGGATGGGATGGATAGATGGATGGTAGAATGGAGAGATGGATAGATGTGTGATGGATGATAGGATGGATGGATGGTTGGTGAGAGTGGTGAAAGGAGAGTGGATGGCTGGATGTAGGTATTGATGGATGGATTGGGTGGGATGGAAGGATAGAAGGATGGAGGAATGTAGGCGGATGGATAGATTGATTGATGGATGAAGGATGGATGGATGGATAAGCATGCATGATGAGCGAAGGATGGTCAAGCACAGGCGAGTAGGCTGGAAGTCAGGATTGATGTCGATCCTCTCTCTTGTCACATTCGATGCTTGCTTTCATGTCAGTCACTCTTTCATTCTATGCATTCTGGCAGGCGCGAAGGCAGTCCTGTCACACTGTCAATCAGTTCAGGTAGCTGAGTCATTGCTAAGGATTGAGAACAGTATCGATTGCAATCATATATGGCTTGTTCATTCATTCACTCATTCATTCACTCATTCACTCATTCATCATTCACTCATTCATCACTCATTCATGCACTCATCATCATTCACTCATTCACTCATCATTCACTCATTCATCATTCACTCATCATTCACTCATTCATTCATCATTCACTCATTCACTCATTCACGTCATTCATCACTCATTCATCAATCATTCACATCATTCACTCATTCATTCATCACTCATTCTCATTCACTCATTCATTCACTCATTCATTCACTCACTGCACTCATTCATTCACTCATTCATTCATTCACTCATTCATTCACTCACTCATTCACTCACTCATTCACTCATTCATTCACTCATTCATTCATTCACTCATTCACTCACTCATTCACTCATTCATTCATTCACTCATTCACTCACTCATTCACTCATTCATTCACTCATTCACTCATCATTCACTCATTCACTCATTCATTCATTCACTCATTCATTCACTCATTCACTCATTCATTCATTCACTCACTCATTCATTCACTCATTCACTCATTCACTCATTCACTCACTCATTCATTCACTCACTCATTCACTCATTCACTCATTCATTCACTCATTCATTCACTCATTCACTCATTCATTCATTCACTCATTCACTCACTCATTCACTCATTCATTCACTCATTCACTCATTCACTCATTCATTCACTCATTCACTCACTCATTCATTCATTCACTCATTCACTCACTCATTCATTCACTCATTCATTCACTCATTCACTCATTCATTCATCACTCATTCACTCACTCATTCACTCATTCATTCACTCATTCATTCATTCATTCACTCATTCATTCACTCATTCACTCATTCATTCACTCATTCATTCATTCACTCATTCACTCATTCATTCACTCATTCATTCACTCATTCACTCATTCACTCATTCACTCACTCATTCACTCATCACTCATTCATTCACTCATTCACTCATTCATTCACTCATTCACTCATTCACTCATTCATTCACTCACTCATTCACTCATTCATTCACTCATTCATTCACTCACTCATTCACTCATTCATTCACTCACTCATTCACTCATTCACTCACTCATTCACTCATTCACTCACTCATTCACTCATTCACTCATTCATTCACTCATTCACTCATTCACTCACTCATTCACTCATTCACTCATTCACTCACTCATTCACTCACTCATTCACTCATTCACTCACTCATTCACTCATTCATTCACTCATTCACTCATTCACTCATTCATTCACTCATTCACTCATTCATTCACTCATTCATTCACTCATTCACTCATTCACTCATTCATTCACTCACTCATTCACTCATTCATTCACTCATTCACTCATTCACTCACTCACTCATTCATTCACTCATTCACTCATTCACTCATTCACTCATTCATTCACTCATTCACTCATTCACTCATTCACTCATTCACTCATTCATTCACTCACTCACTCATTCACTCATTCATTCATTCACTCATTCACTCATTCACTCATTCACTCATTCATTCACTCACTCATTCACTCATTCACTCATTCATTCACTCATTCATTCACTCATTCACTCACTCATTCACTCATTCACTCATTCATTCACTCATTCATTCACTCACTCATTCACTCATTCACTCATTCACTCACTCATTCACTCATCATCACTCATTCACTCATTCATTCACTCATTCACTCATTCACTCATTCACTCATTCACTCACTCACTCATTCACTCATTCATTCACTCATCACTCATTCACTCATTCACTCATTCATTCACTCATTCATTCATTCACTCACTCACTCATTCACTCATTCACTCATTCACTCATTCATTCACTCATTCACTCATTCACTCATTCATTCACTCATTCACTCATTCACTCATTCACTCACTCATTCATTCACTCACTCACTCATTCACTCATTCATTCACTCACTCATCATTCACTCATTCACTCATTCATTCACTCATTCACTCATTCACTCATTCACTCATTCATTCACTCACTCATTCACTCATTCACTCACTCATTCATTCACTCATTCATTCACTCACTCACTCATTCATTCATTCATTCATTCACTCATTCACTCACTCATTCATTCACTCATTCACTCACTCATTCATTCACTCATTCATCTCACTCATTCATTCACTCACTCATCTCACTCATTCACTCATTCACTCATTCATTCATTCACTCACTCATTCACTCATTCACTCATTCACTCATTCATTCACTCATTCACTCATTCATTCACTCACTCATTCACTCATTCATTCACGCTCATCACTCACTCATTCACTCATTCATTCACTCATTCACTCATTCACCTCATTCATTCACTCACTCAATCACTTCACTGCTCACTCATCTCAATTCACTCATTCACACATTCATTCACTCACTCACTCATTGCACTTTCATTCACTCAATCACTCATCACCTCATTCATTCACCATTCTTAAACACTCAATTCGTGTTCATTCACTTCATTCACTCATTCATTTCACTCACACCCTCACTCATTCACACATTCACTCATCACTCAGATCACTCACTTCACTCACTCATTCATGACACATCAGCTCATCCACTGCACTCACTCATTCATTCACTCCATTCATGTCATTCACTCTGCACACTCACTCATTCATCACTCATGCACTCATTCACTCACACTCTCATTCATTACTCATTTCATCATAGACTCATTATTCACGCTAAAACAGAACCCACCCCCCAGATATACCCCCCACCCCAACCCCACCCCCATCTATCCCACGCGCCGGCCACTTGGATCCCCTCCCTAGCTGCCCCTTTAATCCACACCCACCCCTAACTATTAGACCCACCCGCCCCTCCCTTTACTTACCCCCTAATCTCATTGGACTTCGATCCGATCCAATACCCATCTCCCCCTCCTCACTCCATCCTGCCCACCGCACCCTTGAAGACCAAATCACCACAAGACCCACCCCAACACGCATAAACCACGACTACCCTGAAATCTCATCTTAATGTAGATTTTAGCTTCATCGCTGCAACAGACAGCACCTACAACAACCCCTCATGCTCATATCCTGAATCAAACAGATCACAAGGACTTAGCACACATATCTGCAATAATATCGTCAACCGCAGACCCTCTAGGTTTCCCGAAGATAAGCTAGTGACCACGCGGCTCAAGGATTATAATTCCACAAAGCTACTCAGTGTTGAACGACGATCCATATCGGCGTGTCAACGAACACAAGTGATCCACAGCTGTGGGGTGGGAGGGGGGGGGGGACTTATTCTATATAGTTGAAAAACAAATTTCACATTAAAGCCACATCATTGAAAAGATGCATCTGTGGTGTTTTTAACGTTACCATCACACATTTTAGCACAACAATACTTACGAGACATATCTAAGCCCGTACGAGAAATTATCATTTTTATATCTTTGACTAATGCCACCAATAACATAAATCTTTATATACATATCTATTTCCCTGAGTTGTGTGGTGTGGTGTGTGTGAGAGTGTGTGTGTGCGAGGTAAGCCGCTGTCCTCCACCAGGTTGGATCTGTACGTAGGACAGACTACCCACCCACTGACCAGGTAAGGAACGCGGGACCAAACAGCGGCATCACTGTGTGTCTGCTCCGCCCCCTCACTGTTCGTCTTCTTCAGCAGGAATCTTACTGCGCTGCAGGGTTCTGGTTCTGACAGAACCCTCCGGGATCATTGAGACACCTCTCCTATCCAGTCCGACAAAGGTCAACTTCCAGAAAGTCCCCGCCTGCTCAGTTTACGCCTGCACCAAACAGCAACGTTCCCCGCCATATGAGCTACCCTGCCCCACTCAGCTATAGTCCCGCCCATATGATCCCATTACCCCAATCAAGCTAATGAAGCCCCACCCAATGAGCACATTGCCCCAATCAGCTCAGCCCCACCCATATAGCACCTGCACCAAATCATCTATGACCCTGCCGCCAAATGAGCACATGCCCCAAACCCAAAGCCCCCACCCATAAAATGCACCCAGCAACCAATCAGCAAAGTCCGCCGCCCATAATGAGCACATGGTGGCCCCCAATCAGCTAAGTCCCACCCAGATTAAGCAACCTTTCAGCAATCAGCTAAGTCTCCGCCCATATTACACATGCCCCAATCAGCTAAGGAGCCTCCACCCATATGAGCACCTTCACCAATCTAGCCTAACCCCGCCGAGCATCCAATCAACTGTCCCTTCAAAACAAATGTTGACATTCATGAGAGAGTGAGTGAGGGAGAGCGGCAGAGATGTTAAACACATTCCCCAAGCCGAGGAGGGACCAGTTAATGACACACACACACACCCACACACAACACACATGCACACACACACACCCACACACACACATAGTTAGACAAGGAAAAAACAAAATCACGGTATATATATAAATCATTATAACATAAAAAGCACACAGTCTCTCTGACACTCCGTCTGTCAGTCTATCCAACAGACCTCTCTGTCTGTCTCCGTACTCCGCTCTCTTCTCTCTCCGTTCAGTCAGACTCTCTTCTCAACCGTCAGTCTCCTGTCTGTACTCTTTCTGTCTCTACTGCTCCTTCTCCTCTGTCTCTCTGTCTCTTTCATCACTCCGTCAGACACTCTGTCTGTCTTTCTTTCTGTCTCCTCCTCCCGACTGACTCCATCACCGTCTGTCTTGTCTCTCTGGTCTCTCTGTCTGTCTTCTCTCTCTCTCTGTTCTCTCTGCTGTTCTGTCTGTTGTCCTCTGTCTGTCTCGTCGTCTGTGGTCTGCTGTCTGTCTGTCTGTCTGTCTGTTGTCTCTCGTCTGTCTGACTGGTCTGTCTCACTGGCTCCGTCTGGTCCGTCTGTCTGTCTGTCTGTCTGTCAGTCTGTCTGTCACTGTCTCCCGTCCTGTCTGTCTGTTCTCGTCGTCTCCGTCTGTCTGTCTGTCTGTCTGTCTCTGTCTGTCTCTTCTGTCTTTCTGTTCTCTCTGTCTGTCTTCTCTGTCTTGTCCTTCGTCTGTCTTCTATGTCTGTTCTTCTGTCTGTCCTCTCTGCCTTCATGTTTGATGTAGTTTGGCCAGAGGGATGAACGCAGGAAGTGGATCCATGCATATCAAAAACGGAGAAAATCGGGTCCATTCTGATGACCTTTTCCCTCACCCTCACATGGTGTCCTGATGACCTGTCTCACTGCTTCACAGGACGGGGACAGATGACCTGTTTCACACACAGCTCACATGGTGTCCCCCCTGAGACCTTCCTCTCTCCTGCTCACATGGTGTCCTTATGACCTGATTCTCACCCTCACAAGGTAGTCAGATGAACCAGTCTCACCACCCTCACATGTGTCCAGAGATCCTGTTCTCACATCGACTGCTCACATGGTTGTTCTGATGACCTGTCTCGACCACCCTCACATGGTGTCTGATGACCTGACTACTCAACTGCTCACATGGTTTCTGAATGACCAGTCACACTGCTCACACATGGTGTCCAGATTACCTTGTCCCGTACACACGCCTCCAATGTTGTCTATGACCAGTCACGACTGCTCACAAGGTGTCTGTATTGATGACCTGTCACCCCTCATATGGGTCTGGTATGACCTGTCCTCACACTCACAAGGTGCTGAATGACCTGTCCCCCTCACCATCTCTCACATGGTGTCTTGATGGACCTGACTCAAGTCTCATCATCACCCTCACATTTGTGTCCTGATGACTGTACTCACTAGCACACAAGGTTTCTGATGACAGTCTCAACCCTCACAATGGTGTGCTGATGACCTTTCCACACTGCTCACATGTGTCTTAAGACCTGACCATACAAACCCTCACAAGGGTGTCTGATGACCTGTCCTCACCACAGCTCACAAAGGTGTCTGATGCCCAGTTCACATCACCCTCACCTGGTGTCTGATGACCAGTCTCAACTCAAGCCACTAGCTCATCCAGGTGTCTGATGACCCTGTCTCATCACTGCTCACATGCTGTGGTCTGAAGACCCTGTCTCAACACCCTCACATGGTGTCTTATGACCTGTCTCACGCTCACCATGTGTCCTGATGACCTGTCTCCTGCTCGCATGGTGTCTGATGACCTGATCACACCCTCACATGGTGTCTGAGACCTGTCTCAATTGTCCAACAGCTACATGGTGAGTCTGAGACCTGCTCACACCCTCAGCGATGGTGCTGATTGACCGTTCTCTCACAGCTCACATGGTGTCTGATGAACTGTCAGTCACTTGCTCACCGATGGTGACTGAATAGACCATCCCTACCCTCAACCCCTCACATGGTTTACTGATGACCTGTCCTCACTGCTCACAAGGTGTCTGAAGTAACTGTCTCAAAACACCCCTCACATTGTGTCCTGATGACCCTGTCTCACACTCACATGTTCTCTGATGACCCCTGTCTCGACGCTCACATGGTGTCTATTACCAGTCTCACCCCACATGGTGTCTGATGAGGCTGTCTCCACTGCTCACATTGTGTCTGAATGACCTTTCTACCCACCACCTGGTGTCTTGATTCCCTTTCCCTCACCTGCTCACAATGTGATCTGAAAGACCTTTCCCACCACATTCTCACCCTCACATTGGTCTGAAATGACCGTCTCACTTCACACAACTGTTGTCGATGACCTGTCCCTCAACAAACAAACCCTCACATGGTGTCTGATGACCTGTCTCACTGCTCACAAGGTGACTGATGAACTGTCTACACTGCTCACATGGGACCCATGACCTAGTCCACCCTCTACATGTGTCCTGATGACCCTGTCTCACCTGCTCACAAGATGGTGTCTGATGACCTGACTCAACCCTCACATGTGTCCGAAACCTGTCTCACACTCACATCTGGTGTCTGATAAAACCTGCTCAACTGCTCACAGAAGTGTCTGATGACCTTCTCACCCTCACATGGTGTCTGATGAGCTGTCTCACGCTCACAGGTGTCCTGATGAACCTGTCTCAACACCCACGACATGGTGTCTGATTAACCTGGTCCCTCAGTCCCTCACCCTCACATGGGTCTGAATGACCCTGTCTCATCATCTACCCTCACCAGGAGTCTGATGACCTGTCACCTCGCTCACATGTGTCCGGATGACCTGGTCTCCTCTTCTCTTCTTCTGCTCACCATGGAGTCTGATGACCTGCCTCACGCTCCATGGGAGTCTAGATGTACCTGTCCACAAACACTGCCACATGGTGTCTTGATGACGCTGTTCAACACCCTCAAATGGTGTTCCTGATTACCTGTCCACTGCTCCAACATGGTGTCCGATGACCCTGTCCCCTCACCCCTCACATGTAGTCCGAAGACCTGTCCCCTCAACTGCTCACATGGTGTTCCATGATGACCTGTCTCAACCCTCACAGGTTCTGGATGACATCTGTCTCTCTGCGTCACATGTGTTTCTGAAAGAAACTGTCCTCAACTGCTCACAAAGGAGGTCCGGTGGGTTATACCTGTCTCACTGCTTCACAAGGTGCTGATTGAACTGTCTCAGAAACTGCTCACATGGTGTCCTGATGACCTTTCCCTCTCGTGCTCACATGGTGTGCCAGATGACCTGTCCTCAACTGCTCCATGGTGTCTGATGACCTGTCTCACTCTCCACATGGTGACTGAAGATCCTGTCTCAACTGCTCACAAGGTGTCTGATGACCCTGTCTCTCAGCTCAGACAAGGTGTCAGAAGACCTGTCTCACGATCACACGTGTCTGATAGACCTGTCTCAACAGTCTCACATGGTGTCTGTTGACCTGTCTCACTGCTCACAGGTGGTGTCGTGATGACCTGTCTCCACCCTCACATGGAGTTTCTTGATGACCCTGTCCCTCACTGCTCACCTGGTTCTTGATTGACCTGTACACTGCTCACGATGGTGATCTGATGACCTTTCTTCTCATGCTCACAAGTTGTCCTGAAGCCCTGTCGTCCCTGCTCACATGGTTTCCCATGATGACCTGTCACATCACCCTCACATGTTGTTGATTGACCTGTACACACTGCACACGTGGAGTCTGATGCCTTCTCTCGCTCACATGGTGTCTTGAAGACCTGTCTCACACCCTCAGCAATGTGGTCTATGAACCCTGACTCACTGCTCACATGGTGTCTTATGACCTGTCTCCACTGCTCACATGGTGTCTGAGATTGAGACCTGATCTTCCACAGCACACTAATGGTGACTGAAAGATCTGACTCACACTTCACACCAAGTGTCCTGCTGAACCTGTCTCATCCCACACCCACACGGTGTTCCTGATGACCTGTCTCCACTGCATCACAGGGTGTCTGATTACCTGATCTCATCAAACCCTCACATTGAGTCCTGATGACCTGTCTCACTGCTCACTATGGTGACTTAAGACCTTTCCCTTACCCTCACATGTGTCAGAGACCTGTCTCAACGCTCACAGGGTGTCTGATGAACCTGTCTCAACACCCTCAGAAACGTGGTGTCAGATGTGTACCTGTCTCTCTGCACACATGGTGATCTGTTGACCTGTCTCACACTGCTCACATGTGTCTGAGTGGCCCTTCTCACCCCACATGTGTCTGATGACCCCTTTCTCTACCCACACAAGTGTCTGATGACCAGTACCTCACCCTCACGTGTGTCCTGAAGACCGTCCTAAACGGTCACACGATGGTGTCTTAATGAACCGTCTTCCTCACTGCTCACATGTTTACTGATGACCTGTACTACACGCTCCACATGGTTTCTGAAGACCTGTCTCACTGCTCCCATGGTGGTCTGATGACCTGTCCTCACTGCTCACATGGTGTCTGATGACCCTTCTCTCATGCTCACGATGGTGTCCATGATGACCCAGTCCTCACCCCCTCACATGTGGTCTGATTAACCTGTCTCAACTGCTCACATGGAGTCCCTGATGACCTTCATCACTGCTCACAGGGTGTCTGATGACCTGTCTCAACAACCCTTCACTTTGTGTCTGATTACCCTGACTCTTCCTCTGCTCACAAGGTTGTCTGATGACCTGTCCTCTCTCACTTGCTCCCGCGGATGTGTCTTATGACCTTTTCACACCCTCACATGGTTGTCCTTTGATTACCCTGTCTCACACACCCTCAGCCGTGGAGTCTGATGACCATCTCAACCCTCAACGTGGTGTACTGATGACCTGTCCCTACTGCTCACATGGAGGTCTGATGACCGTTGTCTACATCCTCACTGCTCCACATGGGTGTCTGATGACCTGTCTCACTGCTCACAATTGTGCTGATGACCTGTCACCACCCTCACATGTGTCTGGAGACCTGTCTCTCTTCTCACATGGATGTCGATGTCCTGACCTCACACAGCACCCATGGTGTCAGATGAACCTGTATCACTGCTCACCTGGTGTCTGATGAACCTGTCTAACTGCTCAAGCAAAGGTGTCTGGTATGACCTGAGTTTGATATTGTCTCCTGTGTGTGGGTACTCACTGCTCACTAAGTGTCGGATGACCTTCTCAGCATCACATTGGTGTCTGAATGACCAGTCTCACTGCTCCCACGACTTTGGGCTTATGACCTGTCCTTCCACTGCTCACATGGTTGTCCCTGAAGACCTGTACTCAACTGCTCACATGGTGTCTGATGACCTTGACACAACTGCTCCAAAATGGGAGTCTGATGACCAGTCACTCTGCACACATGGTGTCAGAAGACCTTCTCTCTGCTCACAAGGTGACAGAATGACTCTGTCTGCAACATGCACACTATCGGTTCTGATGACCTGTTCTCACTGCTCACATATGTGTCCTGATGACCAGTCCACCTCACTCTCACAATGTATGTCCTGATGACCTGTCCCTCTCAGCTCACTGTTGGTCCTATGACCAGTCTCGCTGCTCACAGGTGTCTGAATGACCTTTCTCAATCAACCCTACATGGTGTCTGAAGACCTGTCTCCCAGCTCCATGGTGGTCTGATGACCCTGTCTCAACATCAATGCTCACTTGTTGTTCTGATGACCTTCCACGGCTCAACATTGTGTCAGAATTACCTGTCCCTCTCTGCACTCGCTCTCATTGTGTCTTATTCTGATGACCTGTGCCACTGCTCCCATGGAGTCTTGATGACCTTGACCCACTCTGCTCCAAAGGTGTCAGAAGACCAGTCTCAACTGCTTCAACCGTGGTGTACTGATGACCTGTCTCTCTGTCACAGAGTGTCTGATGACCTGTCCCAATCACTGCTCACATGGTGTACTGATGACCTGTACACTCAGCTCACATGGTGTCTGAATGACCTGTCGCCCTGCTCACATGTGGTCTGATCCTTTCCCTCACCCTCACATGGTGTCAGATGGACCAGCCCCATCAACCCTCACATGGAGCCCAGAAGACCTGACTCAAAACTGCTCACAAGGTGTCGTGATGACCTGTCCCCTCTCCACTTCTCACATGTGTCTGATGACCAGTCTCTCTGCTCACCAATGTGAGTCTGAAACCTGTCTCTCCTGCTTCACATGGTTGTCTGATGACCTGTTCCTCCAACCCTCACATGGTGTCGTGATGACCTGTCTCACCCTCCAACCTAGTTTCCTGATACCTTTCATCACTGCTCACATGGTGCTGATTGGACCTGTCTCACTTGCTCACAGGTGGCGATGACCTGTCCTCAGACTGCTCACCATGGTGTCCCATTGAGACCTGACCGACAAACTGCTCACATGGGAGTCTGATGACCTCTGTCTCCCCCTCCCATGTGTGTCTGATGACTCTAGTCTCACTGCTCACATGGTCTGATTACCTCTGTCTCCCCCTCACCTAGTTTCTGACGACCTGTCTCACTGCTCACAGGGTGTCTGATGACCTTCTCATGCTCACATTGTGTCTGATGACCTTTGTCTTCACTGCTCCACATGGTGTCTGAAGCGCTGACTGCTCTGCTCACATGTGTCTGATGACCCTGTCTCGCTGCTCAAATGGGTGTCTGTTGACCTGGGCTCTCTGTCTCAACATGGGGTGTCAGAAAGACCTTTCCCCACCATCCCTCATATGTGACAGCCATCATCTATGTGGCGGCGAGCAGCAGCAACAACATGTAGATCCTAGAGGACAAGCTCGACCATCGGCTGGCGAGAAACCTCAGGACCTCTTCAGATCCATCTGGTACCAACAGGTAATTGCTGCTCACGATTGGCCTGAAGGTAACTCCTCACTCCTTCACTGTGATTGTCTGTAGGTAAACCCTCTCCTGATTGGCTGAAAGGATAAACCTCACTGCTCTGTGATTGGCTGTAGTAACTCTCTCTGAATAGGCTGTAGGTAAGACGCTCTCTGCTCTGTGATTGGAGTCAGTATATAAACTCTCTGATTGCTGGATAGTTAACCCTCTCTCAACTCTGCTCTTTAGATTGGCTGTCGCTCACTCACTCTGATTGGCTTGTGAAGGTAACACTGTCTCTCTGTGAATTGCTGTAGCTACCTCTCACTGGATTGGCTGTAGGTAACCTCTTCTGGCTCTGTGATTGGCTGTAGCTAACTCTCTCTGATGGCGTAGTAAACCTCTCTGCTTCAGAGATTGGCAGTATGTAACTCTCTCTGTTGGCTATAGGTAACCCTCTCGCTCTGTTATGGTTTAGGTAACACTCTCTATTGGCTGTAGGAACTCCTCTCGCACTGAGATTGGCTGTAGCTAACTGTCTCTTATTGGCTGAGTAACCCTCATCTGCTCTGTGATTGGCTGTAAGGTTTTAAAGACCATCTCGTTGATCTTGTTTCCTGAACAAACAGGATGTGCTACGCTGGGACAAGATCTGGCATTGGAAAATCCAAACTGTCATGATTATTTTCCCAGGTACACCACCTACGCACGCTGCCACCAGAATGTTACACATATCACTATAAAGATTTATAAACAACAGATATTTAAATAAATACAACCACCATGGGAGATTGAAAATATGATCTGTTGCAGCTGTTTCCAGACGCTGATGAAGACCCGAACGATACCAGAGCCAAGATCTACAACATGAAGACGAGTTCCTGGAACGAATACCCACTAACGGTTTATATGTATGTTATACACGATCACGAGATATTCTGAAGACCTGGGTATCGCAGTGATCAATGACGACCTCACATCCTTACCCCAAGAGGGGATCATCAACTTGCCAGTGTAGATGCGCAACATTACTGTTTATCCCACACTTCCACATCTGCTCCCTCGAACACGATAACATCCGCCCGCGTCTTCAAAAGACTGTCGGGAACAAATCATCCAGCGCATGACCTGCGTCCCGTACGAGCTGCTCTGATTGGCTGCGTGAAGACACCTGGAGTCCCGTGACCAGAAGGATCAAGAAAATTTAAACGTTATACTAAAACCGCGACATGTACCACTGGTGCGTTTAAATAAGACTAGATTATTCATCAGATCCCGTGCAGATCCTGCCCTTTAAATAGAAGGTGCCGGACTGCATCAGGGGGAAAGTGGTAGTGTAGTTTCACTCCACTGAATGAGTTGATAATATATTTACGAGACGCAGTGTGCCAGATAAAAGACATTTCACTTAAATCTTTCCATGTTTAATGAACATAAATAACATAAAATTTTATGTGTTGTTCTCAATAAATAACAAACAATAGTCCCTTTATTCCTTATTATAGACATCTCTTCCCAGCTTGGCTGCCTACTCTTAAGTCCCCTGACTGTCGATTTATATTATATCATATTTTCGATTAAGGAAAATACATGTTTCTATTTGGCAGCTCAAAAACGTAACTTAAAGGAGTTATTATTCCATACATCTATTGTCATGATTCAACATAGAACATATATATAATGAAATGTAATACAGCAGTGGATCATCACTGGAGTGAAAGGAAATATTTAATGCTATATGTGGCCATTGAGTCGATAATATACTAGTGTATAACGACGAGATTTTTACGAGTTGCTTCTGATTTAGTGGGAGTCCACTCATTATCAAAGTGCTGCCACCCGTTTGCGTTTGTCAAATCGGCACCCGCCGAGCGACACGCCTATTCCTACGTTACTTTTTGTGTAATTTTCCTACATCATCCATCAGCCACTGTATAAAAGTAGAGAGAATGCCTTCATGAGATCAGTGATTTCTAATTTCAGATGGATCACAAAATACCGCTCTGAAACCAAAGTATGTGTTGCTTGGATGTTTGTTGTGAGAACGCATTAGATCTCTGTGTGAGTCTGTTAACGTGTGATGTGAGGTCCAGAGATACATGAGTTTGAGTGGGGACGGCATAAAAAATTTAGTCAACATGTCAATTGAAATTTTTCTCAGTACCTGGCCACCGTTGACACCTGTACAGTCCCATAAATCATCCAGCTCACGGGTCGGGGCATGGCAGCCAAGATTCTGTCAATCCGTCAGGGAAGGTTGCTGTCTCCATCCTGGACCGCGCTGACGATGAAGGACCTGCCGGCCCCAAACATACCGAGGAGCCTGGAGAGCCATCGCTGCTGTGGTTCCGTAGCGCTGGAGCTTGATCCTACCAATTGTGTAGGATCCACAAAGGGGCAGCACGTGGTGATCCAGGCTCCGGCACCTTCCTGGGTCCCTGTACAATCAACTAACAAGTCCACCCCTCCTTGGAACTGCTGGCAGTCGAGGCCGGCCCATACCTCTTCGATTTAGGGGGACGGGGACTCCCAGTACCTCTCATGACGGGGCTACTCCCATACCTCTTCCGGGTAGCTGCACGCCCAGTACCTCTTCAGGGTAGGTGACGCCCAGAAAACCACCTTCAGGGTATGGACGCCCAGTAACCTCATCCGGGTAGTGGCCGCCCAGTACTCAGTTCAGGAATGTGACGCCCAGTACCTCTTGCAGGGAAGGGGACCCCGTACCACTTTCAGGGGTAGGACGCCCAGTACCATCTTCATAAGTAAGTGACTCCCGTACCTCTTCCAGGGAAGGGGACGCCCATTACCTCTATCAGTTATGGTAACCCCTTACCTCTTCCAGTATGGACGCCCAGTACCGACATCATGGTAAAGCTTCACCGCCCATTACGCACTTCAGGGTATGAGACTAGCCCGAGTATACCCTATCCGGTCGGGGACTCCGCATACCTCTTCAGGGTAGGGACGATGCCCAGTACCTATCTCCGGGTATGGGGATAGTCGGAGGCTAAGGAAGGAGCACTACGGTGGGGGGCCTCCGAGTAGGCCAGTCTGCAGCGCCACCATGACACCCCACACGCCCATTAGCAGAGCGGGCGTCTGGCGTCCTTCTCCCCCATTTGTTATGTAGGAATGCGTCAATTTCCGCCTGCAGGAAACCCCACCTTCAGCCGACCGTATCCCGTACGTCACGGCTGAAAAGAGCTGTTCAACAACACCCCCGCCTCAGGCCGGGCAGGTTTGTGGTTGAATGTTCGTTTTGGGCATCCTCACATACAGTGGACATGTGTCCCCGGGCGTGTCATCACCACCATCAGGAGGTAGCGAGAGTTGTGAGAGTGAAGTCCACCTGTGGTGATGCACGACTTCCTCCCGCAGTAAGACGATAGGAAGACCATCACGCCACACCTGTCGCAGAGACCCACGGGATAAGCAACTTCCAAGCCTGCGCTATGCCACCGAGGATGGGCTCCAACCAACGGCAACACTCAGATTCCATCCAACAGCGGGCAGGCCTCTGCAGCTAACGGATAGAGGAGGGTGTTGTCAAGGCAGCGAACGGAGTGATGTCATGGCAGCAGAACGTGTTGGAAGGTGACAACCCCGGCTCCACCAAACCAAAAAGCTAACCCATAATTCTTATTCGGGCCGGCTGTGCTGGCTGGCACCTGGCTGGCTGGCTGGCTGGCTGGCTGTCTGGCACCTGGCTGGCTGGCACCCTGGCTGGCTGGCTGGCTGGCTGGCTGGCTGGCTGGCACCTGGCTGGTGGCACTGGCTGCTGGCTGGCTGGCTGGCTGGCACCTGGCTGGCTGGCGCTGCTGGCTGGCTGCACCTGGCTGGCTGGCTGGAGCGGCTGGCTGGCTGGCTGGCTGGCACGCTGGCTGGCTGGATGCTGGCTGGCTGGCTGGCTGGCTGGCTGGTGGCTGGCTGTGCTGGCACCTGGCTTGGCTGGCTGGCTGGCTGGCTGGCTGGCTGGCACCTGGCATGGCTGGACCTGGCTGGGCTGGCTGGCAGGATGCTGGCTGGCTGGCGGACAGCTGGCTGCTGGCTGGATGGACTGGCTGGCTGGCACCTGGATGGCTGGCTGGCGGCTGGCTGGCTGGCTGGCTGGATGGCTGGCATGGCTGGCTGGCTGGCTGCGGCTGGCTGGCTGGATGGCTGGCTGGCACTGGCTGGCTGGCTGGCCGGCTGGCTGGCACCAGTGGCTGCTGGCTGGCTGGCTGGCACCTGGCTGGCTGGCTGGCTGACCTGGTGGCTGGCTGGCTGGCTGGCTGGCTGCTGGCTGGCGGCTGGCACCTGGCTGGCTGGCTGGCTGGCTGGCTGGCTGGACGGCTGGCTGGCTGGCTGGTGGCTGGCACTGGCTGGCTGGCTGGCATGGCTGGCTGGCTGGCTGGCTGGCTGGCTGGCTGGCTGCTGGCACCTGGCTGGCTGGCTGGCTGGCTGGCTGGCTGGCACCTGGCTGGCTGGCTGGCTGGCTGGCACTGGCGGGCTGGTGGCACTGGGGCTGGCTGGCACCTGGCTGGCCGGCTGGCTGGCTGCTGGCTGGCTGCTTGGGCTGGCAGAGCTGGGCTGCTGCTGGCCGGCTGGCTGGCACCTGGTTGGCTTTCAATGCTGTCATCCAGCTCTCTTCCAGGCTGTCTCCTCTTCCTCTTCTCTGGGTGTGGACGGAGGCAGTGCTTGCCGGGGGAATGCTGGACGTCTCGCGGTCAAGCATGAATGGCTGTAAAAGCTCATGATTGCCGCGAGACGCAGGGCTTAGAGCGCCCGGACGACCCCTGCCCGCTCCTTTCCCTCCTTCTCTAATATCCTCTCCTTGCTGTATCGGTCCCCTGAGGGCCTTCCACCGCTTTCTGCACACTTCCTCTAATAAAATGAAATGAAAGAATACAGTTCATTCTTGAATTTAAGAAATGATTCCTCCATGAATAGAAAACCCAAATCCCTTTAT
>CM070496.1:15290955-15295946 GCA_036324585.1 Champsocephalus esox | reverse complement strand
CCCCCACCCTCCCCCCCCGCCATACCACACCCAACCCATAAATCCACCCCCCCACTTGTAAAAAACCTCCCCCCCATCCCTCCTTCCATGTCCCCCCACCCCACCCCCTCCCTCTTGAGGTTCTGGGTTCTTTGATACAAAGAGCTCTGGATTCTTGAGGTTCTGGTTCTTGATACAAAGAGCTTCTGGATTCTTGAGGTTCTGGTTCTTTGATACAAAGAGCTTGTGGACTCTTGAGGTGTTGGTTCTTTAATACAACGGGCTTGTGGACTCTTGAGGTTCTGGTTGTCAGTTGTTTGTGATCTGGTTGCTAGGCAGGATGTAACGGAGAGGAAAACACAGAA
Organism: Champsocephalus esox; assembly: GCA_036324585.1. Classification (NCBI taxonomy): domain Eukaryota; kingdom Metazoa; phylum Chordata; class Actinopteri; order Perciformes; family Channichthyidae; genus Champsocephalus; species Champsocephalus esox. The sequence goes on along the minus strand of CM070496.1, from coordinate 15,295,602 downwards.
CTCCCTGAAGAGGGAACTCTGAGACTAATGAGACGCTGTGAGAGACGAGGGGGGAGGTGTTTAACGAAAGAAACATCAGAGGGGTTTCAGTGTTCCTGAGTATCACCTGAAGACCAGGACCATCAGAACCATCAGAGAGCTGGAGGACCCCGGATCTGGACTTAATGGACGCTCAGAGAGACTCTCAGTGATCAGCTGCAGGTAACACTTAGAGACACCTGAGAGGTCCGGTACTCCAGACCTGAACTGTTTTGGTTTTTGTGAGTCGCTTTGGATTATAGACTGATTACTGTAGACCTGATTACTGTAGACCTGATTACAGACCTGATTACTGTAGACCTGATACAGACCTGTATTACTGTAGACCTGATTACTGTAGACCTGGTATTACAGACCTGATTACTGTAGACCTGATTACAGACCTGATTACTGTAGACCTGATTACGTAGACCTGATCACTGTAGACCTGATTACTGTAGACCTGATTACCGTAGACCTGATCACTGTAGACCTGATTACTGTAGACATGATTACAGACCTGATTACTGACCTGATCACTGTAGACCTGATTACTAACCTGATACTGTAGACCTGATTACTGTAGACCTGATTACCGTAGACCTGATTACTGACCTGATTACTGTAGACCTGATTACTGTAGACCTGATTACTGACCTGATTACTGTAGACCTGATTACCGTAGACCTGATTACTGTAGACCTGATTACTGACCTGATCACTGTAGACCTGATTACTGACCTGATTACTGTAGACCTGATTACTGTAGACCTGATTACTGTAGACCTGATTATCGTAGACCTGATTACTGTAGACCTGATTACCGTAGACCTGATTACTGACCTGATTACTGACCTGATTACTGTAGACCTGATTACTGACCTGATTACTGACCTGATTACTGTAGACCTGATTACTGACCTGATTACTGTAGACCTGATTACTGACCATGATACTGACCTGATTACTGTAGACCTGATTACTGTAGACCTGATTACCGTAGACCTGATTACTGACCTGATTACAGACCTGATTACCGTAGACATGATTACCGTAGACCTGATTACTGACCTGATTACTGTAGACCTGATTACCGTAGACCTGATTACTGTAGACCTGATTACTGTAGACCTGATTACAGACCTGATTACCGTAGACATGATTACTGACCTGATTACCGTAGACCTGATTACTGTAGACCTGATTACTGTAGACCTGATTACAGACCTGATTACTGTAGACCTGATTACCGTATGACCTGACTACAGACCTGATTACCGTAGACCTGATTACAGACCTGATTACTGTAGACCTGATTACTGACCTGATTACTGTAGACCTGATTACAGACCTGATTACTGTAGACCTGATTACCGTAGACCTGATTACAGACCTGATTACAGTAGACCTGATTACAGACCTGATTACTGTAGACCTGATTACTGTAGACCTGATTACTGTAGACCTGATTACTGTAGACCTGATTACAGACCTGATTACTGTAGACCTGATTACCGTAGACCTGATTACAGAACTGATTACTGTCGACCTGATTACAGACCTGATTACTGTAGACCTGATTACTGTAGACCTAATTACCGTAGACCTGATTACTGTAGACCTGATTACAGACCTGATTACTGTAGACCTGATTACCGTAGACCTGATTACAGAACTGATTACTGTAGACCTGATTACAGACCTGATTACTGAAGACCTGATGACCGTAGACCTGGTTACTGTAGACCTGATTACTGTAGACCTGATTACTGTAGACCTGATTACCGTAGACCTGATTACTGACCTGATTACTGTAGACCTGATTACTGTAGACCTGATTACTGTAGACCTGACTACAGACCTGATTACTGTAGACCTGATTACAGACCTGATCACAGACCTGATCACAGACCTGATTACAGACCTGATTACTGAAGACCTGATTACCGTAGACCTGGTTACTGTAGACCTGATTACTGTAGACCTGATCACTGTAGACCTGATTACCGTAGACCTGATTACTGACCTGATTACCGTAGACCTGATTACTGTAGACCTGATTACAGACCTGACTACTGTAGACCTGATTACAGACCTGATCATAGACCTCATTACAGACCTGATTACTGAAGACCTGATTACAGACCTGATTAAAGACCTGATTACTGTAGACCTGATTACTGTAGACCTGATTACCGTAGACCTGATTACAGACCTGATTACCATAGACCTGATTACTGTAGACCTGATTACAGACCTGATTACTGTAGACCTGATTACTGTAGACCTGATTACCACAGACCTGATTACTGTAGACCTGATTACTGACCTGATTACTGTAGACCTGATTACAGACCTGATTACAGACCTGGTTACTGTAGACCTGATTACTGACCTGATTACTGTAGACCTGATTACAGACCTGATTACAGACCTGATTGCTGTAGACCTGATTACTGTAGACCTGATTATCGTAGACCTGAATATAGACCTGATTACAGACCTGATTACTGTAGACCTGATTACTGTAGACCTGATTACCGTAGACCTGATTACAGACCTGATTACAGACCTGATTACTGTAGACCTGATTACTGCAGACCTGATTACAGACCTGATTACTGTAGAGACCTGATCACAGACCTGATTACTGTAGACCTGATTACTGTAGACCTGATTACAGACCTGATTACTGTAGACCTGATTACTGACCTGATTACTGTAGACCTGATTACCGTAGACCTGATTACTGTAGACCTGATCACAGACCTGATTACTGTAGACCTGATTACTGTAGACCTGATTACTGTAGACCTGATCACAGACCTGATTACTGTAGACCTGTTACCGTAGACCTGATTACTGTAGACCTGATCACAGACCTGATTACTGTAGACCTGATTACAGTAGACCTGATTACTGTAGACCTGATTACTGTAGACCTGATTACTGTAGACCTGATCACAGACCTGATTACTGTAGACCTGATTACTGTAGACCTGATCACAGACCTGATTACTGTAGACCTGATTACTGTAGACCTGATCACAGACCTGATTACTGTAGACCTGATCACAGACCTGATTACTGTAGACCTGATTACTGTAGACCTGATTACTGACCTGATTACTGTAGACCTGATTACCGTAGACCTGATTACAGTAGACCTGATTACTGTAGACCTGATTACCGTAGACCTGATTACTGACCTGATTACTGTAGACCTGATTACCGAAGACCTGATTACTGTAGACCTGATTACAGACCTGATTACTGTAGACCTGATTACTGACCTGATTACAGACCTGATTACTGTAGACCTGATTACCGTAGACCTGATTACTGTAGACCTGATTACAGACCTGATTACTGTAGACCTGATTACCGTAGACCTGATTACTGTAGACCTGATTACAGACCTGATTACTGTAGACCTGATTACTGTAGACCTGATTACTGACCTGATTACAGACCTGATTACTGTAGACCTGATTACCGTAGACCTGATTACTGTAGACCTGATTACAGACCTGATTACTGTAGACCTGATTACCGTAGACCTGATTACTGTAGACCTGATTACTGTAGACCTGATCACAGACCTGATTACAGTACAGGTGTGTTTGTAGTTGAGCGAGGGGTCAGAGATCTGAATCAGTGGGAGCGCTCACTCTGTCTGTTTCACTGAAAACTATCTCGGGTGTGTATATATACATATATATATGTATTGCAGGTAGAGATGGGCTGTCTCCAGGTATACTCAGGTGTGTGTATAAAAAATATGTATTGCAGGTAGAGATGGGCTGTCTCCAGGTACCCTCAGGTGTGTGTATTAGTATACGTATATATATGTATTGCAGGTAGAGATGGGCTGTCTCCAGGTACCCTCAGGTGTGTGTATTAGTATACGTATATATATGTATTGCAGGTAGAGATGGGCTGTCTCCAGGTACCCTCAGGTGTGTGTATTAGTATACGTATATATATGTATTGCAGGTAGAGATGGGCTGTCTCCAGTACCCTCAGGTGTGTGTATTAGTATACGTATATATTGTATTGCAGGTAGAGATGGGCTGTCTCCAGGTACCCTCAGGTGTGTGTATTAGTATACGTATATATGTGTATTGCAGGTAGAGATGGGCTGTCTCCAGGTACCCTCAGGTGTGTTATAGATACGTATTATATGTATGCAGGTAGAGATGGGCTGTCTCCAGGTACCCTCAGGTGTGTGTATAGTATACGTATATATATGTATTGCAGGTAGAGATGGGCTGTCTCCAGGTACCCTCAGGTGTGTGTATTAGTATACGTATATATGTATTGCAGGTAGAGATGGGCTGTCTCCAGGTACCCTCAGGTGTGTGTATTAGTATACGTATATATGTGTATTGCAGGTAGAGATGGGCTGTCTCCAGGTACCCTCAGGTGTGTGTATTAGTATACGTATATATATGTATTGCAGGTAGAGATGGGCTGTCTCCAGGTACCCTCAGGTGTGTGTATTAGTATACGTATATATATGTATTGCAGGTAGAGATGGGCTGTCTCCAGGTACCCTCAGGTGTGTTATTAGTATACGTATAATATGTATTGCAGGTAGAGATGGGCTGTCTCCAGGTACCCTCAGGT
>CM070496.1:15243455-15275955 GCA_036324585.1 Champsocephalus esox | reverse complement strand
GTCTCTCTCTCCGTCTGTCTCTCCGTCTGTCTGTCTCTCTGTCTCTCCGCCTGTCTCTCTCTCTGTCTCTCCGTCTGTCTGTCTGTCTGTCTGTCTGTCTGTCTCTCTGTCTCTCCGTCTGTCTGTCTCTTTGTCTCTCCGTCTGTCTGTCTGTCTCTCTCTCTCTCTCTCTCCGTCTGTCTGTCTGTCTCTCTGTCTCTCTGTCTGTCTCTCTGTCTCTCCGTCTGTCTGTCTCTCTGTCTCTCCGTCTGTCTCTCTGTCTGTCTCTCTGTCTCTCCGTCTGTCTGTCTCTCCGTCTGTCTGTCTCTCTGTCTCTCCGTCTGTCTCTCTGTCTGTCTCTCCGTCTGTCTCTCTGTCAGCATGTTTGATGTAGGTGGACAGAGGGATGAACGCAGGAAGTGGATCCAGTGCTTCAACGGTGAGAAAATCGGTCTGTCTGATGACCTGTCTCACCCTCACATGGTGTCTGATGACCTGTCTCACTGCTCACACGGTGTCTGATGACCTGTCTCACTGCTCACATGGTGTCTGATGACCTGTCTCTCTGCTCACATGGTGTCTGATGACCTGTCTCACCCTCACATGGTGTCTGATGACCTGTCTCACCCTCACATGGTGTCTGATGACCTGTCTCACTGCTCACATGGTGTCTGATGACCTGTCTCACCCTCACATGGTGTCTGATGACCTGTCTCACTGCTCACATGGTGTCTGATGACCTGTCTCACTGCTCACATGGTGTCTGATGACCTGTCTCACCCTCACATGGTGTCTGATGACCTGTCTCACTGCTCACATGGTGTCTGATGACCTGTCTCACCCTCACATGGTGTCTGATGACCTGTCTCACACTCACATGGTGTCTGATGACCTGTCTCACTGCTCACATGGTGTCTGATGACCTGTCTCACCCTCACATGGTGTCTGATGAGCTGTCTCACTGCTCACATGGTGTCTGATGACCTGTCTCACCCTCACATGGTGTCTGATGACCTGTCTCACTGCTCACATGGTGTCTGATGACCTGTCTCACCCTCACATGGTGTCTGATGACCTGTCTCACTGCTCACATGGTGTCTGATGACCTGTCTCACCCTCACATGGTGTCTGATGACCTGTCTCACTGCTCACATGGTGTCTGATGACCTGTCTCACTGCTCACATGGTGTCTGATGACCTGTCTCACCCTCACATGGTGTCTGATGACCTGTCTCACTGCTCACATGGTGTCTGATGACCTGTCTCACTGCTCACATGGTGTCTGATGACCTGTCTCACCCTCACATGGTGTCTGATGACCTGTCTCACTGCTCACATGGTGTCTGATGACCTGTCTCACCCTCACATGGTGTCTGATGACCTGTCTCACTGCTCACATGGTGTCTGATGACCTGTCTCACTGCTCACATGGTGTCTGATGACCTGTCTCACCCTCACATGGTGTCTGATGACCTGTCTCACTGCTCACATGGTGTCTGATGACCTGTCTCACCCTCACATGGTGTCTGATGACCTGTCTCACACTCACATGGTGTCTGATGACCTGTCTCACTGCTCACATGGTGTCTGATGACCTGTCTCACCCTCACATGGTGTCTGATGAGCTGTCTCACTGCTCACATGGTGTCTGATGACCTGTCTCACCCTCACATGGTGTCTGATGACCTGTCTCACTGCTCACATGGTGTCTGATGACCTGTCTCACCCTCACATGGTGTCTGATGACCTGTCTCACTGCTCACATGGTGTCTGATGACCTGTCTCACCCTCACATGGTGTCTGATGACCTGTCTCACTGCTCACATGGTGTCTGATGACCTGTCTCACTGCTCACATGGTGTCTGATGACCTGTCTCACCCTCACATGGTGTCTGATGACCTGTCTCACTGCTCACATGGTGTCTGATGACCTGTCTCACCCTCACATGGTGTCTGATGACCTGTCTCACACTCACATGGTGTCTGATGACCTGTCTCACTGCTCACATGGTGTCTGATGACCTGTCTCACCCTCACATGGTGTCTGATGAGCTGTCTCACTGCTCACATGGTGTCTGATGACCTGTCTCACCCTCACATGGTGTCTGATGACCTGTCTCACCCTCACATGGTGTCTGATGACCTGTCTCACCCTCACATGGTGTCTGATGACCTGTCTCTCTGCTCACATGGTGTCTGATGACCTGTCTCTCTGCTCACATGGTGTCTGATGACCTGTCTCACTGCTCACATGGTGTCTGATGACCTGTCTCACTGCTCACATGGTGTCTGATGACCTGTCTCACCCTCACATGGTGTCTGATGACCTGTCTCACTGCTCACATGGTGTCTGATGACCTGTCTCACCCTCACATGGTGTCTGATGACCTGTCTCACTGCTCACATGGTGTCTGATGACCTGTCTCACCCTCACATGGTGTCTGATGACCTGTCTCTCTGCTCACATGGTGTCTGATGACCTGTCTCACTGCTCACATGGTGTCCGGTGACCTGTCTCACTGCTCACATGGTGTCTGATGACCTGTCTCACTGCTCACATGGTGTCTGATGACCTGTCTCTCTGCTCACATGGTGTCTGATGACCTGTCTCACTGCTCACATGGTGTCTGATGACCTGTCTCACTGCTCACATGGTGTCTGATGACCTGTCTCACTGCTCACATGGTGTCTGATGACCTGTCTCTCAGCTCACATGGTGTCTGATGACCTGTCTCACTGCTCACACGGTGTCTGATGACCTGTCTCACTGCTCACATGGTGTCTGATGACCTGTCTCACTGCTCACATGGTGTCTGATGACCTGTCTCACCCTCACATGGTGTCTGATGACCTGTCTCACTGCTCACATGGTGTCTGATGACCTGTCTCACTGCTCACATGGTGTCTGATGACCTTTCTCTCTGCTCACATGGTGTCTGATGACCTGTCTCTCTGCTCACATGGTGTCTGATGACCTGTCTCACCCTCACATGGTGTCTGATGACCTGTCTCACTGCTCACGTGGTGTCTGATGACCTGTCTCTCTGCTCACATGGTGTCTGATGACCTGTCTCACCCTCACATGGTGTCTGATGACCTGTCTCACTGCTCACATGGTGTCTGATGACCTGTCTCACTGCTCACATGGTGTCTGATGACCTGTCTCACTGCTCACATGGTGTCTGATGAGCTGTCTCACTGCTCACATGGTGTCTGATGACCTGTCTCACCCTCACGTGGTGTCTGATGACCTGTCTCACTGCTCACAGGGTGTCTGATGACCTGTCTCACCCTCACATGGTGTCTGATGACCTGTCTCACTGCTCACATGGTGTCTGATGACCTGTCTCACCCTCACATGGTGTCTGATGACCTGTCTCACTGCTCACAGGGTGTCTGATGACCTGTCTCACCCTCACGTGGTGTCTGATGACCTGTCTCTCTGCTCACATGGTGTCTGATGACCTGTCTCACTGCTCACATTGTGTCTGATGACCTGTCTCACCCTCACATGGTGTCTGATGACCTGTCTCACCCTCACATGGTGTCTGATGACCTGTCTCACCCTCACGTGGTGTCTGATGACCTGTCCTACTGCTCACATGGTGTCTGATGACCTGTCTCACTGCTCACATGGTGTCTGATGACCTGTCTCACTGCTCACATGGTGTCTGATGACCTGTCTCACTGCTCACATGGTGTCTGATGACCTGTCTCACTGCTCACATGGTGTCTGATGACCTGTCTCTCTGCTCACATGGTGTCTGATGACCTGTCTCACCCTCACATGGTGTCTGATGACCTGTCTCACTGCTCACATGGTGTCTGATGACCTGTCTCACTGCTCACAGGGTGTCTGATGACCTGTCTCACCCTCACGTGGTGTCTGATGACCTGTCTCTCTGCTCACATGGTGTCTGATGACCTGTCTCACTGCTCACATTGTGTCTGATGACCTGTCTCACCCTCACATGGTGTCTGATGACCTGTCTCACCCTCACATGGTGTCTGATGACCTGTCTCACCCTCACGTGGTGTCTGATGACCTGTCCTACTGCTCACATGGTGTCTGATGACCTGTCTCACTGCTCACATGGTGTCTGATGACCTGTCTCACTGCTCACATGGTGTCTGATGACCTGTCTCACCCTCACATGGTGTCTGATGACCTGTCTCTCTGCTCACATGGTGTCTGATGACCTGTCTCACTGCTCACATGGTGTCTGATGACCTGTCTCACTGCTCACATGGTGTCTGATGACCTGTCTCACTGCTCACATGGTGTCTGATGACCTGTCTCACTGCTCACATGGTGTCTGATGACCTGTCTCACTGCTCACATGGTGTCTGATGACCTGTCTCACTGCTCACACGGTGTCTGATGACCTGTCTCACTGCTCACATGGTGTCTGATGACCTGTCTCACTGCTCACATGGTGTCTGATGACCTGTCTCACTGCTCACATGGTGTCTGATGACCTGTCTCTCTGCTCACATGGTGTCTGATGACCTGTCTCTCTGCTCACATGGTGTCTGATGACCTGTCTCACTGCTCACACGGTGTCTGATGACCTGTCTCACTGCTCACATGGTGTCTGATGACCTGTCTCACTGCTCACATGGTGTCTGATGACCTGTCTCTCTGCTCACATGGTGTCTGATGACCTGTCTCGCTGCTCACATGGTGTCTGATGACCTGTCTCACCCTCACATGGTGTCTGATGACCTGTCTCACTGCTCACATGGTGTCTGATGACCTGTCTCACTGCTCACGTGGTGTCTGATGACCTGTCTCACTGCTCACATGGTGTCTGATGACCTGTCTCTCTGCTCACATGGTGTCTGATGCTGATGACCTGTCTCACTGCTCACATGGTGTCTGATGACCTGTCTCTCTGCTCACATGGTGTCTGATGACCTGTCTCACTGCTCACATGGTGTCTGATGACCTGTCTCTCTGCTCACATGGTGTCTGATGACCTGTCTCACTGCTCACATGGTGTCTGATGACCTGTCTCTCTGCTCACATGGTGTCTGATGACCTGTCTCACTGCTCACATGGTGTCTGATGACCTGTCTCACCCTCACATGGTGTCTGATGACCTGTCTCACCCTCACATGGTGTCTGATGACCTGTCTCACTGCTCACATGGTGTCTGATGACCTGTCTCTCTGCTCACATGGTGTCTGATGACCTGTCTCTCTGCTCACATGGTGTCTGATGACCTGTCTCTCTGCTCACATGGTGTCTGATGACCTGTCTCACCCTCACATGGTGTCTGATGACCTGTCTCACCCTCACCTAGTGTCTGATGACCTGTCTCACTGCTCACAGGGTGTCTGATGACCTGTCTCACTGCTCACATGGTGTCTGATGACCTGTCTCACTGCTCACATGGTGTCTGATGACCTGTCTCACTGCTCACATGGTGTCTGATGACCTGTCTCACCCTCACATGGTGTCTGATGACCTGTCTCACTGCTCACATGGTGTCTGATGACCTGTCTCACCCTCACCTAGTGTCTGATGACCTGTCTCACTGCTCACAGGGTGTCTGATGACCTGTCTCACTGCTCACATGGTGTCTGATGACCTGTCTCACTGCTCACATGGTGTCTGATGACCTGTCTCTCTGCTCACATGGTGTCTGATGACCTGTCTCACTGCTCACATGGTGTCTGATGACCTGTCTCTCTGCTCACATGGTGTCTGATGACCTGTCTCTCCCTCAGATGTGACAGCCATCATCTTTGTGGCGGCGAGCAGCAGCTACAACATGGTGATCAGAGAGGACAACTCGACCAATCGGCTGCGAGAATCTCTGGACCTCTTCAGATCCATCTGGACCAACAGGTAATATGCTGCTCTCTGATTGGCTGTAGGTAACTCTCTCTGCTCTGTGATTGGCTGTAGGTAACCCTCTCTGATTGGCTGTAGGTAAACCTCTCTGCTCTGTGATTGGCTGTAGGTAACTCTCTCTGATTGGCTGTAGGTAAACCTCTCTGCTCTGTGATTGGCTGTAGATAAATCTCTCTGATTGGCTGTAGGTAACCCTCTCTGCTCTGTGATTGGCTGTAGCTAACTCTCTCTGATTGGCTGTAGGTAACACTGTCTGCTCTGTGATTGGCTGTAGCTAACTCTCTCTGATTGGCTGTAGGTAAACCTCTCTGCTCTGTGATTGGCTGTAGCTAACTCTCTCTGATTGGCTGTAGGTAAACCTCTCTGCTCTGTGATTGGCTGTAGGTAACTCTCTCTGATTGGCTGTAGGTAACCCTCTCTGCTCTGTTATTGGTTGTAGGTAACTCTCTCTGATTGGCTGTAGGTAACCCTCTCTGCTCTGTGATTGGCTGTAGCTAACTCTCTCTGATTGGCTGTAGGTAACCCTCTCTGCTCTGTGATTGGCTGTAGGTTTTTAAAGACCATCTCGGTGATCTTGTTCCTGAACAAACAGGATGTGCTCGCTGACAAGATTCTGGCTGGAAAATCCAAACTGGAGGATTATTTCCCAGAGTACACCACCTACCAAGTGCCTCCTGAATGTACACATATAAATATATAGATGTATATCAACAGATATTTAAATATATACACCAACATGTGGAGATGATGAATATGAATCTGTTGCAGCTGTTCCAGACGCTGATGAAGACCCGCAAGTTACCAGAGCCAAGTTCTTCATCAGAGACGAGTTCCTGGTACGAATACACATTACTGTTATTATTATGTTATCGATCACAGAGTTTCTGAAGACATGTATCGCTGTGATCATTGACGACATCACTTCCTGTCCACAGAGGATCAGCACTGCCAGTGGAGATGCGAAACATTACTGTTATCCTCACTTCACCTGCGCCATCGACACTGAGAACATCCGCCGCGTCTTCAATGACTGTCGGGACATCATCCAGCGCATGCACCTGCGCCAGTACGAGCTGCTCTGATTGGCTGCGGAGAGTCACCTGGAGTCACGTGACCAGAAGGAGCTAGAGATATTTAAACGTTATACTAAAACCCGACATGTACCACTGTGCGTTTAATAAGTAGAGATGATTCATCAGATCCCGTCTGTTCCTGCCTTTATTTAGAGTGTGCCGGTCTGAAGCAGGGGATTGTGGGTAGTGTAGTTCTCTCACTGTTTTGTTTGATTATTATATGTACGGAGACGCAGTGCCAGTTTACATTTCAATGAATTACTTCCATGTTTATGAACATATATAACTTTATATTTATTTTGTTCTCATTATTATCAACATTGTCCCTTTATTCCTTATTATAGAGCATCTCTTCCCTGATTGGCTGCCTAGCTCTGATGTCACTGACTGTAGTTTTATATTATATCTTAGTTCGATTAAGGAAAATAAATGTTTATATTTGCAGCTCAAAAACGTATATTAAAGAGTTATTATCCCATACATCTATTGTCATGTTTCAACAGAGAACATATTTATATATATGTAATACAGCTGTGCATCTTCACTGGTGTGAAGGAAATATTTTAATGATATTTGTGCCTGGGAGATAATAGACGTGTTATAAGACGTGTTTGACGAGTTGCTCGGATTAGTGGGTCCACTCATTTCAAAGGCTGACACCCGTTTGCGTTTGTCAATCGGACCCGCCGAGCGACTCGCCTTATGCCTACGGTACGTTTTGTGTATTTCTACTTCTTCCATCTGACTCTGTATAGAAGGAGAGAGAATGCATGAATGAAGTCTGTGATTTAGTTCAGATGGATAACATTAATTAAGATAGGTAAACAAAGTATGTGGGGGGGGTGTGTGTGTGAGATCAATGTGTGATCTGTGTGTGTCTGTGATCTGTGTGTGTGTCTGTGATCTGTGTGTGTGTGGGGTCTGAATAAATATATTTTGTAATCATGTATATTTATTTTTTCTCAGGTACCTGGCAACCGGTGACTCGTACAGGACCATATCATTCAGCTATCGGGTCGGGCATGCAGCAGTGGCTGTCATCGTCAGGGAGGTTGCGGGCGCCATCTGGACCGCGCTGGTCGAGGAGACGCTGCCGGCACCACAGACCGAGGACTGGAGAGCCATCGCTGCTGGGTTCCAGGAGCGCTGGAGCTTTCCAAATTGTGTTGGTGCCATCGATGGGAAGCACGTGGTGATCCAGGCTCCGGCACATTCTGGGTCCCTGTACTTCAACTACAAGTCCACCCACTCCTTGGTACTGCTGGCTGTCGTGGACGCCCAGTACCTCTTCAGGGTAGGGGACGCCCAGTACCTCTTCAGGGTAGGGGACGCCCAGTACCTCTTCAGGGTAGGGGACGCCCAGTACCTCTTCAGGGTAGGGGACGCCCAGTACCTCTTCAGGGTAGTGGACGCCCAGTACCTCTTCAGGGTAGTGGACGCCCAGTACCTCTTCAGGGTAGGGGACGCCCAGTACCTCTTCAGGGTAGGGGACGCCCAGTACCTCTTCAGGGTAGGGGACGCCCAGTACCTCTTCAGGTAGGGGACGCCCAGTACCTCTTCAGGGTAGGGGACGCCCAGTACCTCTTCAGGGTAGGGGACGCCCAGTACCTCTTCAGGGTAGGGGACGCCCAGTACCTCTTCAGGGTAGAGGGACGCCCAGTACCTCTTCAGGGTAGGGGACGCCCAGTACCTCTTCAGGGTAGGGGACGCCCAGTACCTCTTCAGGGTAGGGGACGCCCAGTACCTCTTCAGGGTAGGGGATGTCGGAGGCTTTGGAAGGAGCAGCGACGGTGGGAGCCTCCGAGGTGGCAGTCTGCAGCTCCACCTGACACCCTCACCCCAGGAGCAGAGCGGCTCGGCCTTCTCCCCCATGTGTTGGTTGGGGATGAGGCTTTTCCGCTGCTGGACGACCTGCTGCGTCCGTTCCCTGGACGTCACGCGTGAAAAGAGGCTGTTCAACTACCGCCTCAGCCGGGCCAGGTTGGTGGTTGAATGTGCGTTTGGCATCCTCTCATGCCAGTGGAGAATGTTCCGGCGTGTCATCACCACCAGCCGGAGGTAGCAGAGTTGTGTGTGAAGGCCGCCTGTGTGTTGCACGACGTCCTCCGCAGGAAGACGATAGGAAGACCATCACGCACACCTGTCGCAGAGTCCACGGGTGAAGCTACTCCAACCCTGCGCGATGCACCGAGGATGGGCTCCAACAACGCCACACGCAGATCCATCCAACTGCGGGAGACCTTCTGCAGCTATCGGAGTGAGGAGGGTGTTGTCATGGCAGCAGAACGTGGTGTTGTCATGGCAGCAGAACGTGGTGTAGGGTCAACACGGCTCCTCCAAACCAAAAGCTACCCATATTTTCTTTTCGGCCGGCTGGCTGGCTGGCACCTGGCTGGCTGGCTGGCTGGCTGGCTGGCTGGCACCTGGCTGGCTGGCACCTGGCTGGCTGGCTGGCTGGCTGGCACCTGGCTGGCTGGCACCTGGCTGGCTGGCACCTGGCTGGCTGGCATGGCTGGCTGGCTGGCTGGCTGGCTGGCTGGCACCTGGCTGGCTGGCACCTGGCTGGCTGGCTGGCTGGCTGGCTGGCTGGCTGGCTGGCTGGCTGGCTGGCTGGCTGGCTGGCTGGCTGGCTGGCACCTGGCTGGCTGGCTGGCTGGCTGGCTGGCTGGCACCTGGCTGGCTGGCTGGCTGGCTGGCACCTGGCTGGCACCTGGCTGGCTGGCTGGCTGGCTGGCACCTGGCTGGCTGGCACCTGGCTGGCTGGCTGACTGGCTGGCTGGCTGGCTGGCTGGCTGGCTGGCTGGCACCTGGCTGGCTGGCACCTGGCTGGCTGGCTGGCTGGCTGGCTGGCTGGCTGGCACCTGGCTGGCTGGCTGGCTGGCTGGCTGGCTGGCTGGCTGGCTGGCACCTGGCTGGCTGGCACCTGGCTGGCTGGCTGGCCGGCTGGCTGGCACCTGGCTGGCTGGCTGGCCGGCTGGCTGGCACCTGGCTGGCTGGCTGGCTGGCACCTGGCTGGCACCTGGCTGGCTGGTTGGCTGGCTGGCTGGCCGGCTGGCACCTGGCTGGCACCTGGCTGGCTGGTTGGCTGGCTGGCTGGCCGGCTGGCTGGCTGGCCGGCTGGCTGGCACCTGGCTGGCTGGCTGGCTGGCACCTGGCTGGCACCTGGCTGGCTGGTTGGCTGGCTGGCTGGCACCTGGCTGGCACCTGGCTGGCTGGCTGGTTGGCTGGCTGGCTGGCACCTGGCTGGCTGGCTGGCACCTGGCTGGCACCTGGCTGGCCGGCTGGCTGGCTGGCCGGCTGGCTGGCACCTGGCTGGCTGGCTGGCTGGCTGACTGGCTGGCTGGCTGGCCGGCTGGCTGGCTGGCTGGCCGGCTGGCTGGCTGGCCGGCTGGCTGGCACCTGGTTGGCTTTCAATGCTGTCATCCAGGCTCTCTTCCAGGCTGTCTTCCTCTTCCTCTTCTCTGGGTGTGGACGGAGGCAGGGCTTGCCGGGCGGAATTGCTGGACGTCTCGCGGTCAAGCATGAATGGCTGTAAAAAGCTCATGATTGCCGCGAGACGCCAGGGCTTAGATCGCCCGGAAGACCCTGCCCGCTCCTTTCCCTTCCTTCTCTAATATCCTCTCCTTGCTGTATCGGTCCCTGAGGGCCTTCCACCGCTTTCTGCACACTTCCTCTAATAAAATGAAATGAAAGAATACAGTTCATTTCTTGAATTTAAGAAAATGATTCCTCCATGAATGAAAACCAAATCCCTTTATCCCTGTCAATTGCATGTCACGCTTTATCAGAAGCAGCTTTATCGCCAGGTGGCTTTGCACATACTAGGAATTTGACTTGATGTCATGGTGCATATATCAAAAACAAGAAATCTAATATAAAACACAATGTTTTACACCGTAATAAAATACAGTTAAATTGCAAAAAGATACAAATTAAATAAAGCAGTAATTTACATGGAAATAGAATGCATGTTTGCATATAAATATATATATAAATATATAACTAAGAAATGTGAAAGCAGAAAGGAGTATGACATTGTGTGCATTAATGTAATGCAATATAGTCTATGATGTGGCGGAGGTAAGGTGTCAGCGGATGATGAACATGTATGTGATTAATCTCTATGGTGCTATGTTATGCTAAATGTAGTGGCTAATGGCTATGCTTGCTGGCTATGCTAACACTCCGTAAACTGGATATAAACTCCCCAAACAGGCGAAACCCTCCCAGTTCCCCCACTGCCTCTCCCCCTCCCTCCATGCTGGTTCCTCCGGTTTGTGTCCCGGTAGGTGAAGAGGGTCTGGTCATACACAACCGGGTGTTGCTACGGCGATAGTTAGTTTCTCCTCCGACTTCTTTTGAAATATAGAAATGAACGGCGGGATATCTCTCCCAGCTTAGACGCGGTTTAATTGGCTACGGCTTCAGCTGTCAGATTTTGGGAAACGGGATTTGATTGGCTGGCGCTGGCTACTCCGGAGACGGACCGCTCTGCTACCCACAATTCAGTTTGGCGAAAAAGCGAGGCAACGTGACGTCACCCCGTTGAAAGGGAACGGGCAGCTTGGAGCTGTGGACGCTGCAGTGTGGACGGCCGTGAGGCTGACACTCCCGCGAGCGAGCGCATAGGGTCGCTGCCTGATACTCTCTCGCCCTCAAGCGAGCGCTGATCCTAACCGCCCCCTTTTCCAGGCCATAACCTAAAATGGACGCCCACGTGCTTACTCCTCTTCATGCCTGGAATAATGAAATGGAGTTCCACTTTAGAGAACACGTGAATTGTAAATAAATAAAGAGACAACATAACGATTTGGAATGAACATTATATTGGGGTCACAAACAGGATTAAGAAAAACCTATGGATGCTCACGTGACATACGGAGGCTTCACGAAGTGACACGGGAAATAAGCCCCTCCCACACCTCGATATAAGCAGCGTGTGGAAAAAAGCTCAACTCGATACAAATCAGATGTTCCATTCGCACAGGGAGGCTGTGGCGCAGTGCGTTGGTGTTGGGACCAGGGGAGCACAGGTTCAAACCCCACTGCCGTCAGCATGTCGTTGTGTCCCTGGGCAAGACACTTCACCCCACAGTACTGAGTATGTAAGTCGCTTTGGATAAAAGCGTAACATGTAATGTACATACAAGTATTTACATTAATGACGTATATATAAATGAAAAGTATTTTCAATATACATTAAAAATAAAAATGATAACACAGCAAGTTGAAAAACATTTAAATGACTATTTACAATATTTACATAGCAACAGGTCATTGCTCCAACAACAGCTGTAGACTGTTCTTCTCCAGACCCTCTGAAGAAGACATCATCTTCACGGGGCAGAAGACTTGGCGCCTGTACCTGTTATGCCCCTGGGTGGGCTGGCCACAGCACGTGCACGTCGGCAGCTTTCGAACCCGGGGCACTTTGCCTCTTACTCCCGAGGGCTCGCCTGTCGCCTTGCGCTTGTAAAGCGTGGACCTCGCCCAGGATGAAGGACTGCATTCGGTAGGCATTGGCGGGGGGACGGACACACCCAGACAGGAGGGGCCAGCAATGGCTGGGGTTGGCTGACTGGCAGGCGGCAGGATGGGGCCAGGAAAAAGGGAGGGCACGGGTGGTCTGGCGACGGTACTGGCGGCAGGCAGTATGGGACGTCCAGCAGGCACGATGGGCCTTGTGGAGAGGCCAGCAATCGCCCGGGTTGCTGCTGCGGATGGAGAGGGGGAGGGCAAAGGTCTGGGGGCTGGGGTCGGCAGTGACATGAGGGATCAGGTCCCTCCTTCCCTTCAACAATGTTGTCCCTGCCGTGCCGGGTGTCGGCACGTACTGCATCAGGGGTAGTCCGGTGGAGGGGCTGGGGGCAAGTCGGCAGAGGAAACCGAAGTGGTCTTGGACAGCATCGCCGGCTGATCTGTCGCACGCAGGTTGAGGAGGCGCTCTTGAGCCCGGATAAAGTCCTGCACCGTCTGGATGTTTATTTTTGGCGGAGGAAAGGATCGGGTCGTCCACCCAAAGCCGGCGCTGGATCCTCTCGCCTTTAAGACGGTGGTTTTCTCGGGGCTCGTGCGCGAACCCTGCGGCGACTTCAGCCACAGCGGTTTGACCAGCGTGTCCATCAGCCTATTGTTCTGCGCGCTAATGTCTTGCTGTGCCGGTGCATAGCGAATGCCCTTCTTCACACGCTGTATGACCGCAGCATCAACCGGGTTGTGGCGTACCGGCAATTGAAATTAATTAAGAGAACACGTGAATTGTAAATTAATAAGGAGACAACATAACAACTTGGAATGAACATTTTATTGGAGTTACAAAGGTCCAACGTAGGATTAAGAAAATACATGGCAACTTACCTGCTTACGGGGACATACGGGAGCTTCACGAAACTCAGACAAATAAGCTTCAAGCTTCAAAATTGGTACTTTAATTAATAAAAAGCGCGGTAATGTCACAAGCAGGATATTGTTCAGTCAGGAGAGAAAGTCTGCAGCTCCCTCTCCCCTGGTGGCCGTGTAGAAGAGCCCTTCCAAGCATTCGTCCTTCCCGCTTCTGGCTGTTCGCTCCTCCTCTCTGGGAGCTGTAGTGACGTAGGGGACTTCCCCCCTCGTGTCCTATATCGCATTAAACAGAGGATTTCCACATTTTACATTCATTGCTTACTTCCACGTGCCTTTTCTCCTCCTTATCTCTTTCATAACATTATATGTAACACGATGTCGTCATGACGGATTTTCAGAATAAAAGCTTGGTATTGAGAACTTCCGTTTTTTTCCAGAATAAAATAGCATTTAAACTGACGGTATGTTGAAGGGACATTATGCCATAAAACATTGATTTTAATTTCTAACAGTCCCTCCTTACACACCTAAAAGGTGTGTATAATACTGAAATCAATGAGTTCTTCATCTGAACTCTGCATAGTACATAACTCATAAAAAACATACAATAAAATGGAATGGTTCAACAGCCTCAACTTTACAAAAAATACTTTGACTGTGCTTAAACATAAACGTGTTCCCTTGTGAATAACTTCTAGTGTTAACATTAAATATCATTCAATGGCTCGGTATCAGAACATTTCTTCCTCCCTCCTTTCACAGAAACCTTTCCCACGCTCAGTGTTAAGGCACTTGTTTTTACAAAGTGAAAAGAAACGAACCATTTTAAAATAGCAATGATTTGGAAACATGAGATCTACCATATTAGAAGAGTGAAAAATAATAAAGAATAAATGAACTATCTTGGAATAAATGGATTCACTCCATTTTAGCATTTTAGTTTGCTCACTTCTTCACATGATTTCATCATTTAAAGTATCACATCAGCTGGACATTCATTGAACAATCTCATCAACCTCTGTGTATGGGTCGTCTCGTTCTGCGAGCATTTGTAACCGTCTCCTCCTGAGAAATGTACCCTCCCTCCTTTCGTACCAAGGTATGAAAGTAATATGTTCTCATGCCGTCGTGATCGATCAATGCAGCGATAAGGTCCCTGAAATGGTGTGAAAACCGGTGGAATATCACTAACGCATTATACTAATTTATTTTCACTTCTGGTCTACTTAATTATCCATGCTATCAGTGTGTGGAACCTTGGGTGCCCGAGCATGTGATCTTTAATGGTTGGTAGTTCAGTTCAGGAATGTTCACTCATGGCAGATATGTTTCTCCTTTAAATAACGTCTCTAAATGTCAGGTCATCACTGACTAAAAGGATGAGCATTAGGAGGTGGTGGCACTTGTCTTTTAAAACTCATACTCTGGTGCCGGGCATCCCTCCTAAGAGGGCAAGTAAGATTTAAAACATCTGCAGGGTGGGTTGAGCGACCCCTTCTCCCTGAACGATATTTGTTGTTGAAAATATGCACCATTAAAATGAGTGATCCAAGGCCCCGTATGTAGTACTCACAATTATACTAGTTTTCTCAAAATTAAAATCTTCAATCGCTCTTTGCCCAGTGTCTTTTTAAAACTCTACATCTGGTTCGACAAACAAATGTTGTTTCCACCTTAACAGTTCTCCTGAGGTAACATCCATGCTACAACGGAGACATCAATACTCTAGATTGGAATACCTTCTTTGGCTTGGTTCTAGCTTTACCTTTAACATTTTCCATTCAAATAAAGATTTGTCTGCTTTCTATATTGTAACAAATTAAATCTTCCCCAAATTCTCACATGAATAAGAATCTCTAAAAGAATAATTTGTTTATATGATGAAAAGATTGAATAATATGTTCTACCCTCAGTGTGTTTAGGTGTAAACTCACTCACTCCCGTGTTCCTTCTCTCCCCCTCTGGTCGTCAAGCCACGACCCCCTCAGGTTCTGCTGGCCCGTGCCAACTCCTCCGTCCTGTCCTCTCCTCCGTCCTGTCCTCTCCTCCGTCCTGTCTTCTCAGTCGATCCGCTCTTGGATCCTCTCGCTGTAACTCTTTTCAGTGGCCCAACTGCTTTGCATTTCATCTCCTCCTTTTCAGTCTCTACGCTGTTGCATGGAGGGCGTATTCCGCTCTCATGTCCCACACTCTGCTCTTGTGCCAAATCTCATGGCTCAGTTTGCAACTTCGTGTCCTGATTTAGGAACCGATGAGTTTGCCTCTTTGTCATCATGCTGGTTTGGTTCTGGATGCCTCAGGCGGAGCTGGTTCTGGATGCCTCAGGTCTGTCTGTTCAGCTCGGGTTCTCTGTCTGTTCGATGGAGGAGGGGAGGAGGAGTCTCCTGTGGTGAGGTCATTTGTCTGAAGATGGGGTCGTAGCAGTCTGAGAGGCAGAGAGAGAGAGAGAGATCTCGGGACGCATTACCTATAACTAATTCTAACAAACTGAGGTAAAATATATCCAATCCTTTCCACCATTGTTCCTAATCTTACCTTGCCATCTAATGCCATCTAAATCTAATTAATGTCTATCCCTAAACATTGTTTCCACCCACTGTAACATGGCTACTCCAAATAACTCTTTCAGGAAACCATTTTCTTCTATAAATTAAAAATACCTACATGTTTCAAGCTCCACATATTTCACACACAATAAAATTACGTCCCCATATTTTAAGTAACTTTTGTGACTGGACATATCTGCAATGTCGCCACAATCTGCTGGGGAATGTTGTTCATAGAGTTTGTACGTACAAAGCTGTATTTGTGGGCTAGTAGCCAGTTTCTACTGTAATCATTTTCAATAATTGTGCTCAGGTCACCGGTCGGTTGTCCATTATCTATGAGTGGACTAATGGATCCATGTCTTACTTGATATTGTACTCCCCATCCAACCAGAAAGGTGCCAAGTGTAATGAGCACAATCAACAATGCTATTCTGACTCTCATCCCTAGGGGACCCCACAATTGGTTTGGCTTTGTTCTTGACATCATCTCTATTTTCTCTCTGGTTGTGTCAGTTACAGAATTTAAATAATGAGTACTATAATAACGTATACGAAGATTGGACTCTTTTTCAGATGTAAAACAAAAAAATAGGTTTTCACTTTAGTGTACAATCTATAAAAATATATAGACAATTCGTCTCTTGAGCTGTTTCTGTCTTTATCTTATTTCTATTTATTGTTTTGTTCCAGCTCTGCCAAATCAGTCCCAACTCCCAATAATGTTCTGTAAGTTGCCGGTGAAGGGTGACCATGTGTGAGGTGGTGTCAATTTGCTCCTTTGTCTTTACCTTTAAACCGGAGCTCGTGTGAAGTTCATTACAACTTCTCACTGTTCCGTCCACCGGGATAAATCACCTGGCCGAACAGGAGTCTCTTCTGGAGTCTCGTCTGGTATCTCTGTAGCTTTCCAGCCTGCGTAGACAAAACTTGGATAATATTACTCAGAGTTCTGACATATTCATCTAATATCTAAAACTGGACCACTCCCTCCTTGGAGGAGGCCCAGGCTTCAGCATACCTTTTGTCGTTATGAGACCTATTATTGACTACATATTATTATTTATTAACTACAACGTCGCTGAAATCAACATGTCTGCATAATCATGACACTCCCTCCTTTGAGCATAACATGCTCAATCAATATTGCAATGATTACCCTATTCTGCACAGGACATGTAAAACCCATAACGTTGCACAAAATAAATATAACTTCTCCGTGTAGCCATAAGGCGTACAAAAAATATCATATGATGTATGGCTTTCTGATGGTATACAAACATTCACTAAAATTTCCCATTAGCACAAAAATGGTTTACTTGTTTCAGGAATGGCTTTTGTCCTGGTATTATGCATCATTGTTGCTGCGAAAACAATACCCCTGGTGTCGCTAATGCGTCTCAATAACTCTAGCATTAGAGCATTGTTTGATACTGCTGAACAAACATATAATAAAATAATATTTCTCCAAACTAGAGGGAAAATACGAACTATCCTCACAGAGGGTGACATGCATGGAGGGCTGGTGCCCCTCACTCAAAATGAGATATTGCCTTACGCACTACATTATAAATCAGTAAAGTCACTCAAGAATAAATAAATATAAACTGATTCTTGAAACTGTTGTAAAAACCCTACAACTTCTTCATCCAAGCTCTCAATCAGTATTATGTTATTTAATCTGCAGCTTATTGCCTTAAAACCGATATTTCAGACGATTATAAAATTGTGTTTATGAGAAATAATGTAATCTGACTCCAAAAATCACATAATTGATTGACTAAAAAACTACACTCCTACTAACAGGAAATGAAGTTCCCCTTTAAACACAGCCCCGGTCTTCTGACGGGGTCTGTCTATGTACTGGCTGGAGAATGTTGGGCCAGTCTCTGTCGCTCTGTCGCTCCGTCTCTGTTCTCCCGCCAACAGTCACTCTCTAGTTCTGCTGGGTTCTTGTTGACTTCTTCACTGGTTTGAGACAACGACCCTATCGGACACCTCCCTTTGTAGCCAGACTTCACCACAGCAGAATCGAGTTTCTGTCTTCAGGTCTCAACAGCTCCACGTCTGGTGTATCGCCGCCCCTTGAACTGCAGTCGGTGTAAACAGGAGGTAAGGATCCTCCGTCTTGGACGAGTACTAGGTTTCCGTCTTCATATTTTTGGGTGGAAACCCGTCGTCTTGACCTCACTAGCTGTGTGGACACAATAGTTTTCTGTGTAGGGGAACAACATCACTCGTAATCTCTTTCCTTCTCATAATTACAAAAATAGTCTGCTAAATGTTCTACTACGTCTTATGCTTTATGTGTAAATGCAATATGCTACTCACTGTCATGTTTTACATTAAACCTCTCCCTCCTGCGGTGACAGATATGGCTCAATGTAGCTGGATTTCAAAATACCCTTGGGCTGAAGATGCATCACCTGGTGGTCTGGTCCTTTGAGCTTCCTCATTGTTGTGGTTGTTACCAGGGTGTCAGTGGCATTTGGGTCATGGTTGGCACCCCTGTTCGTCTTTGACATCTCTGGGACCCCCTGCCTCCGTCGTAAACCTCCCCGGGGTATCTGCATGGAGGGCCGTTGTTTGGTGCAACACTCTCTGGACCAATGTGTCAGCTGACCACATTTGTAGCAGCCTTAATCTGTTCTTCGTCTTGACCGTGGCTCTCCTCCTCTGCCACTTTGTCTTCCTTGGAATTGTTGATTCTGCACCTGAATCTCTGGCACCTCCCGAGCTTGAATTGTTTGAGGTGTCTGACCTGCCTTCTCTGGTTCTATGGCCATCCCTGAAGTAGCTGCCATTTGCCTTGCCGCTTTCTTGTTTTTAATAGCTCCGGTATCTTTCTCAGCAATTTGCATCTTCCAGAGTCTCAGTTGTAGTGCTTCCATCTCTGTCTTTTGTGTTTGTCTTTCTTCTGTGATTTCTTCTAATCGTATATTCTCTTCTATCAGGTGTTTTGATTGACTGGTTAGCACTCTTACTTCATACTCCAATTCTTTGAGATGTTTGTTCATGGAGACTCCATCCAACTGCAGGACTTCTCCCACAGAACCAACATTCGGGGAGGGAGGAGGGACTTCGGCCAGGCTTAGATACAGCTTCGGAGTTTGGATAACTGGAGCCTCTTTGGTTTTTTCTGCTATGTCTTCCCTCACTGGCAGGTCTGCTACTCGGACCTCATGTATGCTGTGTGCCAATAGGCTGGCATATTCCAGATGGAGTATCAGACTTGTAACTCTTATAAATCTTTCTTCAGCTTCCCTCCATATAGTTAGCTGTTGTAGGCATTGTTCGTGCTCATAGTCGAGCACTGCTCTTCTATGGGCTTTGGTTGGTCCAGGTTGATCATCTGCTGGAACCAGTCCTCTCGTTTGCCACCGTTCCAACAGTTTCTCTTTGGTTCCATGTCTTCTGTCTAAGTTTTGGAACTGTTGTAGCATCTGATCTGATCTTTACCCTTCCCGTGATATCTGCACCTAGTCCCATCTCAGTTTGTTTTGGTGACATGTTCTCCACCTATTTATGAAGTTATCAAAGATGAAGCACTAACCCTGCTTTGCTGTTCGTCCGAACTTTAAATCCCCTCTTTTTTTAATTTAAAAGATATGTAGGCCTATATCATTTTTTTTTAATCGATCTAAAAAATAGAAATGATTTATTTATTTATTGAAATTTTGAAATCAGAATTGTTAGGAAATACAAATTGTACAGTGTATGGTTTGACTATGAAATATGAAAATCTACTGTGTTTCACTTTCCGAAGTGTTTGGAATTATGTAAATGTCATAATTTGTGTTCGCTTCAATACATTTGTTTGCTTATTTGAAAGAGTATTATATAAAGTGTCTTATCTTATAATTAGAAACCACTTGCAATTCTATCTCGGCGATGAGGCATGTGTGTGTTTATAACACTTAGAATTAGACTTCAAAATGCTATTGAGTGTTTCCTCTATGTAATAATTCTGTACTACCAGCAGAGTTGTAATTTCCAGCTTAATCCACGATGGTTTACTATTTACTATATACTCTTGCAAAACTAACCTGTACTTAAGAAACTTATTTTCTTTCTAAAAAAATAGAAAGAGTATTACACTTGGTTAAAACGACACAGCACATAATCGCCAAAACACTTTTGCAAACTGGAATATTTCAATAACGTCAATTCAAGCAGGAAAAACTTCCAATATCAGATGAATGCCAAACTTCTATTTTATAATTCCAACTTTGCAAAGAAATGTGATTTGTCCTTCTCAAGGAGGACTGGGTAAAAGCAAACAGTCTCCCTTCTTCAATTAGCATTTCACGAAATGGCGACTGCCGTGTGTTCATTGTAAACATGCTGGCAAAACAAGATGGCAACTTTTCCAACCCTTGACCTGAAGAACAAAGCGATTTCTCCTCTCCTTCAGACCTCGTGGCTCCCACATGCTCAACACAAAACAACAATGCAGTTTGAAGTAACATTTCTATTTAATGTACAATTTATAAATGGGCCTCATACCCTTACGTCACAGCTCTCTACCCATGCACGTAATGTTTGACTTTGAGAGCCAGTATGGTTATCTCCTCTGTCTAAACACGCCATGTTGGGACAAATGTAAGACGCAAATCAAACACAATCAGCAGAATATCGTCGAACGCACGAATGTCGCCCTTCTCGTCGTAATCCACACGCAAAGTCTGTTTGAAAACAGGAAAACAACCGGCCTTTTCCTCGAAAAGGCCTTTTTTATAAGAAGCCTCACTGGTTCTCTAAACACTCAATCAACTGCGTTCTTGTTTAAATAGTCTCCAACCATTCACGTTAACTTAAAACGTAACAAGAAACGCAATTTGAAATGACTGCCAAATCACACAAAGGACTTTTAAAAATAACAAACACTCTCTCCAATAATCTCAGCTTCCACTGTGATTTTGTTCTGACATGTAATAACAGACAAACGAATAGCATGCAGGGATAAGTAATGTAACTCACCCTGCTGGTGACAAAGCCACGCCTCGTGTTATATGATTGGTTGTTTTAACATTCATTTCCCAGCTATTTCCAGGAACCGGAAGCAGCAGTCCAACACACAGTCCTAAGATCTTCCTGCATGAACTATTGAAGAATTTGATTTAACGGGTTTCTTCTCACCGATTGTTTGAGATCTCTTGTGTGTCAGACGATTGCGTTCCGGGTCCAGGCCACAGCTGGTGCGGGAGGTGGAGCGGTACCAGTTGGATCTGGTTGGGCTCGCCTCTACGCACAGCGTCGGCTCTGGAACCTTACTTCTGGATCGGGGTTGGACTCTATTCTTCTCCGGAGTTGCTCAAGGTGTGAGGCGCCGGGCGGGGATACTCACAAGTCCCCGGTTAGGTGCTTCGTTGTTGGAGTTTATCCCAACAAGTTTTATTGCATCATATATCGTTATTAATATAATGTCGATTTGATACCCGTTTATACTTCCATGCAGTGTGTTAGTGAAACATACACTTGAACAACAGGTGTACAGACTTATCATTAGTTGGGGCGTGGGTCCAGTCTATATACGTTGGATTAACCTTTCACAATGTTGTGTGGTTAGTGAGGAGACAGAGAGAGATAGATAGCCATAGAGAGTGAGTGAGCGTTGCCTGTGATGGAGTGATTGTCCTGGTGAGTAATTGAGGTGCGACTGTGTATTTGAGAGAGGCTGGTATTGTACGTTAGCGTGTATTTGTCACTTTGTTGTATTCATTTGTGTGTGTGTGAATACGTGAGGGTACGTAGCTAGGGAGGAGTAGGCGCATAGGCGAGACAGGTGGAAGTAGGTGTTGGCGTAGAAGCAGGGACAGAGAGCGTTAGAACATGGAACCCAGAAACTCTGGATCTGAAAGCCACCACCAGTGTCCTGAGGGGTCAACCAAGAAAGAACAACACGTCTTTGAGGAGAGCCGACAGCTTCACGATGAAGGGTGAGGATGCACATGGACTCTAGAACACAATGATAATATGCTATGGTGAAACTAATACATCTAATACGACATATACACTCCAGATGGAGAGCTGTACGACATCTGCAGGCGCACACAGAGTAAAGCTGAGCACCTTGCCAACGTGCTGCTGAAGAAGCAAACCACGTCTTTGAGGAGTTCCTGCAGCAACGTGGGTGGACTCTGGAGTGGAGAAGACTCGCGGTGCTCTTATGGCTCGGTACTGTTGGCCTGGCGTGGAGAGAGACACGCGAGTGGGCGAGTGGGTATCTTCAGAACGATGTGGTGGAATACACCTTCAGGGTCACGAGCACAGAGGAGTGTAATGTGTATTTCTAAATGGCTGGTGCTGTATGCGCAAACACCCCATCAGTTTAACATATAATATAGAACATTTATTTGCACTAAATATTTCTCATAACTTTGAAATGATGTTTGTCTGTTTTAGATTGCTCAGTGTCCGCAGTGCCAGGCCAAGAGAGCCAACATAAAGGAGAAGCTGGAGTACAGTCCATAGAGGTAAAATAAACTGGCATACTGGTATCGTCAGTGTCGAAACACGTCAACAGTGGATTGGATTTACTTTATTAATCCCCGTGAGGAAATTGTTTCTCTGCATTCGACCCAGCAACTGTCGGAGGGCCTCCCCGGCGCGGAGGCCCTCCGACAGTGGGTCGCGTTGGCCATTCGACCAGTGAGAGGAGAGAGATGCAACAACAATTGTCAAAATCCGTTAATATATGGATGAGTGTGGGGGGGGGCTGGACACGGGCCGTGGGGGGACACCCGAGACCGGGCAATGTCCCCGGTAGAAACCTGGTGAAATAACTCGTGAGGCGGCGGAGTCCCCTGTCACCTCCCGTTACATTCCTCCATGGTGTCATTTGAGCGGAAAACTTTTACGAGAACCAGGCTGGGGGGGTCAAAAGGGCTTGATTGGATGTGTTAGCCGCAATGCATGCTGGGATTTGGTGTTTATATTATATGAAATCGGAAAACATTTGAAAAGACTAAAATAAAACTTAATTCCGAGTGCTCTTGCTTGTCTCTTTGGAAGTCATCTCATAACGGCGTTGTAACACTCGGTTCGGCTGCATCGCATACTACAGATCTGCCCTAGTTCTTTATGTAGAGAGCCCTGACGAGAAGACCTTTGGACAGACATGAGGAACTGAATACGTGACGTGGATCATAAATATATCAACAATTAAACATCTTCACTTTCTCTTCACGCAATACGTCTCCTTGCAGAATCAACTAGGACTCTGCATCTTCACTGGTCTCACGATTCGATTCGATTACGATTATCCTGTCAACGATTCGATTCGGTTCGATATCCCGGGGCATCACGATTCATACCAATGCGCTGCATCCTCAATGTTCTATATTACTGCACATGGCTTATTCTCCATCAACGCATACATGCAGTAAATACATATGAACTCTCTTTTTATTATTTAGAAAGTGCTTCAGAAATCAAAAACATAAATGTCTTGACATTAATTTATAAACCAAAATAAATGAATTGTATAGGTCTAGCCTCCGTGTGTGAAGTTGTTCCATCCTCAGAAACAAAAAGCTAATGCTCCTGCAGTCTAGCTGCAGCTTCTAGCCACGGCCTTCTAAGGAAGGACACTGAAGGTCCTGAATGAGGATCACACACCTTGAGTCTGAACACAGCAGACAGCAGGAGGATTTACAACAGCATATACAAACTAACATAGTGCATGTACGTGCACACTCACATTCTCTGTCTCACTGTTACATAAATCTCATGAATGCATGAGACTAAGTTAGCTTCATTATATCTCAGTGATTAAGTGAATAACAAAGTTTCTATCGGGTCACTGTCAGCCTGTCACTCATTATTTTCAGGGAGGGGGCGGGGCTTGCAGGAACGGGGCGGGGCTTGGAGGACGGGGCGGGGCTTGGAGGAACGGGGCGGGGCTTGGAGGAACGGAGAGGAGACGTGATCACGGAAGCTTTTTTCCTCCTGCCTTCACAAACTGTACACACGTATATATCGTCTGAAAGTTGCCAGAGGACATTCACACTCTGCATCAGAGACTTCACTAAATCCACCAGAAACCTGACGTGACTGTAACGCGATTATTTTTGAAAAACATAAATCCCTGTCTGAGTCTCTGAGCCGCAGCGACACGGAGCGATTCGGAGCGGGTCCTTCTGCTGTCGGTTCTGGACTGGTGTTCTGGTGCTGGTGGAGAAAGCAGACTGCTCCGTGTTGCTGTCCCGTCTGCTCCCTGATCGCTGCGTCACCGACCGGTTTGATATTAAAGTGACAGAAAAAACGTTATAGTAAAGCCGCGGCCGGAAAATCAGGAAGCAACGTTACTACTCTATAACCGATTATCTTCCGTCACTGCATCGAGACCGAATCGTCCACGTCCGCATCGCAATGCATCGTAGAAACGATTATTTTCAACACCCCTAGTATCAACACTAATTCGGCTGACTTTTACATTTGATCTCGTTCATAGATAGGTTATATTTACACCATGACGGTGCACAGCTGAGAGAGGACTGTCGTTTTACATTTTATACGCTGTACAATGATGTGAAAGCATAAAACTACACACCTTCAGATGTTGTACACACACTAATAATACAAAGTGATTATGGCTGTGAGCGCCTCGTGTGCACCTCCTAGTGGTTAAAGCACGTTATTGAATTATTGTACAGAGTACATACTCTCATAGGGGGAAGTATACATATAGAAATATAGAACATACAAACTCAAGAAGATACTATCAGTGATCTCTACGATAAAACAGTTTAGTGCAGGATGCTCAGATATTAGGAGGAGGAGCAACACAGAACCACGGATGAACCTTTATCTAAACATTACATATTAAATATTAAGCCTGACAAAGTACTTCACGTCTAATGTATTGCTTTCCTGCAATGTTCACTATGTGGAAGCTCTTATTTTAACTGATATTATACACATGAATTATACTCTGATGTAGAATAAGAAATGTGCAGAATATGATGTTTAATGGTGGAGGTACGCACATGCTGATAGATGTCTTGTAATGCGCTGCTGAGGAACCTGCGACCCAAGTGTTTAATTCTTTGCAGAACTACACCGTAGTTGTGGATGACATGTCAATAAACCTTTAAAATCTTGAAAGGGATGTAATAATACAGAACACACAGTCTGTGATGAACGATGAGTAGAGAATAACGAGTAATGAATATACGTTATAGAGATCTGCAGATACATGTTTAGTCTTCTCACCAGCGATCAAACATCTCTCCTGATCGTCGGCACTCGATCCTCTTCCCTGAGTGTCACTCAGGTGTAACTAAAGTCTGATTTAAGGGCTGTTTATATTTCACATCTTTAATCAGAATCTGCAAAGTGACTCAAATAAATGCAGTGGAGTGAAAATACCAGGCTGACCTCTGAACTGTCGTGGAGTAGAATTACAGAGTAGCAATGAGCTGTCATGTGGGTATATATTAATGCTGCGCATTCTGGACACGAGCGATGTCCACCCATTTAGTAATGACATGTTTTACATCTGATAACACCAACGTGTTTAATAATGGCAACTTCTAACTGTGGGAAAAACGAAAACGTTCAGTCGAGACGTCCCAGAGGACATGTTGCGAAACACAACAGCCAGCATGTGTAGTTCTGGGGGGCGTTCCATTCCAGTTTGGATCGTCTGGCGTGGTTTCGTTCCATTTCACACAGCTGTTTGACGCTCTGCGTAACCTCACGGGACTGTAGTCCTAAACGATAGCTGGGGATTCTGGGTAGTGTAGTGTCTTCGGCCATCCTGATGCTCGAAATGTCCCTTACAGGCCCACGTCTGTTTCCGGTTATATTTATTTTTAAATCCAGTTCCTGACGGACGCCGGGAAAGCCCGAGATTATGGAATTAAACCAATAAATAAAAGCGAGGATGAGTGTGTGTTATTGGTGAGTAAATATCAGAGTGTTGTTTTGAAAAGAATAACAAATTAGAAAGATTTAAAACACAGATGTCAGTATCCTGAGGCTCTGCGCCGTTTATTTTCCTCACAGCAACAAAAGTCAGAAATTATGCGATTTAAAATAAAGCAATAGCTGTGGCTTGATATTGAGTCAGAACACGTTTTTATGAACCACACAGCTTCCGGTCCTCCACGACCCGACCGGAGAGAAGACGTGCTGCAGAAGAATGTGCAACACGAAGAAAAGGGGAAGTCGTGATGGAGAACACGAATCAATAGATACACGTCGTGATGGAGAACACGAGATGCCGTGAGACTGGGTTGGGTTTGAGAGAACACGAGATGCCGTGAGACTGGGTTGTGACGATACGACAGTAGAACAAGAAGACAGTTTGAAAGTGATTTGTGAAATATCCACACAGAGAAAGAAAACCTGTTTGCAGTTCTGTTTCATCTGGGGTTCAGATTCATGTTGCTCTCTCAGTGCACCAGGTTGATGCATTTAACCGAGCATGCCCCGGACCCCCCTAGAGGAGGCGAGGCCCCCCCCTAGAGGAGGCGAGGCCCCCCCCTAGAGGAGGCGAGACCCCCCCCTAGAGGAGGTGAGGCCCCCCCCCTAGAGGAGGCGAGGCCCCCCCCTAGAGGAGGCGAGGCCCCCCCTAGAGGAGGCGAGAACCCCCCCTAGAGGAGGCGAGGCCCCCCCCCTAGAGGAGGCGAGGCCCCCCCCCCGGCGCGGGTACGTGCGGGTACGTGCGGGTTCCTCTGGAGCGCCCGGGACATTAATGGAAACCTAGTTTGTTCATGTTCAACACATTTGTCCCCCTGCACACATGAACGTTTCTTCTTCCGGCTCACCAAAAAGAAAATCTCACTTCAAGCTGAGCTCAAATGCTGGCAGCCATGTTTTCACCTCAAACATGGACACGTTACTGATATCTGGAGAGTGAAACAACATGGCGGCTTCTCTATGGCCTGCTCCCAGGGGGACTGCGCATGCGCATATCTGTGTGTTTGGCGCGCAGCCTGCGTGCCCCTGCAGTGTGAGCGCGAGCTTCCTGTGCGCGTCCTCATCAACAACAACATCATCATCTAACCCTAACAACAACAACAACAATCGGACAGTCTGCTCCCGGTACCGCGAGGACACACCGGAGAGAGGAATCCACCGTCACGGTAAGAACTGCTGCCCGCGCGCTGCTCCTCGCGCTGCTCTCCCTGTCCGCGCGGATGCCTGCGCGTTCATGGCCGCTCGAGACCCGACTCGTTACCCAGGCCCGCGCCGCTGCCCGCGTGCCTGTGAGACGGGCCCGGGGACGGCGGAGAGCGCGCGGCTGTTAGCAGATAGAAACCACCGGTCTCGTGCTACGGTGTCTCCGGTAACCCGGTGTTAATATTACCGCGAGGACCGGAGGCACGAGAGCCATTTTGTAGCTAGAGCAGCAGGCCTCTCCGCCATTTAAAACAGACTCAAAAGCACCTTCTCCTTCCTAAAGCCTGACAGTTAACCAGCTGCTGTACACACACTAGCCACAGCTAGTTAACCACAGCTAGTTAACCACAGCTAGTTAACCACAGCTAGTTAACCACAGCTAGTTAACCACAGCTAGTTAACCACAGCTAGTTAACCGCAGCTAGTTAACCACACACATCTGCCTCAGGGTTCTGTGGTTAACTAGCTATTAGCATGTTAGCTCCACAGGCTAACGGTTAAACTGCGGATCTGATGCTAAACTAAAGGTATGCTGGATGCTAACAGATGCTAGCAGCTAGCTCATAAAGCTGCGAGGCGCGTGTGCACGCTCCTGCGCGTGTGCACGCCGTGTGAGAGGTACATGCACTCTTCACGTTTCCGTCGTGGTTCTGAGAAGTCCAGAACCAGTCGCAGAACCACAGATGCTTCAGTGTGAGCTCTTCCAGCTGCTGGTCTGAATCAGGGGTGAAAGTGGTTCTAATTTCTTGCAGGTACTTTAATGCTACCCGACCTTCATATTGTTCTCCCCCGCCCCAGCTTCATGCATCCCTGAACACAGACTGGCTCTGTAGTGAACATAGGCTGTCCATGGATGCCTGGAAGTCACATCCAGCGCCTGGTCAACAGCACGCTCCAGTCTGTGATTAAGGCAGTGCCATACAGGATGCCTGGAAGTCACCCTGGAGCAGCTTCCCAGCACCTGACTCCCAGCATGAGGCCCATCACTGCGACACCAATGAGCATTTCTCTCAGCGACTCAACGGTGAAGCCATTTCTAAGTTTGAGCGGTGATGAAAGCTGGACATCCCCTGATCGGCCTTTCCATCAGCCCACTGAGTAGCAACATCAACACCACGGGGTGCCATGGCACCCAGATCCCTCACAGCGTGGCACGGGTACAGCCGAGCCTTCCATTGTGAGCATCCATCCATGTTTCTGTTTGAGCTGTTCATATTGTTCTTCTGTCCATATAGCAGGGGCGCAGTCGGCTAGCATCACCTGTGGGGCTTCTGAGGGTCCCGCTGCGTCCCCTCTGGGCCTCGACTGTTATACATTAGAATACAAATGTACAACTAAATTCAGCAGACAGTCAAACATTTACACGTCTCTGTCTTTCTTAGCATTTTCAGAATATTGGTTACATATGTGTAACCAGTACACAATGTGCAGATTAAGATGGAAGATGCACAGTTTGCTCGTGAGCATCCATCCAGGTCCCCCCTCCGGCCGAGTCTCCAGGGGGAAGTCGACCCCCTCCGGCCGAGTCTCCAGGTGGAAGTCGACCCCCTCCGGCCGAGTCTCCAGGGGGAAGTCGACCCCCTCCGGCCGAGTCTCCAGGGGGAAGTCGACCCCCTCCGGCCGAGTCTCCAGGGGGAAGTCGACCCCCTCCGGCCGAGTCTCCAGGGGGAAGTCGACCCCCTCCGGCCGAGTCTCCAGGGGGAAGTCGACCCCCTCCGGCCGAGTCTCCAGGGGGAAGTCGACCCCCTCCGGCCGAGTCTCCAGGGGGAAGTCGACCCCCTCCGGCCGAGTCTCCAGGGGGAAGTCGACCCCCTCCGGCCGAGTCTCCAGGGGGAAGTCGACCCCCTCCGGCCGAGTCTCCAGGGGGAAGTCGACCCCCTCCGGCCGAGTCTCCAGGGGGAAGTCGACCCCCTCCGTCTGAGTCTCCAGGTGGAAGTCGACCCCCTCCGGCCGAGTCTCCAGGGGGAAGTCGACCCCCTCCGGCCGAGTCTCCAGGGGGAAGTCGACCCCCTCCGGCCGAGTCTCCAGGGGGAAGTCGACCCCCTCCGTCTGAGTCTCCAGGGGGAAGTCGACCCCCTCCGTCTGAGTCTCCAGGTGGAAGTCGACCCCCTCCGGCCGAGTCTCCAGGGGGAAGTCGACCCCCCTCCGGCCGAGTCTCCAGGTGGAAGTCGACCCCCTCCGTCTGAGTCTCCAGGTGGAAGTCGACCCCCTCCGGCCGAGTCTCCAGGGGGAAGTCGACCCCCTCCGGCCGAGTCTCCAGGGGGAAGTCGACCCCCTCCGTCTGAGTCTCCAGGGGGAAGTCGACCCCCTCCGGCCGAGTCTCCAGGGGGAAGTCGACCCCCTCCGGCCGAGTCTCCAGGGGGAAGTCGAAGCGGCTCATTTCAGAGTAAACGTGGATTTGCGTAAAAAACAAATCGGGTGTTTTGTTTGATTTCAAATCAACAAAGTCTCGGCTTTCAGAACATTAAACTAGTTTCAGCAAATTCAGATCATCGATACACTTTGAGGCTTCGCGTGACGACAAGCGGAGAGCGGAGCAACGTGACGTCACAGCCGGGGTTCCTCTGGGAAACATGCACACACACACACGTATACACACGTATACATACACACGTATACACACACACACACACACGTATACACACACACACACACACACACACACTCGCGAGCTTCCCCCAGACCAGTAATCCAAACCAAAATATCTTCCCTTCGTAGTATTAATTCCAGGTGGAGCTGTCGGACCGGCACACTTTCACCACTGGTCTGAATACTCCCAGTTCATGACCCCCTCTCTCTCTCTCTCTCTCTCTCTCTCCCCCCCTCTCTCTCTCCCCCCCCCCTCTCTCTCTCCCTCCCTCTCTCTCTCTCCCCCCCCCCTCTCTCTCTCTCTCTCTCTCTCTCTCTCTCTCCCCCCTCTCTCTCTCCCCCCCCCTCTCTCTCTCCCTCCCTCTCTCTCCCTCCCCCCCCCTCTCTCTCTCTCTCTCTCTCTCTCTCTCCCCCCTCTCTCTCTCCCCCCCCCCTCTCTCTCTCCCCCCCCTCTCTCTCTCTCTCTCTCCCCCCTCTCTCTCTCCCCCCCCCCTCTCTCTCTCCCCTCCCTCTCTCTCCCCCCCCTCTCTCTCCCCCCCCTCTCTCTCTCTCTCTCCCCCCCTAGATGGCAGAGACCGTGAAGTACGTGGACGATGATCACCGCAGTATCTTCCTGAAGCTCCTGAACGACCAGCGTCTGGAGGGCGAGCACTGCGACATCGCTGTGGTCGTGGAGGACGTGAAGTTCAGAGCTCACCGCTGCGTCCTGGCTGCCTGCTCACACTACTTCAAGAAGCTGTTCAAGAAGCACGAGGTGCACACACACACACACACACACACACACAGTCCCTGATGAACACAAAGCCCCCCCCCTCAGACTGACCGTCAATCAGTTTCACAATGAAAAGAGAAACGAGTGTGTGTGTGTGTGTGTGTGTGTGTGTGTGTGTGTGTGTGTGTGTGTGTGTGTGTGTGTGTGTGTGGTGTGTGTGTGTGTGTGTGGTGTGTGTGTGTGTGTGTGTGTGTGTGTGTGTGTGTGTGTGTGTGTGTAGGTGGACAACTCCTCCGTCATAGAGATCGACTTCATCCGCTCAGATATCTTCGAGGAGGTTCTGAACTACATGTACACGGCCAAGATCTCCGTGAAGAAGAGGGACGTGAACCTGATGATGTCATCGGGACAGATCCTCGGGATCCGCTTCCTGGACAAGCTCTGCTCACAGGTACACACACACACACACACACACACACACACACACACACACACACACGGGATCACCTGTAGTGTTACCTGTGGCTCCTCTTCATGTTTCCACAGAAGCGAGACGTGTCCTCCGAGGAGAAGGAGAAGTTTCCGTACGACATCGTGAAGATGGCGCTGCCGCCTGAAGCCCAGCTGGCCGCTGAGGTGCCAATTCAATGTTTACTTCAGATCAGCTGCACGTCAGAAATGAGCATGCTTGATGCCTCTCTCCACAGTGAGCATGCTTGATGCCTCTCTCCATAGTGAGCATGCTTGATACCTCTCCCCATAATGAGCAGGCTTGATGCCTCTCTCCATAGTGAGCATGCTTGATACCTCTCTCCATAGTGAGCATACTTGATGCCTCTCTCCATAGTGAGCATGCTTGATGCCTCTCTCCATAGTGAGCATGCTTGATGCCTCTCTCCATAGTGAGCATACTTGATGCCTCTCTCCATAGTGAGCATGCTTGATACCTCTCTCCATAGTGAGCATACTTGATGCCTCTCTCCATAGTGAGCATGCTTGATGCCTCTCTCCATAGTGAGCATGCTTGATGCCTCTCTCCATAGTGAGCATACTTGATGCCTCTCTCCATAGTGAGCATGCTTGATGCCTCTCCCCATAATGAGCAGGCTTGATGCCTCTCTCCATAGTGAGCATGCTTGATGCCTCTCTCCATAGTGAGCATGCTTGATGCCTCTCTCCATAGTGAGCATGCTTGATGCCTCTCTCCACAGAGAGATCACAGAGCTATCACCTGCCTCACGCAGTCCTGATGCTCGTCATCTCACATCCTGTCATGCTCACAGCTAGCTGATAGCCTTGATAGCATGCTGCTCTCACGTTGGAGGAGGACGTTCAGGGTTTTCCCAACACCAGTCAATTAATGAACCCTTTAATGTTCTGGCTAACGAAGAGGTGTGTGTGTGTGTGTGTGTGTGTGTGTGTGTGTGTGTGTGTGTGTGTGTGTGTGTGTGTGTGTGTGTGTGTGTGTGTGTGTGTGTGTGTGTGTGTGTGTGTGTGTGTGTGTGTGTGTGTGTGTGGTGTGTGTGTGTGTGTGTGTGTGTGTGTGTGTGTGTGTGTGTGTGTGTGTGTGTGTGTGTGTGTGTGTGTGTGTGTAGGAGCTCGGGGAGCACGATGACACGCCCTCAGCTGATGACCTCGTGGAGGCGGCGGCCAATCAGCATTTAGATAAATCTCCCAGTTCAGCACTGCGTGTTCAGGAAGCCATCCTGAAGGAACTGACCAATGAGGATGTGCACAAGGTACACACACACACACACACACACACACACAGCAGAAGCCCCTCCCCTGGTTAAAAGCTGCATCTGTTCCTCACAAAGTAGCAACACAAGCCCCCTAAATGCAGGTAACCTGACCATGTAACCTCTCCAGGTGACCTGCTACGACCAGGTTGTGGTGGGGGAGATGGAGGCGGAGCCTAAAGACCTGGGGGAGGGGCATCACGCCACGCAGACACTCACCTTCACAGACAGCCTGGGGGGGGAGGTGAAGGACGAGCAGCCGCCCGGTTGGTCCACTGCCACCACAGACATGAAGTTTGAATACCTGATGTACGGACACCGAGAGCAGCTCGCCTGCCAGGTGTGTGGCAAGACCTTCCTGGACGAGAGCAGACTCAGGTAGGTGCCACTCACCTTTAGGTAAAACACCTGGCCAACTCACCTGACCAACTCACCTGACCAACTCACCTGACCAACTCACCTGACCAACTCACCTGACCTGACCAACTCACCT
The DNA here is from genome assembly GCA_036324585.1 of Champsocephalus esox. Taxonomy (NCBI): domain Eukaryota; kingdom Metazoa; phylum Chordata; class Actinopteri; order Perciformes; family Channichthyidae; genus Champsocephalus; species Champsocephalus esox. Next base: position 15,243,492 of record CM070496.1, on the reverse strand, counting down.
GACCAACTCACCTGTCAGTAACACACCTGACCAACTC
>CM070496.1:15220955-15235955 GCA_036324585.1 Champsocephalus esox | reverse complement strand
CATCTGGAGGACATCAGCTGCTCATAGCATCTGGAGGACATCAGCTGCTCATAGCATCTGGAGGACATCAGCTGCTCATAGCATCTGGAGGACATCAGCTGCTCATAGCATCTGGAGGACATCAGCTGCTCATAGCATCTGGAGGACATCAGCTGCTCATAGCATCTGGAGGACATCAGCTGCTCATAGCATCTGGAGGACATCAGCTGCTCAGAGCATCTGGAGGACATCAGCTGCTCATAGCATCTGGAGGACATCAGCTGCTCATAGCATCTGGAGGACATCAGCTGCTCATAGCATCTGGAGGACATCAGCTGCTCATAGCATCTGGAGGACATCAGCTGCTCATAGCATCTGGAGGACATCAGCTGCTCAGAGCATCTGGAGGACATCAGCTGCTCATAGCATCTGGAGGACATCAGCTGCTCATAGCATCTGGAGGACATCAGCTGCTCATAGCATCTGGAGGACATCAGCTGCTCAGAGCATCTGGAGGACATCAGCTGCTCAGAGCATCTGGAGGACATCAGCTGCTCATAGCATCTGGAGGACATCAGCTGCTCAGAGCATCTGGAGGACATCAGCTGCTCATAGCATCTGGAGGACATCAGCTGCTCAGAGCATCTGGAGGACATCAGCTGCTCATAGCATCTGGAGGACATCAGCTGCTCATAGCATCTGGAGGACATCTGGAGGACATCAGCTGCTCATAGCATCTGGAGGACATCAGCTGCTCATAGCATCTGGAGGACATCTGGAGGACATCAGCTGCTCATAGCATCTGGAGGACATCTGGAGGACATCTCTTGTATAATTAACATTTTCACTGGTTTTCGTTTTAAGCAGTCGTTTCTTTTTTTTTAACCTGAACTGATGATCTCAACGATCATGTGACCGACACGTGATCATCAGGTGACCGACACGTGACGGACATGTGACCGACACGTGACATGTGACGGACACGTGACGGACACGTGACATGTGACGGACACGTGACGGACACGTGACGGACACGTGACATGTGACCGACAAGTGGCGGACACGTGACATGTGACCGACAAGTGGCGGACACGTGACATGTGACCGACACGTGACGATCATGTGACCGTCACGTGACATGTGACCGACACGTGACATGTGACCGACACGTGACATGTGACCGACACGTGACGGACACGTGACATGTGACCGACATGTGACGATCATGTGACCGTCACGTGTCAGTCACATGTCACGTGTCGGTCACATGTCCGTCACATGTCGGTCACGTGTCGGTCACATGTCACGTGTCGGTCACATGTCACGTGTCCGTCACGTGTCGGTCACATGTCCGTCACGTGTCGGTCACATGTCACGTGTCCGTCACGTGACGAACATGTGACCGACACGTGACGGACACGTGACTGAGTCGTGACGAACATGTGACTGAGTCGTGACGGACACGTGACGGACATGTGACTGACACGTGACGAACATGTGACTGAGTCGTGACGGACACGTGACGAACATGTGACCGACACGTGACGGACACGTGACTGAGTCGTGACTGACACGTGACGAACATGTGACTGAGTCGTGACGGACACGTGACGGACATGTGACTCAGTCGTGACGGACACGTGACTGACATGTGACTGAGTCGTGACGGACACGTGACGGACATGTGACTCAGTCGTGACGGACACGTGACTGAGTCGTGGTGAACATTTCATGATCATGTGACCGACACGTGACGAACATGGCCGTGTAATTTTTGTATTTTTGTCTGAAGGTTTGTGTTGGTGTTTATAAACTGCAGCTCGTTCAGTTTAATGAGCAGAGCGGCTCTGTTTTAACCTCCGTCTGTTCCTTTCATCTCCTGCACTTTATATACATGCCATATTCAATATAACACAAGATGCATATAACAGTTCTCTGTAGTAACCAGCTCTGACCAGCAGGGGGAGACAGCGCATATGTTCAGGTTTTTATTATTTTACATCATTGAACAGGAAGCATAGAAAACTCATACAAATAATGTTCATGATGGGATATGACGGTCACCATGACGACACACAGGTGTGGAGGTGAGACAGGCTGTGTGTCAGGGTTTGATCAGCCAATCACAGTGAGGGTTCACTCTGTAAACATCCAACAGCAGGCAGTCTGGAGGAAGACGCCGCTCACCTGAGAGACAGACAGACAGACAGGTGAGCGGACAGAGAGACACACAGGTGAACAGACAGACAGGTGAGCGGACAGAGAGACACACAGGTGAGCAGACACACAGGTGAGCAGACAGACAGGTGAGCAGACAGACAGGTGAACAGACAGACAGGTGAACAGACAGACAGGTGAGCAGACACACAGGTGAGCAGACACACAGGTGAGCAGACAGACAGGTGAACAGACAGACAGACAGACAGACAGACAGGTGAGCAGACAGACAGACAGACAGGTGAGCTGACAGACAGGTGAACAGACACACAGGTGAGCAGACAGACATGTGAGCAGACAGACAGGCTAGCAGACACACAGGTGAGCAGACACACAGGTGAACAGACAGACAGGTGAGCAGACAGACAGGTGAGCAGACACACAGGTGAGCAGACACACAGGTGTGCAGACAGGTGAGCAGACAGACAGACAGGTGAGCAGACACACAGGTGAGCAGACAGGTGAGCAGACAGACAGACAGGTGAGCAGACACACAGGTGAGCAGACAGACAGGTGAGCAGACAGACAGGTGAGCAGACAGACAGGTGAACAGACACACAGGTGAGCAGACAGACAGGTGAACAGACAGACAGGTGAACAGACAGACAGGTGAGCAGACAGACAGGTGAACAGACAGACAGGTGAGCAGACAGACAGGTGAACAGACACACAGGTGAGCAGACAGACAGGTGAGCAGACAGACAGGTGAGCAGACACACAGGTGAGCAGACAGACAGGTGAACAGACAGACAGGTGAGCAGACAGACAGGTGAGCAGACAGACAGGTGAACAGACACACAGGTGAGCAGACAGACAGGTGAGCAGACAGACAGGTGAACAGACAGACAGGTGAGCAGACAGACAGGTGAACAGACACACAGGTGAGCAGACAGACAGGTGAACAGACAGACAGACAGACAGGTGAGCAGACAGACAGACAGACAGGTGAGCTGACACACAGGTGAGCAGACAGACAGGTGAACAGACAGACAGACAGACAGGTGAGCAGACAGACAGACAGACAGGCTAGCAGACACACAGGTGAGCAGACACACAGGTGAGCAGACAGACAGGTGAGCAGACACACAGGTGTGCAGACAGGTGAGCAGACAGACAGACAGGTGAGCAGACACACAGGTGAGCAGACAGGTGAGCAGACAGACAGACAGGTGAGCAGACACACAGGTTAGCAGACAGACAGGTGAGCAGACACACAGGTGAACAGACAGACAGGTGAGCAGACACACAGCTGAGCAGACACAAAGGTGAGCAGACACAAAGGTGAGCAGACACACAGGTGAACAGACAGACAGGTGAGCAGACAGACAGGTGAGCAGACAGACAGGTGAGCAGACAGACAGGTGAACAGACAGACAGGTGAGCAGACAGACAGGTGAACAGACACACAGGTGAGCAGACACACAGGTGAGCAGACAGACAGGTGAGCAGACAGACAGGTGAACAGACAGACAGGTGAGCAGACAGACAGGTGAATAGACACACAGGTGAGCAGACAGACAGGTGAGCAGACACACAGGTGAGCAGACAGACAGGTGAACAGACACACAGGTGAGCAGACAGACAGGTGAGCAGACAGACAGACAGGTTTGGTATCTGTCTCACACATTTGAACTTGCAGTGTTACAGACTCACAGATGTTTCCTCCGACTTCATAAAGGTGCTGAGCAGAACAGCTGGAGGAGAGAGAGATTATGAGTGTGTGTGTGTGGGATGTGTATTTGTGTGAGTGTGTGTTAGTGTGTGTGTTAGTGTGAGTGTGTGTTACCTGTTGTCACACTCGAAGTGGGCGATCACGTCTCTGGCTCTCGTCTGTCCGTCAAGCTGTATCGCCATGGAGACCTTAGTGTGGCAGGGGGCGTGAACCCTGATCACACCTTCACACAACTCTGTGATCTACACACACACACACACACACACACACACACACAACATTACCTTTGGTGGAGAGAGCACGCTCGTGAACTGTCAACGGGGGGCTCCCGCACAGCGTAAAGCTCTCACAGGCAGACGCGGAACACCGGAGCCTCGCTGCGGGGACGCTTTGGCGCTGTTTTAGTTTGTTCTAATTGTCCAACGGCTTTCTGTGTCTCACCTGGTCTCTGTCTCACCTGGTCTCTGTCTCACCTGGTCTCACCTGGTCTCTGTCTCACCTGGTCTCACCTGGTTTCTGTCTCACCTGGTCTCTGTCTCATCTGGTCTCTGTCTCACCTGGTCTGTGTCTCACCTGGTCTCTGTCTCACCTGGTCTCTGTCTCACCTGGTCTCCGTCTCATCTGGTCTCTGTCTCACCTGGTCTCTGTCTCACCTGGTCTCACCTGGTCTCTGTCTCACCTGGTCTCTGTCTCACCTGGTCTCTGTCTCATCTGGTCTCTGTCTCACCTGGTCACTGTCTCACCTGGTCTCTGTCCCACCTGGTCTGTGTCTCACCTGGTCTCACCTGGTCTCTGTCTCACCTGGTCTCTGTCTCACCTGGTCTCTGTCTCATCTGGTCTCAGTCTCATCTGTCTCACCTGGTCTCTGTCTCACCTGGTCTCTGTCTCACCTGGTCTCACCTGGTCTCATCTGGTCTCTGTCTCATCTGGTCTCACCTGGTCTCTGTCTCACCTGGTCTCATCTGGTCTCACCTGGTCTCTGTCTCATCTGGTCTCACCTGGTCTCTGTCTCGCCTGGTCTCTGTCTCACCTGGTCTGTGTCTCACCTGGTCTCTGTCTCACCTGGTCTCACCTGGTCTCTGTCTCACCTGGTCTCACCTGGTCTCTGTCTCACCTGGTCTCTGTCTCACCTGGTCTCATCTGGTCTCACCTGGTCTCTGTCTCACCTGGTCTTTGTCTCACCTGGTCTCTGTCTCACCTGGTCTCATCTGGTCTCACCTAGTCTCTGTCTCACCTGGTCTCTGTCTCACCTGGTCTCTGTCTCATCTGGTCTCACCTGGTCTCTGTCTCACCTGGTCTCGCCTGGTCTCTGTCTCACCTGGTCTCTGTCTTACCTGGTCTCATCTGGTCTCACCTGGTTTCTGTCTCACCTGGTCTCTGTCTCACCTGGTCTCATCTGGTCTCACCTGGTCTCTGTCTCACCTGGTCTCACCTGGTCTCTGTCTCACCTGGTCTCTGTCTCATCTGGTCTCACCTGGTCTCTGTCTCACCTGGTCTCTGTCTCACTGGTCTCGCCTGGTCTCTGTCTCATCTGGTCTCTGTCTCATCTGGTCTCACCTGGTTCTCTGTCTCACCTGGTCTCTGTCTCACCTGTTCTCTGTCTCATCTGGTCTCACCTGGTCTCTGTCTCACCTGGTCTCTGTCTCATCTGGTCTCACCTGGTCTCTGTCTCACCTGGTCTCTGTCTCACCTGGTCTCTGTCTCATCTGGTCTCACCTGATCTCTGTCTCACCTGGTCTCACCTGGTCTCTGTCTCACCTGGTCTCACCTGGTCTCTGTCTCACCTGGTCTCTGTCTCATCTGGTCTCTGTCTCACCTGGTCTCTGTCTCACCTGGTCTCATCTGGTCTCACCTGGTCTCTGTCTCACCTGGTCTCTGTCTCATCTGGTCTCACCTGGTCTCTGTGTCATCTGGTCTCACCTGGTCTCTGTCTCACCTGGTCTCTGTCTCATCTGGTCTCACCTGGTCTCTGTCTCACCTGGTCTCATCTGGTCTCACCTGGTCTCTGTCTCACCTGGTCTCATCTGGTCTCACCTGGTCTCTGTCTCACCTGGTCTCACCTGGTCTCTGTCTCACCTGGTCTGTGTCTCACCTGGTCTCTGTCTCACCTGGTCTCACCTGGTCTCTGTCTCATCTGGTCTCTGTCTCACCTGGTCTGTGTCTCACCTGGTCTCTGTCTCACCTGGTCTCTGTCTCACCTGGTCTCTGTCTCATCTGGTCTCTGTCTCACCTGGTCTGTGTCTCACCTGGTCTCTGTCTCACCTGGTCTCACCTGGTCTCTGTCTCACCTGGTCTCATCTGGTCTCACCTGGTCTCATCTGGTCTCACCTGGTCTCTGTCTCACCTGGTCTCTGTCTCACCTGGTCTCACCTGGTCTCTGTATCACCTGGTTTCTGTCTCACCTGGTCTCTCTCTCACCTGGTCTCACCTGGTTTCTGTCTCACCTGGTCTCTCTCTCACCTGGTCTCACCTGGTCTCTGTCTCACCTGGTTCTGGTGGTTCTTGTGGTTCTTCCACCTCAGAAGTCGTCTCTTGGCCTTCGTCAGGCCGAGCTGCTTCTGATTGGATGCCTGGTTCATCTGCCTCACCTGAGACAACAGGAAGGTGGGTACCTGGGAAACAGGAAGTGGTGTCACAAACAGCAGGAAGTGATGTCATCGACTGACGGGGGGCTTCTGACTCACGGTCCACAAGACGTCCAGGTGTGCGACCATCAGGCGGACCAGGTGAGCCCCCCCCACCGCCTCCTCCATCTCCTCCTGCTGTTTGGACAGGAAGCGCTTGTTGCCACGGCGATGGCAGGTGAACAGGTTAGGCGCCATCACCATGGAAACGTTCCAGAGAGACATCCTGTTTTGGTCCTGATGGGAGACCACCTGACGCAGGAAGACCAGCAGCACCTGTTGGAGACACACAGGTGAGACACACAGGTAGAGACACAGGTGAGACACACAGGTAGAGACACAGGTGAGACAGACAGGTATAGACACACAGGTAGAGACACAGGTGAGACACACAGGTAGAGACACAGGTGAGACACACAGGTAGAGACACAGGTGAGACAGACAGGTATAGACACACAGGTAGAGACACAGGTGAGACACACAGGTAGAGACACAGGTGAGACACACAGGTAGAGACACAGGTGAGACAGACAGGTAGAGACACAGGTGAGACAGACAGGTAGAGACACAGGTGAGACACACAGGTAGAGACACAGGTGAGACAGACAGGTAGAGACACACAGGTGAGAGAGAGAGAGACAGGTGAGACACACAGGTAGAGACACAGGTGAGACACACAGGTAGAGACACAGGTGAGACACACAGGTAGAGACACAGGTGAGACAGACAGGTAGAGACACACAGGTGAGAGAGAGAGACAGGTGAGACACACAGGTAGAGACACAGGTGAGACACACAGGTAGAGACACAGGTGAGACACACAGGTAGAGACACAGGTGAGACACACAGGTAGAGGACACACAGGTGAGAGAGAGAGACACAGGTGAGACACACAGGTAGAGACACAGGTGAGACACACAGGTAGAGACACAGGTGAGACACACAGGTAGAGACACAGGTGAGACACACAGGTAGAGAAACAGGTGAGACACACAGGTAGAGACACAGGTGAGACAGACAGGTAGAGACACACAGGTGAGAGAGAGAGACACAGGTGAGACACACAGGTAGAGACACAGGTGAGACACACAGGTAGAGACACAGGTGAGACACACAGGTAGAGACACAGGTGAGACAGACAGGTGAGACACACAGGTAGAGACACAGGTGAGACACACAGGTAGAGACACAGGTGAGACAGACAGGTAGAGACACACAGGTGAGAGAGAGAGACAGGTGAGACACACAGGTAGAGACACAGGTGAGACAGAGAGGTAGAGACACACAGGTAGAGACACAGGTAGGACAGAGAGGTAGAGACACACAGGTGAGACAGACAGGTAGAGACACACAGGTGAGACACACAGGTAGAGACACACAGGTAGAGACACAGGTGAGACACACAGGTAGAGACACAGGTGAGACAGACAGGTAGATACACACAGGTAGAGACACAGGTGAGACAGACAGGTAGAGACACACAGGTAGAGACACAGGTGAGACATACAGGTAGAGAGACAGGTGAGACACACAGGTAGAGACACACAGGTAGAGAGACAGGTGAGACACACAGGTAGAGACACACAGGTAGAGGAGACACCAGGTAGAGAGACAGGTAGAGACACACAGGTAGAGACACAGGTGAGACAGACAGGTAGAGGAGGAGACACACAGGTAGAGAGAGACAGGTGAGACACACAGGTAGAGACACACAGGTAGAGAGACAGGTGAGACACACAGGTAGAGAGACACAGGTAGAGAGACAGGTGAGACAGAGAGGTAGAGACACAGGTGAGACAGACAGGTAGAGACACACAGGTAGAGATACTCAGGTGAGACAGACTGATTTAAGGTGGACTGATTTAAGGTGGACTTACTCTCAGAGTCTCTCTGTTGGCTTCGGGCAGCAGCAGCGTCAGCAGCTCTGTCAAATGTCCAAAACAGCCTTGTTCAATGAAATAACCTCAAAATCACAAATTGCCATTCAGATGACTTTTTGGAGAGAATTAAGCATAATCTGTCAAATGTCCAAAACAGCCTTGTTTCACTGAAATAGCCTCAAAATCACAAACTGCCATTCAGATGACATTTATGCTTAACTCTCTCCATAAGTAATCTGAATGTCAATTTGTGCTCTCTGATTTTGAGGCTAATTCAGTGCAACTAAGGCTGTTTATCAACATTTGACAGATTTATGACTTGATTCTCCCCACAAACTGCCATTCAGATGAGCTCTTTTGGAGAGAATTAAGCATAAATCTGGCAAAGGTCCAAAACCGCCTTGTTTCCACTGAAAATAGCCACAAAAACATCATCACAACTGCCATTCAGATGTGGTGTGTGTGGGTGTGTGTGTGGGTGGTGGGTGTGGGGTGGTGTGTGTGTGTGGTGGTGTGTGGGTTGTGGGTGTGGTGTGTGTGTGGGTGGGGGTGTGTGGTGGGGGTGGTGTGGAGGTGTGTTGGTGGTGGGGGTGTGGGGTGAGTGGTGTGGGGGTTGGGGGTGTGGTGGTGTGGGTGGTTGTGGGGTGGTGTGGGAGTGTGTGGGTGGGGGGTGTGGGTGTGGGTGTGTGTGGGTGTGTGGGGGTGTGTGGTGGTGGGGGGTGTGTGGTTGGGTTGGGTGTGGTGGTGGATGGGTGTGTGGTGTGGGGGTGTGGTGGTGGTGGGGTGTGGTTGTGTTTGGTGTGGTGTGGTGGGTGTGGTGGTGGTTGGTGGGGGTGGTGTGGTTTGTGGGGGTGTGGTGGTGTGTGTGTGTGTGGTGGTGTGTGGGGTGTGGGGGGTGGTGTGTGGTGTGGGTGTGGTGTGGGTGGTGGGTGTGGGGGTGGGGGTGTGGGGGGGGTGTGGGTGTGGGTGGGGGTGTGTGGGTGGGGGTGGGGGTGTGGTGTGGGTGTGTGGGGTGGTGGGGTGGGGGTGGGGGTGGTGGTGGGGTGTGGGTGTGTGTGGGGGTGGGGTGGGGTGTGGGTGTGGTGTGGGGTGGGTGTGGTGGTGTGGGGTGTGGGGTGGGGTGGTGTGGGGGGTGGTGGTGTGGGTGGTGTGGTGGGGGGGTGGGGTGGTGGGGTTGGGTGGGGGGGTGGTGGGTGGGTGTGGGGGGGTGGGTGGTGGGGGTGGGGGGTGGTGGTGTGGTGTGGTGTGGGGGTGGGGTGGTGGGGGGTGTGGGGGGGGTGGTGTGGTGTGGGTGGGGTGTGGGGGGGGTGGGTGGTGGTGTGTGGGGTGGGTGTGTGGGGGTGTGTGGGTGGTGTGGTGGGGTGGGTGGGTGGTGGGGGTGGTGTGGGGTGGTGTGGGTGGTGGGTGGTGGGTGGTGGGGGGGTGTGTGGTGTGGGGTGGTGTGGGGTGGGGTGGGGTGGTGGGGTGGTGTGGTGGTGTGGGTGGTGGGGGTGGGGGGTGGGTGGTGTGTGTGGGGGGGTGTGTGGGGGGTGGGTGTGTGGGTGTGGGGTGTGGGGGTGGTGGGTGTGGTGGTGTGGGGGGTGGTGGGGGTGTGGGTGGGGGTGGGGTGTGGGTGTGGGGTGGGTGGTGTGGTGGGGTGGGTGGGTGTGTGGTGTGTGGGTGGGTGGGGGTGGGGGTGTGGTGGGGTGGTGGGTGGGTGTGTGGGGGTGGGGTGGGTGGTGTGGTGTGTGGTGGTGTGGGTGGTGGTGTGGGGTGTGTGGGGTGGGGGGGTGGTGGGGGTGGTGGGGGGTGGTGTGGTGGGGGGTGGTGGGGGTGTGGGTGTGGTGGGGTGGGGTGTGTGTGGGGGTGTGGTGGGTGGTGGGGGTGGGTGTGGGTGGGGGGGTGGGGTGGGTGTGTGGGTGTGGGGGTGTGGTGGGTGTGTGGGGGGGGTGTGGGTGGGGGTGGTGTGGTGGGGGGTGGTGGTGGGTGTGGGTGTGGGGGGTGGTGGTGGGGTGGGGTGGTGGTGTGTGGTGGGTGTGGTGGGGTGTGTGGGTGGGTGGGTGTGGGGGGGGGTGGGGGTGTGGGGGGTGGTGGGGTGGTGGGGGGGTGGGTGGGGTGGGTGTGGGTGGTGGGGGGGGGTGGGTGGTGTGGTGGGTGTGGGGGTGTGGGGTGGTGGTGGGGGTGGGTGTGGTGGGGGTGTGGTGGGTGGGGGGGTGGGTGGTGGTGGGTGGGGGTGGTGGGGTGTGGGTGGGGGGTGGGGTGTGGGGTGGGTGGGGTGTGGGGTGGTGGGTGGTGGGTGTGGGGTGGGGTGGGTGGTGGGGTGGTGTGGTGTGGTGGTGTGGTGGTGTGGGGTGTGTGGTGTGGGGTGGGGGTGTGGGGGGGGTGGGGGTGGGTGTGGGTGTGGGTGGGGGTGTGGTGGGGTGTGGGTGGGTGTGGGGGTGGGGGTGGGTGGTGTGGGGTGGGGGGGGTGGGTGGTGTGGGGTGGGTGGTGGGGGTGTGGGTGGGTGGTGTGGGTGGGGGTGGGTGGGTGTGGGTGGTGTGTGGGGTGTGGGGTGGGGTGTGGGTGGGGGGGGTGGTGGTGGGTGGTGGGTGGGTGTGGTGGGGGGTGGTGTGGTGGGTGGGGGGGTGGGTGTGTGGGTGGGGGGGGGGTGGTGGGGGGGTGTGGGTGGGTGTGGGGTGGTGGTGGGGGGTGGGGGGGTGGGTGTGGGTGGTGGTGGGTGTGGTGGGTGGGGGTGGTGGTGTGGTGGGGGTGGGGGTGGTGGGTGTGGTGGGGGTGGGTGGGTGGGGGTGGGGTGGGTGGGGGGGTGGGTGTGGTGGTGGTGGGTGTGTGGGGGTGGTGGGGTGGGTGGGGTGTGGTGGGGTGGGGGGTGGGGTGGGGTGGGTGGTGGGGGTGGTGGGTGGTGGGGGGGGTGTGTGGGTGGTGGGGGGTGGTGTGGGTGGGGTGGTGTGGTGTGGGTGGGTGTGGGGGTGGGGTGTGGTGTGGGGGTGGTGTGGGGGTGGTGTGGGTGGGGTGGTGGTGTGGTGGGTGGTGGGGGGTGTGGTGTGGGTGGTGGTGGGGGTGGTGGGTGGTGGGGTGGTGGGTGGTGGGGGGTGGTGGGGTGTGTGGTGGGGGGGTGGGGGGGTGGTGTGGGGTGGTGTGGGGTGTGGTGGGTGGGGGTGGGTGGGGGTGTGGGGGGGTGGTGGTGGGGTGGGTGGGGGGTGTGTGGGGTGGTGGGTGGGGTGGTGGGGTGGGGGTGGTGGGGGTGGTGGGGTGGTGGGTGGTGTGGGGGGGGTGGTGGTGTGGGTGGGTGGTGTGGTGGGGTGGGTGTGGGTGTGGGGTGTGGGTGGGGGGTGTGGTGGGTGGTGGGTGTGGGGTGTGGGTGGGTGGTGGTGGTGGGGTGGTGTGGTGTGGGGTGGTGTGGTGGTGGGGTGGGGGTGGGTGTGTGGGTGGGGTGGTGGGGTGTGGTGGTGGGTGTGGGGGGTGGGTGTGGGGGTGGTGGGGGTGGGTGGTGGGTGGGTGTGGTGTGGGGTGGGTGGGGGGGTGTGGTGTGGGTGGTGGGGGTGGGGGGGGTGTGGTGGGTGGGGGGTGGGGTGTGTGGGGTGGTGGGTGTGGGGGTGGTGGGGTGGTGTGTGGTGGGTGGGGGTGGGGTGGTGTGGGTGGTGGGTGGGGGTGGTGGGTGGGTGTGGTGGGTGGTGGTGGGTGGGTGTGGGTGTGGTGTGGGGGTGGGTGTGGTGGTGGGGGTGGTGGGGGGTGGGTGTGGTGGGTGGTGGGGTGGGTGTGGTGTGGGGTGTGGGTGGGGTGGGTGGGTGTGGGTGTGGGTGGTGTGGGTGGGGTGTGGTGGTGGGTGTGGGTGGGTGTGTGGGGGTGGTGGTGTGGTGTGTGGGTGTGGTGGGTGGTGGTGGGGGTGGGTGGGGTGGTGTGGTGGGGGGGGTGGTGTGGTGTGGGGTGGTGGGGTGGTGGTGGTGGGGTGGTGGGGTGTGGGGGTGGTGGGTGGGTGGGGGTGTGGTGGGGTGGGGGTGTGGGTGGTGGGTGTGGGTGGTGGGTGGGGTTGGTGGGGGTGGGTGGGGTGTGGTGGGTGGTGTGGGGGGTGGTGGGTGTGGGTGGGGTGGTGGGTGGTGGGGTGTGTGGGGTGGGGGTGTGGGGTGGGTGGGTGGGTGTGGGGTGTGGGGTGGTGGTGTGGGTGGTGGGTGTGGTGGTGGGTGTGGTGTGGGTGTGGTGGGTGGGTGTGGTGGGGGGTGGTGGGGTGGGGGTGGTGGGGTGGTGTGTGGGTGGTGGTGGGTGTGGTGGTGGTGGGTGTGGTGGGTGTGTGGGTGGTGGGGTGGTGTGGTGGGGTGGTGGTGGGGTGTGGTGTGTGGGGGGTGTGGGGGGTGGTGGTGTGGGTGTGGGTGGGGTGGTGTGGGGGGTGTGGGTGGGGTGGGTGTGGGTGGGTGTGGGGGTGGTGTGGGGTGTGGGTGGGTGGTGGGGTGGGTGTGGGGTGGGTGGGTGGTGGGGTGGGTGTGGTGGGTGTGGTGTGGGTGTGTGGGTGGTGGGGGTGGTGGGTGTGGGTGTGTGTGGGGGGTGGGGGTGGGTGGTGGTGGGTGGGTGTGGTGTGGTGGGTGTGTGGGTGTGTGGTGGGGGTGTGGTGGTGGTGTGGTGGGGGTGGGGTGGGGTGTGGTGGTGGTGGGGGTGTGGTGGGGGTGGGGGTGTGGTGGTGGTGGGTGTGGGGGTGGGTGTGGGGTGGGTGGGGGTGTGGGTGTGGGTGGTGTGTGGGTTGTGGTGGTGTGGTGGGTGTGGTGTGGGTGTGGGTGTGGTGTGGGGTGGGGGTGTGTGGTGGTGGGTGGTGTGGGTGGTGGTGGTGTGGGGTGTGTGTGGGTGGGGTGTGGGTGGGTGGTGTGTGTGGGTGGGGGTGTGTGGGTGGGGTGTGGGTGTGGTGTGGGGTGGGTGGGGTGTGGTGGGTGGGGGTGTGGTGGGTGGTGTGTGGTGGGGTGTGGGGGTGGTGTGGGTGGGTGTGGGTGTGTGGGTGTGGTGGGGTGGGGGTGGTGTGTGGGGGTGGGGTGTGGGGGTGTGGTGGGGTGTGGTGGGGGTGTGGTGGGTGTGGGTGGTGTGGGTGGTGGGGGTGGGTGTGGGTGTGGTGGTGGGGTGGTGGGTGGGTGTGTGGGGTGGTGTGGGTGGTGGTGTGGGTGTGTGGGGTGGGTGGGGTGGTGGGGTGTGGTGTGGGGTGGGTGGTGGGTGTGGGGTGGTGTGGGGTGGTGTGGTGTGGGTGGTGTGTGAGTGGGTGTGTGGTGGAGTGGTGGGTGTGTGGTGTGAGGTGTGGTGTGTGGTGAGAGTGTGTGAGTTGAGTGGTGTGTGGTGTGTGGTGTGAGTGTGGTGGTTGAGTGGTGGGTGGTGGTGTGTTGGTGGTGTTGTGTAGTGGTGGGGTGTGTGTGGTGGTGTGGGTGTGTGGGGGGTGTGGGAGTGTGTGGTGGGTGTGTGTGTGGTGGGTGGTAGTGTGTGGTGTGGGTGTGAGTGTGGGGTGGTGTAGTGTGTGTGTGGGGTGGTGTGTAGTGTTGGTGTGGAGGGTGTGGGTGAGTGTTGAGTGGATGTGGTGGTGGTGGTGTGGGGGTGATGGTGATGTGGTTGTGTGTGTGGTGGTGAGGTGATGTGTGGTGGAGGTAGAGTAGGGGAGTGGTGTGGGTGTGGTGAATGGTGTGTGTGAGTGGGTGTGGGGGAGTGAGGTGGGTGTGTGTGTTGTGGGTGTTGGGGTGGTGTGGTGAGTGTAGGGTGTGTTGTGAGGTGTGATTGGTGAAGGTGGGTGGTGGTGTGTGGTGGTGGTTTTGTAGTGGTGAGGGGTGAGGGTGGTGTGGTTGGGTTTGTGTGGGTGTGTGGAGGTTTGTAGTGGGAGGGGTGTGGTGGAGTGTTGGTGGAGTGGTGGTGTGGTGGGGTGTGGTGTGAGTTGGGTGGTGAGTGGGGTGGGTGTGGATGGGTGGTGTGTGAGGTGGTGTGGAGGGGGTGGGTGGGTGTGGGTGGGGTTGTGGGGTGGTGAGTGTGGGTGGTGGGGTGGTGGGTGGTGCTGTTGTGGGGGTGATGGGTGTGGGGTATGGGAGGTGTGGGTGTGAGTGGTGGTGAGTTGTGGTGGGTGTGGGGATGGGTGAGTGGTGAGAGCTGATGAAGTGGATGATAGATGTTGGTGTGGAGTGGTTATGAGAGAAGGTGTGAGAGGAGAAGATGTGACGTAGGATTGTTGCGAGAGAGAGTTGGAGGAGAGACAGGTGGGGAAGCTGTGTGGTGTGAGGTGGGGATGGTGTGATGATGTGGGGGAGAGAGTGAGTTTGTGGTGAGAGATGGACTGAGAAGTGAGGTGTAGGGGAGGGAGAAGGTTGAGGAGGGTGGTAGGAGCTGTGTGATGATGTGAGGGTTTGGAGAGGACCCATGTTTGGGATTTGAGATTGAAAGGTTGAGGTGGGAGGTTGGACTGAGGGTGTGTTGATGGGTAGCAGGGGATGAGTTGGTGCTGGTGCGTGAGCGGGTGGGGGGTGGGGGGGGGGGGGGATTGTGTTTCGGGGTTGTGTTGGGTGGTGTGGGCTGGTTGGCTTGGTGCTGTGGTGGGTGTAGTGTGTTGTGAGTGGGCTGAGAGGAGAGAGTAGGGTGATCATGTGAGAGTTGAGAGTGAAGAAGGGAGATGTTAGATGGAAGTGATAAGTAGAGAGTTGT
>CM070496.1:15213807-15220455 GCA_036324585.1 Champsocephalus esox | reverse complement strand
AAAGCTAATAGCTGTGGCTTGTTATTGAGTCAGTACCTGTTTTTATGATCCACTGCTTCCGGTTCCTCCACGACCCGACCTCGGAGAAGAGCGTTGCTGCAGAAGAATGTTCAAAACGATGAATGGGGAGTCAGTGATGGAGAACACGAGATGCCGTGTTGATGGGTTGGTTTGAGAGAACACGATATGCCGTTGAGTATGGGTTGTGACGATACGGACAGTAGTAAACAAGAAGACTGTTTGAATGTGATTGGTGAAATATCCACCACAGAGAAAGAAAAACCTGGTTGCAGTGTCTGTTTCATCTGGGGTTCAGTATCATGTTGCTCTCTCAGTGCACCCGGTGATGCATTTAACCGGCATGCCCGGACACTAGAGGGTGGCGTAGGCCCCCCTAGAGGAGGCGAGAAACCCCCCCTGAGGTGGCGAGGGCTAGAGGAGGTGAGGCACCCCTAGAGGAGGCGAGGCCCCCCCTAGAGGAGGCTGAGGCCCCCTAGAGGAGGGAGGCCCCCCCTAGAGGAGGCGAGAACTAGAGGAGGCTGTAGAGGCCCACCCCCGGCGCGGGTACGTTTGCGGGTTCGTGCGGGTTCCTATGGAGCGCCGGGACATTAATGAACCTAGTTGGTTATGTTCACACATTTGTCACCTGACACATGTACGTTTCTTCCTTACGCTCTACCAAAAAGAAATCTCACTTCACGCTGAGCTCAAATGGCTGGAAGCCATGTTTTCACTCATACATGAGACCCCACGTTATGTTATCTGGAGTGTGAAACAACTTGGCGGTTCTCTAGGGCCTGCTCCCGGGGGATGCGCATGTCGGATATCTGTGTGTTTGGCGCGCAGACTGAGTGCCCCTGCAGTGTGTGCGCGAGCTTTTTTCCTGTGCGCGTCCTCCAACAACAACATTTTCATCTAACCAACAACAACAACAAATCGGTAGTCTGCTCCCGGTACCGCGAGGGACACAACGGAGTGAGGAATCACGTCACGGTAAGAATGCTGCCCGCGCGCTGCTCCTCGCGTGCTCTCCCTGTCCGCGCGGTTGCCGCGCGTTCATGGCCGCTCGAGACCCGGACTCGTTACCCAGGCCCGCGCCCGCTGCCCGGTGCCTGTGAGACGGGCCGGGGACGGCGTAGTGAGCGCGCGGCTGTTAGCAGATTGGAAACCACGGTCTCGTGCTACGGTGCTCGGTAACCCGGTGTTAATATTACCGCGAGGACCGGAGGCACGAGAGCCATTGTTAGCTAGTGCTGCGGCTCTCCGACCATTTAAAACAGACTCCATAAAGCAACTTCCTCCTCCTAAGCATGCAGTTAACCAGCTGCGTACACACATAGCACAGCTAGTTAACACAGCTTGTTAACCTCAGCTAGTTAACCACAGCTAGTTAACCAAGTAGTTAAACACCGCTTAGTTAACCACACACATCTGCTCAGGGTTCTGGTGGTTAACTAGCTAGTAGCTTGTTGCTCACTGGATAACCGGTTAAATGCGGATCTGATGCTTTAACTTAGTATGCTGGTGCTATCTGATGCTATGCAGCTAGACTCTAAAGGATGCGAGAAGGTGTGCACGCTCCGGCGCGTGTCACGCCGGGTGAAGTACATGCACTCGTCACTGCCGCGTGCTGAATGTCCAGAACCAGTGCCAAACCTCTATGCTGCAGTGTGAGCTTTCCACTGCTTCTGTAATCAGGGTAAATGGTTCTTAAATTCGTGCATACGTTAATATGCGACCACGACCTCGATTGTTCGCCCCCACCCCCACGTCATGCATTCCAATCCCTGAACACAAACTGGCGCTCTAGGGTACACAGTGGCTTCCATGGATGCCGGTTTCACATCCAGCGCCGAGGTCAACAGCACGCTCCTACTGGTTTAAGCAGGCCATACAGATGGCCTGGGAATTCACCCAAGCACTTCCAAGCACCGGACTCCCACAGGACCCACACTCGACACCCATTGACTTTTCCTCTCAGCCACGCAACGGAAGCCATTTCTAAGTTTGAAGCGGGTCATGAAAGCTGGACATCCGCCTGATCGGCCTTTCCATCAGCCCACTGAGTAGCAACATCAACACCACGTGCCAGGCACAGATCCCCACAGCGTGGCACCGTACAGCCGACCGTCATTGTGAGCAATTCCATCCATTTTTCTGTTGTGCGTGCATATTTCTTCTGTCCTATAGAGCAGGGCGCATCGGTTAAGCAGCACCCTGGGGGGCTTCTGAGGGTCCCGCTGCGGCCCCTCCTCCCGCTGGGCCTCGACAGTTATACATTAGAAGACAAAATGTACAACAAATTCAGCAGACCAGTCAAACATTACACGGCGCGTCTGGCGGACATTTCAGATAGTGTACATAGTGAACCAGGACACAATTGCAATTCAGACTAGAGCAACAGGTGCTCGTGAGCACCATGCCAGGTCCCCCCTCCGGCCGAGTCTCCAGGGAAGTCGACCCCCTCCGGCCGAGTCTCCAGGGAAGTCGACCCCCTCACGGCGAGTCTCCAGGGGAAAGTCGACCCCCTCCCCGCCGAGTCTCCAGGGGGAAGTCGACCCCCTCCGGCCGAGTCTCCAGGGGAAGTCGACCCCCTCCGGCCGATCGCCAGGGATAGGTCGACCCCCTCGCCGAGTCTCCAGGAAGTCACCCCCTCCGGCCGAGTCTCCAGGTGGAAGTCACCCCCTCCGCCCGAGTCTCGAAGTCGCCCCCTCCGGCCGAGTCCCAGGGGAAGTCGACCCCCTCCGGCCGAGTCTCCAGGGGAAGCGCCCCCTCCGGGAGTCTCCAGGGGGAGCGACCCCCTCCGCCGAGTCTCCAGGGGGAAGTCGACCCCCCCGGCCGAGTCTCCAGGGGGAAGTCGACCCCCTCCGGCCGAGTCTCCAGGGGGAAGTCGACCCCCTCCGCCGAGTCTCCAGGGAAGTCGACCCCCTCCGGCCGAGTCTCCAGGGGGAAGTCGACCCCCTCCGGGAGCTCAGGGGAAGTCGACCCCCTCCGGCCGAGTCTCCAGGGGAAGTCGACCCCCTCCGGCCGAGTCTCCAGGGGAAGTCGACCCCCCTCTGCTGAGATCTCCAGGGGAATCCGAAGCGGCTCATTTCAGAGTAAACGTGGATTTGCGTAAAAAACAAATCGTGTTTGGTTTGATTTCAAACAACGAAGTCTCGGCGTTCAGAACATTAAACTAGTTTCAGCAAATCAGAATCATCGATAAACAGTCTTTGAGGCTTCGCGTGACATCCATAACGAGAGCGAGCAACGTGACGCACACCGGGGTCCGCTGAACATCACACTTCACACACGTATACACACGAACATACTCACGTGATAACACACACACTCACGACACGTTTACACTCACACACACACACACACTACACACTCGCGAGCGTCCCCCAACCAGTAACCAATCCAAAATACGTCCCTTCGTAGGTAGTAATGCCTGGAGCGGCGGACGCGGCACACTTTCACCACTGGTCTGAATACTCCCAGTTCATGACCCCTCTCTCTCTCTCAACTCTCTCTCTCTCTCCCCCCCATCTCCCTCTCCCCCCCCTCTCTCTCTCCTCTCCTCCTCTCTCTTCTCCCTTCCTTTACACCTCCCAATCTCTTCCTACAAACCATAACTCCGACCTCACCACACATCACCATCGCTCTCGTCCTCCGCCCCAACTACCCTAAACACCTCTCTCCCCAGCTCTCCTCTCAACACTGTTGCTCCCTCTCAAAAATCGCTCTCTCACTCCTCCTCCATCCTACCGCCAGTAACCTCGCTAACCTCTCCTCACTCTCTACCCTCACTCAACACCCCTACTCGCAACACTCTCCAGCTCACGTCTCACGCACCTCAAATCATATCCGCCTCTCCCCTAGAGCCTCTTCACGCACCCTCTCCCTCCAAATTGCTCTCACCTCAATGCCACTCCCCCTCACCTCTCAAAAACCCCCCTGTCAACTCTCCTCACACCCATCAAACCCCTCCAACATCAAAATCTCTCAAACCCCCAACCAACTCTCCTCTAATCTCTCTCACACTCCTCCAGCCCTCCCACTCTCTCCACCCACAACACCCTCTCATAACCCAACCTACCTCTCTCCTGCCCAACTTTCTCTCCACCACCAATCTCCCAAACTCTCTCTCAACAAACCCACGTCCCCTCATAAACCTCCCTACCTCTACTCATCCGCAACCCACCATCCGCCAACTCACTCCTTCTATCCCACCGAAATACAACACTCTCATCCTCTCTCACTCCTCTCACACACATCCTGTCGCATCCTCATCTTCAAAAAACAACCTTCTCACTCCCTCACCATAGCACCTATATTAACTCTCCTTCCTCTCTTCCACTCAACTCTCTCCAGCCTCCCAACCACCACCACGCACTTCATCACTATCATCCCCCTAAAACACCTCACATCTCCCACTCTCACTCACTCGACACCTACTCAATCCCCGAACTCTCAATCCATTAAAGAAACTCCTTCTTCTCCCTCTCCTCAAGCTATCTCTCCCTCTCATCAAACCACAAACTGCCAACTCTAGACACTACCTCCTCATTAAACCGCATAATCACTCACCACCGATTCACGCACTCCCCCCCAATCTTCCACACAAAACTCTAAGAATCATCTTCCGCTAAACTCCTCTCTAACACACTCTCTCAATTCTCACTCGCACACTGAAACCTCTCTCCCTCCTCTCTACTCCATACGCCTCTCATCCCCCGCATCTGTCGCTCTCAGACACTCCTGTCACCCATCACCGTACACACACACTCACGCTATCCCTCCTATACGCCAACACCCCCCTCTCTCTCTCTCTCTTCTCTCTCTCTCTCCCCCCTCTCTCTCTCCCCCCCCCTCTCTCTCTCTCCTCCCTCCTCTCCTCACCCCCCCTCTCTCTCTTCTCTCTCTCTCTCTCTCCCCCCCTCTCTCCTCTCCCCCCCCCTCTCTCTCTCCCCCCTCTCTCTCTTCTCTCTCTCTTCCCCCCTCTCTCTCCCCCCCCCCCCCTCTCTACTCTCTCTCCCCCCCCCTCTCCCTCCCCTCTCTCTCTCTCCCCCCCCCCCTCTCTCTCTCTCTCACGTGTCTAGGCAGAGACCGTGAAGTACGTGGACGATGATCACCGCAGTATCTTCCTGAAGCTCCTGAACGACCAGCGTCTGGAGGGCGAGCACTGCGACATCGCTGTGGTCGTGGAGGACGTGAAGTTCAGAGCTCACCGCTGCGTCCTGGCTGCCTGCTCACACTACTTCAAGAAGCTGTTCAAGAAGCACGAGGTGCACACACACACACACACACACACACAGTCCCTGATGAACACAAAGCCCCCCCCCCTCAGACTGACCGTCAATCAGTTTCACAATGAAAAGAGAAAACGAGCGTGTGTGTGTGTGTGTGTGTGTGTGTGTGTGTGTGTGTGTGTGTGTGTGTGTGTGTGTGTGTGTGTGTGTGTGTGTGTGTGTGTGTGTGTGTGTGTGTGGTGTGTGTGTGTGTGTGTGTGTGTGTGTGTGTGTGTGTGTGTGTGTGTGTGTGTGTTGTGTGTGTGTGTGTGTGTGTGTGTGTGTGTGTGTGTGTGTGTGTGTGGTGTGTAGGTGGACAACTCCTCCGTCATAGAGATCGACTTCATCCGCTCAGATATCTTCGAGGAGGTCTGAACTACATGTACACGGCCAAGATCTCCGTGAAGAAGAGGGACGTGAACCTGATGATGTCATCGGGACAGATCCTCGGGATCCGCTTCCTGGACAAGCTCTGCTCACAGGTACACACACACACACACACACACACACACACACACACACGGGATCACCTGTAGTGTTACTGTGGCTCCTCTTCATGTTTCCACAGAAGCGAGACGTGTCCTCCGAGGAGAAGGAGAAGTTTCCGTACGACATCGTGAAGATGGCGCTGCCGCCTGAAGCCCAGCTGGCCGCTGAGGTGCCAATTCAATGTTTACTTCAGATCAGCTGCACGTCAGAAATGAGCATGCTTGATGCCTCTCTCCACAGTGAGCATGCTTGATGCCTCTCTCCATAGTGAGCACGCTTGATACCTCTCCCCATAATGAGCAGGCTTGATGCCTCTCTCCATAGTGAGCATGCTTGATACCTCTCCCCATAATGAGCATACTTGATGCCTCTCTCCATAGTGAGCATGCTTGATGCCTCTCTCCATAGTGAGCATGCTTGATGCCTCTCTCCATAGTGAGCATACTTGATGCCTCTCTCCATAGTGAGCATGCTTGATGCCTCTCTCCATAGTGAGCATGCTTGATGCCTCTCTCCATAGTGAGCATGCTTGATGCCTCTCCCCATAATGAGCATGCTTGATGCCTCTCTCCATAGTGAGCATACTTGATGCCTCTCTCCATAGTGAGCATGCTTGATGCCTCTCTCCATAGTGAGCATGCTTGATGCCTCTCTCCATAGTGAGCATGCTTGATGCCTCTCTCCATAGTGAGCATGCTTGATGCCTCTCTCCATAGTGAGCAGGCTTGATGCCTCTCTCCATAGTGAGCATGCTTGATGCCTCTCTCCACAGAGAGATCACAGAGCTATCACCTGCCTCACGCAGTCCTGATGCTCGTCATCTCACATCCTGTCATGCTCACAGCTAGCTGATAGCCTTGATAGCATGCTGCTCTCACGTTGG
>CM070496.1:15198807-15206307 GCA_036324585.1 Champsocephalus esox | reverse complement strand
GAGGACATCAGCTGCTCATAGCATCTGGAGGACATCAGCTGCTCATAGCATCTGGAGGACATCTGGAGGACATCAGCTGCTCATAGCATCTGGAGGACATCTCTTGTATAATTAACATTTTCACTGGTTTTCGTTTTAAGCAGTCGTTTCTTTTTTTTTAACCTGAACTGATGATCTCAACGATCATGTGACCGACACGTGACGATCAGGTGACCGACACGTGACGGACATGTGACCGACACGTGACATGTGACGGACACGTGACGGACACGTGACATGTGACCGACACGTGACGATCATGTGACCGTCACGTGACATGTGACCGACACGTGACATGTGACCGACACGTGACATGTGACCGACACGTGACATGTGACCGACACGTGACGGACACGTGACATGTGACCGACATGTGACGATCATGTGACCGTCACGTG
This sequence comes from Champsocephalus esox, assembly GCA_036324585.1. Classification (NCBI taxonomy): domain Eukaryota; kingdom Metazoa; phylum Chordata; class Actinopteri; order Perciformes; family Channichthyidae; genus Champsocephalus; species Champsocephalus esox. The sequence goes on along the minus strand of CM070496.1, from coordinate 15,205,870 downwards.
TCAGTCACATGTCACGTGTCGGTCACATGTCCGTCACATGTCGGTCACGTGTCGGTCACATGTCACGTGTCGGTCACATGTCACGTGTCCGTCACGTGTCGGTCACATGTCCGTCACGTGTCGGTCACATGTCACGTGTCCGTCACGTGACGGACACGTGACCGACACGTGACGATCATGTGACGAACATGTGACCGACACGTGACGGACACGTGACTGAGTCGTGACTGACACGTGACGAACATGTGACTGAGTCGTGACGGACACGTGACGGACATGTGACTCAGTCGTGACGGACACGTGACTGACATGTGACTGAGTCGTGGTGAACATTTCATGATCATGTGACCGACACGTGACGAACATGGCCGTGTAATTTTTGTATTTTTGTCTGAAGGTTTGTGTTGGTGTTTATAAACTGCAGCTCGTTCAGTTTAATGAGCAGAGCGGCTCTGTTTTAACCTCCGTCTGTTCCTTTCATCTCCTGCACTTTATATACATGCCATATTCAATATAACACAAGATGCATATAACAGTTCTCTGTAGTAACCAGCTCTGACCAGCAGGGGGAGACAGCGCATATGTTCAGGTTTTTATTATTTTACATCATTGAACAGGAAGCATAGAAAACTCATACAAATAATGTTCATGATGGGATATGACGGTCACCATGACGACACACAGGTGTGGAGGTGAGACAGGCTGTGACCGGAGGTGAGACAGGCTGTGTGTCAGGGTTTGATCAGCCAATCACAGTGAGGGTTCACTCTGTAAACATCCAACAGCAGGCAGTCTGGAGGAAGACGCCGCTCACCTGAGAGACAGACAGACAGGTGAGCGGACAGAGAGACACACAGGTGAACAGACAGACAGGTGAGCGGACAGAGAGACACACAGGTGAACAGACACACAGGTGAGCAGACACACAGGTGAGCAGACAGACAGGTGAGCAGACAGACAGGTGAACAGACAGACAGGTGAACAGACAGACAGGTGAGCAGACACACAGGTGAGCAGACAGACAGGTGAACAGACAGACAGACAGACAGGTGAGCAGACAGACAGACAGACAGGTGAGCTGACAGACAGGTGAACAGACACACAGGTGAGCAGACAGACATGTGAGCAGACAGACAGGCTAGCAGACACACAGGTGAGCAGACACACAGGTGTGCAGACAGGTGAGCAGACAGACAGACACACAGGTGAGCAGACAGACATGTGAGCAGACAGACAGGCTAGCAGACACACAGGTGAGCAGACACACAGGTGAGCAGACAGACAGGTGAGCAGACACACAGCTGAGCAGACACAAAGGTGAGCAGACACACAGGTGTGCAGACAGGTGAGCAGACAGACAGACAGGTGAGCAGACAGACAGGTGAACAGACACACAGGTGAGCAGACAGACAGGTGAACAGACAGACAGGTGAACAGACAGACAGGTGAGCAGACAGACAGGTGAACAGACAGACAGGTGAGCAGACAGACAGGTGAGCAGACAGACATGTGAGCAGACAGACAGGCTAGCAGACACACAGGTGAGCAGACACACAGGTGTGCAGACAGGTGAGCAGACAGACAGACAGGTGAGCAGACACACAGGTGAGCAGACAGGTGAGCAGACAGACAGACAGGTGAGCAGACACACAGGTTAGCAGACAGACAGGTGAGCAGACACACAGGTGAACAGACAGACAGGTGAGCAGACATCAGCTGCTCATAGCATCTGGAGGACATCTGGAGGACATCAGCTGCTCATAGCATCTGGAGGACATCAGCTGCTCATAGCATCTGGAGGACATCAGCTGCTCATAGCATCTGGAGGACATCAGCTGCTCATAGCATCTGGAGGACATCAGCTGCTCATAGCATCTGGAGGACATCTGGAGGACATCAGCTGCTCATAGCATCTGGAGGACATCAGCTGCTCATAGCATCTGGAGGACATCAGCTGCTCATAGCATCTGGAGGACATCAGCTGCTCATAGCATCTGGAGGACATCAGCTGCTCATAGCATCTGGAGGACATCAGCTGCTCATAGCATCTGGAGGACATCTGGAGGACATCAGCTGCTCATAGCATCTGGAGGACATCAGGAGGACATCAGCTGCTCATAGCATCTGGAGGACATCAGCTGCTCATAGCATCTGGAGGACATCAGCTGCTCATAGCATCTGGAGGACATCTCTTGTATAATTAACATTTTCACTGGTTTTCGTTTTAAGCAGTCGTTTCTTTTTTTTTAACCTGAACTGATGATCTCAACGGACATGTGACCGACACGTGACGATCATGTGACCGACACGTGACCGTCATGTGACCGACACGTGACGGACACGTGACGGACACGTGACATGTGACGGACACGTGACGGACACGTGACATGTGACCGACAAGTGGCGGACACGTGACATGTGACCGACACGTGACGATCATGTGACCGACACGTGACATGTGACGGACACGTGACGATCATGTGACCGACACGTGACCGTCATGTGACCGACATGTGACCGACACGTGACATGTGACGGACACGTGACGGACACGTGACGGACACGTGACGGACACGTGACGGACACGTGACATGTGACGGACACGTGACGGACACGTGACATGTGACCGACAAGTGGCGGACACGTGACATGTGACCGACACGTGACGATCATGTGACCGTCACGTGACATGTGACCGACACGTGACATGTGACCGACACGTGACGGACACGTGACATGTGACCGACATGTGACGATCATGTGACCGTCACGTGTCAGTCACATGTCACGTGTCGGTCACATGTCCGTCACATGTCGGTCACGTGTCGGTCACATGTCACGTGTCGGTCACATGTCACGTGTCCGTCACGTGTCGGTCACATGTCCGTCACGTGTCGGTCACATGTCACGTGTCCGTCACGTGACGAACATGTGACCGACACGTGACGGACACGTGACTGAGTCGTGACTGACACGTGACGAACATGTGACTGAGTCGTGACGGACACGTGACGGACATGTGACTGACACGTGACGAACATGTGACTGAGTCGTGACGGACACGTGACGAACATGTGACTGAGTCGTGACGGACACGTGACGGACACGTGACGGACATGTGACTCAGTCGTGACGGACACGTGACTGAGTCGTGGTGAACATTTCATGATCATGTGACCGACACGTGACGAACATGGCCGTGTAATTTTTGTATTTTTGTCTGAAGGTTTGTGTTGGTGTTTATAAACTGCAGCTCGTTCAGTTTAATGAGCAGAGCGGCTCTGTTTTAACCTCCGTCTGTTCCTTTCATCTCCTGCACTTTATATACATGCCATATTCAATATAACACAAGATGCATATAACAGTTCTCTGTAGTAACCAGCTCTGACCAGCAGGGGGAGACAGCGCATATGTTCAGGTTTTTATTATTTTACATCATTGAACAGGAAGCATAGAAAACTCATACAAATAATGTTCATGATGGGATATGACGGTCACCATGACGACACACAGGTGTGGAGGTGAGACAGGCTGTGACCGGAGGTGAGACAGGCTGTGTGTCAGGGTTTGATCAGCCAATCACAGTGAGGGTTCACTCTGTAAACATCCAACAGCAGGCAGTCTGGAGGAAGACGCCGCTCACCTGAGAGACAGACAGACAGGTGAGCGGACAGAGAGACACACAGGTGAACAGACAGACAGGTGAGCGGACAGAGAGACACACAGGTGAACAGACAGACAGGTGAACAGACAGACAGGTTAGCAGACACACAGGTGAGCAGACACACAGGTGAACAGACAGACAGGTGAGCAGACACACAGGTGAGCAGACAGACAGGTGAACAGACAGACAGACAGACAGGTGAGCAGACAGACAGACAGACAGGTGAGCTGACAGACAGGTGAACAGACACACAGGTGAGCAGACAGACATGTGAGCAGACAGACAGGCTAGCAGACACACAGGTGAGCAGACACACAGGTGAACAGACAGACAGGTGAGCAGACAGACAGGTGAGCAGACACACAGGTGAGCAGACACACAGGTGTGCAGACAGGTGAGCAGACAGACAGACAGGTGAGCAGACACACAGGTGAGCAGACAGACAGACAGGTGAGCAGACACACAGGTGAGCAGACAGACAGGTGAGCAGACAGACAGGTGAACAGACACACAGGTGAGCAGACAGACAGGTGAACAGACAGACAGGTGAACAGACAGACAGGTGAGCAGACAGACAGGTGAACAGACAGACAGGTGAGCAGACAGACAGGTGAACAGACACACAGGTGAGCAGACAGACAGGTGAGCAGACAGACAGGTGAACAGACACACAGGTGAGCAGACAGACAGGTGAACAGACAGACAGGTGAGCAGACAGACAGGTGAGCAGACAGACAGGTGAACAGACACACAGGTGAGCAGACAGACAGGTGAGCAGACAGACAGGTGAACAGACACACAGGTGAGCAGACAGACAGGTGAACAGACAGACAGGTGAGCAGACAGACAGGTGAACAGACACACAGGTGAGCAGACAGACAGGTGAACAGACAGACAGACAGACAGGTGAGCAGACAGACAGACAGACAGGTGAGCTGACAGACAGGTGAACAGACACACAGGTGAGCAGACAGACATGTGAGCAGACAGACAGGCTAGCAGACACACAGGTGAGCAGACACACAGGTGAACAGACAGACAGGTGAGCAGACAGACAGGTGAGCAGACAGACAGGTGAGCAGACACACAGGTGAGCAGACACACAGGTGTGCAGACAGGTGAGCAGACAGACAGACAGGTGAGCAGACACACAGGTGAGCAGACAGGTGAGCAGACAGACAGACAGGTGAGCAGACACACAGGTTAGCAGACAGACAGGTGAGCAGACACACAGGTGAACAGACAGACAGGTGAGCAGACACACAGCTGAGCAGACACAAAGGTGAGCAGACACAAAGGTGAGCAGACACACAGGTGAACAGACAGACAGGTGAACAGACAGACAGGTGAGCAGACAGACAGGTGAGCAGACAGACAGGTGAACAGACAGACAGGTGAGCAGACAGACAGGTGAACAGACACACAGGTGAGCAGACAGACAGGTGAACAGACACACAGGTGAGCAGACAGACAGGTGAACAGACAGACAGATGAGCAGACACACAGGTGAGCAGACAGACAGGTGAACAGACAGACAGGTGAGCAGACAGACAGGTGAATAGACACACAGGTGAGCAGACAGACAGGTGAGCAGACACACAGGTGAGCAGACAGACAGGTGAACAGACACACAGGTGAGCAGACAGACAGGTGAGCAGACAGACAGACAGGTTTGGTATCTGTCTCACACATTTGAACTTGCAGTGTTACAGACTCACAGATGTTTCCTCCGACTTCATAAAGGTGCTGAGCAGAACAGCTGGAGGAGAGAGAGATTATTAGTGTGTGTGTGTGTGTGTGTGTGTGGGATGTGTATTTGTGTGAGTGTGTGTTAGTGTGTGTGTTAGTGTGAGTGTGTGTTACCTGTTGTCACACTCGAAGTGGGCGATCACGTCTCTGGCTCTCGTCTGTCCGTCAAGCTGTATCGCCATGGAGACCTTAGTGTGGCAGGGGGCGTGAACCCTGATCACACCTTCACACAACTCTGTGATCTACACACACACACACACACACACACACACACACAACATTACCTTTGGTGGAGAGAGCACGCTCGTGAACTGTCAACGGGGGGCTCCCGCACAGCGTAAAGCTCTCACAGGCAGACGCGGAACACCGGAGCCTCGCTGCGGGGACGCTTTGGCGCTGTTTTAGTTTGTTCTAATTGTCCAACGGCTTTCTGTGTCTCACCTGGTCTCTGTCTCACCTGGTCTCTGTCTCACCTGGTCTCACCTGGTCTCTGTCTCACCTGGTCTCACCTGGTTTCTGTCTCACCTGGTCTCTGTCTCATCTGGTCTCTGTCTCACCTGGTCTGTGTCTCACCTGGTCTCTGTCTCACCTGGTCTCTGTCTCACCTGGTCTCCGTCTCATCTGGTCTCTGTCTCACCTGGTCTCTGTCTCACCTGGTCTCACCTGGTCTCTGTCTCACCTGGTCTCTGTCTCACCTGGTCTCTGTCTCATCTGGTCTCTGTCTCACCTGGTCACTGTCTCACCTGGTCTCTGTCCCACCTGGTCTGTGTCTCACCTGGTCTCACCTGGTGTCTGTCTCACCTGGTCTCTGTCTCACCTGGTCTCTGTCTCATCTGGTCTCAGTCTCACCTGGTCTCTGTCTCATCTGGTCTCACCTGGTCTCTGTCTCACCTGGTCTCATCTGGTCTCACCTGGTCTCTGTCTCATCTGGTCTCACCTGGTCTCTGTCTCGCCTGGTCTCTGTCTCAACTGGTCTCACCTGGTCTGTGTCTCACCTGGTCTCTGTCTCACCTGGTCTCACCTGGTCTCTGTCTCACCTGGTCTCACCTGGTCTCTGTCTCACCTGGTCTCTGTCTCACCTGGTCTCATCTGGTCTCACCTGGTCTCTGTCTCACCTGGTCTTTGTCTCACCTGGTCTCTGTCTCACCTGGTCTCATCTGGTCTCACCTAGTCTCTGTCTCACCTGGTCTCTGTCTCACCTGGTCTCTGTCTCATCTGGTCTCACCTGGTCTCTGTCTCACCTGGTCTCGCCTGGTCTCTGTCTCACCTGGTCTCTGTCTTACCTGGTCTCATCTGGTCTCACCTGGTTTCTGTCTCACCTGGTCTCTGTCTCACCTGGTCTCATCTGGTCTCACCTGGTCTCTGTCTCACCTGGTCTCACCTGGTCTCTGTCTCACCTGGTCTCTGTCTCATCTGGTCTCACCTGGTCTCTGTCTCACCTGGTCTCGCCTGGTCTCTGTCTCACCTGGTCTCTGTCTCATCTGGTCTCTGTCTCATCTGGTCTCACCTGGTTCTCTGTCTCACCTGGTCTCTGTCTCACCTGTTCTCTGTCTCATCTGGTCTCACCTGGTCTCTGTCTCACCTGGTCTCTGTCTCATCTGGTCTCACCTGGTCTCTGTCTCACCTGGTCTCTGTCTCACCTGGTCTCTG
>CM070496.1:15183807-15193807 GCA_036324585.1 Champsocephalus esox | reverse complement strand
TCAGGTGTCTCTCAGGTGTGTCTCAGGTGTCTCTCAGGTGTCTCTCAGGTGTGTCTCAGTGTCTCTCAGGTGTCTCACAGGTGTCTCTCAGGTGTGTCTCAGTGTCTCTCAGTGTCTCTCAGGTGTGCCTCTCAGGTGTGTCTCAGTGTCTCAGTGTCTCTCAGGTGTCTCACAGGTGTCTCTCAGTGTGTCTCAGTGTCTCTCAGGTGTGTCTCTCAGGTGTGTCTCAGTGTCTCTCAGGTGTGTCTCAGTGTCTCTCAGGTGTGTCTCAGTGTCTCAGTCTCTCAGTGTCTCTCAGGTGTGTCTCAGTGTCTCTCAGGTGTGTCTCAGTGTCTCTCAGGTGTGTCTCAGTGTCTCTCAGTGTCTCAGTCTCTCTGTGTCTCTCAGGTGTCTCTCAGTGTCTCTCAGTCTCTCAGTGTCTCTCAGTGTCTCAGTGTCTCTCAGTGTCTCAGGGACCTCTGCTCCTGCGTCTCGGCGCCCGGCTGTGTTTGGTCTGAACTCCCAGAGCCAGCAGGAAGGTGTGGAGCTCGATGTGAGAGAAGAAGCCGAGCCTCGAGAGGTCACATGACGAGAGGTCGCCTGCACGGGTGAGCCCCTGAGAGGGGGGGGGCGGGGACACACTGCACACACACACACACACACACACACACACACACACACACACACGCACACACACGTTATTAATTTCACCAACGTATCTGGAAAACTAAACTAGATTACCGTCAGACCCACCAATCACAACTCACCTGCAGTTCATCACGGTCGTCTCCATGGAAACGGAGGCAGTCCCAACAAGCCCCGCCCCGTTTGTGTTCGGCCACGCCCTCTGAGTACGGAGAGTCCCTCAGTAGCCAACCAGCTCGCTCACACCAGTGTGTGTGTGTTGGAGAGTGTGTGTGTGTTGGAGAATGCGTGTGTGTTGGAGAATGCGTGTGTGTTGGAGAGTGTGTGTGTGGGGGGGAGTGTGTGTGTGTTGGAGAATGCGTGTGTGTTGGAGAATGTGTGTGTGTTAGAGAGTGTGTGTGTGGGGGGGAGTGTGTGTGTGTTGGAGAGTGTGTGTGTGTTGGAGAGTGTGTGTGTGGGGGGGGTGGGGGGTGTTCTGGTAGATGATCCTCAAAGAAGAACGCAGGAAGAGTCGGTCGGACTGGAAACACAAACGGGGAACAATTGAAATGCTGCTGCCCCCTGGGGGTCCTCTGGAACCCCTATGGTCCTCTGGAACCTCTAAGGTCCTCTGGAACCCCTAAGGTCCTCTGGAACCCTTAAGGTCTTCTGGAACCCCTAAGGTCCTCTGGAACCCCTAAGGTCCTCTGGAACCCCTAAGGTCCTCTGGAACCTCTAGGGTCCTCTGGAATCCCTGGGGGTCCTCTGGAACCCCTAAGGTACTCTGGAACCCCTAAAGTACTCTGGAACCCCTAAGGTCTTCTGGAACCCCTAAGGTCCTCTGGAACCCCTAAGGTACTCTGGAACCCCTAAGGTCCTCTGGAACCCCTAAGGTCCTCTGGAACCCCTGGGGGTCCTCTGGAACCCCTAAGGTCCTCTGGAACCCCTAGGGGTCCTCTGGAACCCCTGGGGGTCCTCTGGAACCCCTAAGGTCCTCTGGAACCCCTAGGGGTCCTCTGGAACCCCTGGGGATCCTCTGGAACCCCTAAGGTCCTCTGGAACCCCTGGGGGTCCTCTGGAACCCCTAAGGTCCTCTGGAACCCCTAAAGTACTCTGGAACCCCTAAGGTCTTCTGGAACCCCTAAGGTCCTCTGGAACCCCTAAGGTCTTCTGGAACCCCTAAGGTCCTCTGGAACCCCTAAGGTCCTCTGGAACCTCTAGGGTCCTCTGGAACCCCTAAGGTCTTCTGGAACCCCTAAGGTACTCTGGAACCCCTAAGGTCCTCTGGAACCCCTAAGGTCCTCTGGAACCCCTGGGGGTCCTCTGGAACCCCTGGGGAACCTCTGGAACCCCTAAGGTCCTCTGGAACCCCTGGGGGTCCTCTGGAACCCCTAAGGTCCTCTGGAACCCCTAAGGTACTCTGGAACCCCTAAGGTCCTCTGGAACCCCTGGGGGTCCTCTGGAACCCCTAAGGTCCTCTGGAACCCCTGGGGATCCTCTGGAACCCCTAAGGTCCTCTGGAACCCCTGGGGGTCCTCTGGAACCCCTAAGGTCCTCTGGAACCCCTAAGGTACTCTGGAACCCCTAAGGTACTCTGGAACCCCTAAGGTCCTCTGGAACCCCTAAGGTCTTCTGGAACCCCTAAGGTCCTCTGGAACCCCTAAGATCTTCTGGAACCCCTGGGGGTCCTCTGGAACCCCTGGGGGTCCTCTGGAACCCCTAAGGTCCTCTGGAACCCCTGGGGGTCCTCTGGAACCCCTAAGGTACTCTGGAATCCCTAAGGTCCTCTGGAACCCCTAAGGTCCTCTGGAACCCCTAAGGTCTTCTGGAACCCCTAAGGTCCTCTGGAACCCCTAAGGTCCTCTGGAACCCCTAAGGTCTTCTGGAACCCCTAAGGTCCTCTGGAACCCCTAATGTCTTCTGGAGCCCCTAAGGTCCTCTGGAACCCATAAGGTCCTCTGGAACCCCTAAGGTCCCCCTAAGGTCCTCTGGAACCCCTAAGGTCCTCTGGAACCCCAAATGTCTTCTGGAGCCCCTAAGGTCCTCTGGAACCCATAAGTCCTCTGGAACCCTTAAGGTCCTCTGGAACCCCTAAGGTCCCCCTAAGGTCCTCTGGAACCCCTAAGGTCCCCCTAAGGTCCTCTGGAACCCCATCAAAGAGTCCCATTCAGACTCAACCTTATTGTCATCACATCGTGCTAGTGACGAAATGTCAGGGATCCTAAAGATCCAGCAGAACCTCCTAAAGGACCAGTAGAATGGTAGAACCTCCTAAAGGACCAGCAGAACCTCCTAAAGGACCAGTAGAACCTCCTAAAGGACCAGTAGAACCTCCTAAAGGACCAGCAAATCTTCCTAAAGGACCAGCAGAACCTCCTAAAGGACCAGTATAATGAGAGAACCTCCTAAAGGACCAGTAGAACCTCCTAAAGGACCAGTAGAACCTCCTAAAGGACCAGTAGAACCTCATAAAGGACCAGTAGAACATCCTAAAGTACCAGCAGAACCTCCTAAAGGACCAGTAGAACCTCCTAAAGGACCAGTAGAACATCCTAAAGTACCAGTAGAATATCCTAAAGTACCAGCAGAACCTCCTAAAGGACCAGTAGAACCTCCTAAAGGACCAGTAGAACCTCCTAAAGGACCAGCAGATCTTCCTAAAGGACCAGTAGAACCTCCTAAAGGACCAGCAGGTCATCCTAAAGGACCAGCAGAACCTCCTAAAGGACCAGTAGATCATCCTAAAGGACCAGTAGAACCTCCTAAAGGACCAGCAGAACCTCCTAAAGGACCAGCAAATCTTCCTAAAGGACCAGCAGAACCTCCTAAAGAACAAGCAGAACCTCCTAAAGGACCAGTAGAACCTCCTAAAGGACCAGTAGAACCTCCTAAAGGACCAGCAGATCTTCCTAAAGGACCAGCAGAACCTCCTAAAGAACCAGCAGAACCTCCTAAAGGACCAGTATAATGAGAGAACCTCCTAAAGGACCAGTAGAACCTCCTAAAGGACCAGTAGAACCTCATAAAGGACCAGTAGAACATCCTAAAGTACCAGCAGAACCTCCTAAAGGACCAGTAGAACCTCCTAAAGGACCAGTAGAACATCCTAAAGTACCAGTAGAATATCCTAAAGTACCAGCAGAACCTCCTAAAGGACCAGTAGAACCTCCTAAAGGACCAGTAGAACCTCCTAAAGGACCAGCAGATCTTCCTAAAGGACCAGTAGAACCTCCTAAAGGACCAGCAGGTCATCCTAAAGGACCAGCAGAACCTCCTAAAGGACCAGCAGAACCTCCTAAAGAACAAGCAGAACCTCCTAAAGGACCAGTAGAATGAGAGAACCTCCTAAAGGACCAGTAGAACCTCCCAAAGGACCAGTAGAACCTCCTAAAGGACCAGTAGAACCTCCGAAAGGACCAGCAGATCTTCCTAAAGGACCAGCAGAACCTCCTAAAGAACCAGCAGAACCTCCTAAAGGACCAGTATAATGAGAGAACCTCCTAAAGGACCAGCAGAACCTCCTAAAGGACCAGTAGAACCTCCTAAAGGACCAGTAGAACCTCCTAAAGAACAAACAGAACCTCCTAAAGGACCAGTAGAACCTCCTAAAGGACCAGCAGATCTTCCTAAAGGACCAGTAGAACCTCCTAAAGGACCAGTAGAACCTCCTAAAGAACAAGCAGAACCTCCTAAAGGACCAGTAGAACCTCCTAAAGGACCAGTAGAACCTCCTAAAGGACCAGCAGATCTTCCTAAAGGACCAGTAGAACCTCCTAAAGGACCAGCAGAACCTCCTAAAGAACAAGCAGAACCTCCTAAAGGACCAGTAGAACCTCCTAAAGGACCAGCAGATCTTCCTAAAGGACCAGTAGAACCTCCTAAAGGACCAGTAGAACCTCCTAAAGAACAAGCAGAACCTCCTAAAGGACCAGTAGAACCTCCTAAAGGACCAGTAGAACCTCCTAAAGGACCAGCAGATCTTCCTAAAGGACCAGCAGAACCTCCTAAAGAACAAGCAGAACCTTCTAAAGGACCAGCAGAACCTCCTAAAGGACCAGTAAAACCCCTAAAGGACCAGCAGATCTTACTAAAGGACCAGTAGAACCTCATAAAGGACCAGCAGAACCTCCTAAAGAACCAGCAGAACCTCCTAAAGGACCAGTAGAACCTCCTAAAGGACCAGTAGAACCTCCTAAAGGACCAGCAGAACCTCCTAAAGGACCAGTAGAATGAGAGAACCTCCTAAAGGACCAGCAGAACCTCCTAAAGGACCAGTAGAACCTCCTAAAGAACCAGCAGAACCTCCTAAAGAACAAGCAGAACCTCCTAAAGGACCAGTAGAACCTCCTAAAGGACCAGTAGAATGAGAGAACCTCCTAAAGGACCAGTAGAACCTCCTAAAGGACCAGTAGAACCTCCTAAAGGACCAGCAGATCATCCTAAAGGACCAGTAGAACCTCCTAAAGAACCAGCAGAACCTCCTAAAGAACAAGCAGAACCTCCTAAAGGACCAGTAGAACCTCCTAAAGGACCAGTAGAATGAGAGAACCTCCTAAAGGACCAGTAGAACCTCCTAAAGGACCAGTAGAACCCCCTAAAGGACCAGCAGATCTTACTAAAGGACCAGTAGAACGTCCTAAAGGACCAGCAGAACCTCCTAAAGAACCAGCAGAACCTCCTAAAGGACCAGTAGAATGAGAGAACCTCCTAAAGGACCAGTAGCACCTCCTAAAGGACCAGTAGAACCTCCTAAAGGACCAGCAGATCATCCTAAAGTACCAGTAGAACCTCCTAAAGGACCAGTAGAACCTCCTAAAGGACCAGTAGAACCTCCTAAGGGACCAGCAGAACCTCCTAAAGAACCAGCAGAACCTCCTAAAGGACCAGTAGAACCTCCTAAAGGACCAGCAGATCATCCTAAAGGACCAGTAGAACCTCCTAAAGGACCAGCAGAACCTCCTAAAGAACCAGCAGAACCTCCTAAAGGACCAGTAGAATGGTAGAACCTCGTAAAGGACCAGCAGAACCTCCTAAAGAACCAGCAGATCTTCCTAAAGGACCAGTAGAACCTCCTAAAGGACCAGCAGGTCACCCTAAAGGACCAGTAGAACCTCCTAAAGAACCAGCAGATCATCCTAAAGGACCAGTAGAATGGTAGAACCTCCTAAAGGACCAGTAGAACCTCCTAAAGGACCGGTAGAACCTCCTAAAGAACCAGCAGATCTTCCTAAAGGACCAGTAGGTCATCCTAAAGGACCAGTAGAACCTCCTAAAGAACCAGCAGATCATCCTAAAGGACCAGCAGAACCTCCTAAAGAACCAGCAGATCATCCTAAAGGACCAGTAGAACCTCCTAAAGAACCAGCAGAACCTCCTAAAGGACCAGCAGAACCTCCTAAAGAACAAGCAGAACCTCCTAAAGGACCAGTAGAACCTCCTAAAGGACCAGTAGAACCTCCTAAAGGACCAGTAGAACCTCCTAAAGAACAAGCAGAACCTCCTAAAGAACCAGTAGAATGAGAGAACCTCCTAAAGAACCAGTAGAATGAGAGAACCTCCTAAAGGACCAACAGAATGAGAAAACCTCCTAAAGGACCAGTAGAACCTCCTAAAGGACCAGTAGAACCTCCTAAAGGACCAGCAGATCATCCTAAATGACCAGTAGAACCTCCTAAAGGACCAGCAGATCTTCCTAAAGGACCAGCCGAACCTCCTAAAGGACCAGCAGAACCTCCTAAAGGACCAGTAGAACCTCCTAAAGGACCAGTAGAACCTCCTAAAGGACCAGCAGATCCTCCTAAATGACCAGTAGAACCTCCTAAAGGACCAGCAGATCTTCCTAAAGGACCAGCCGAACCTCCTAAAGGACCAGCAGAACCTCCTAAAGGACCAGTAGAACCTCCTAAAGGACCAGCAGATCTTCCTAAAGGACCAGCAGAACCTCCTAAAGGACCAGTAGAACCTCCTAAAGGACCAGTAGAACCTCCTAAAGGACCAGTAGAATGGTAGAACCTCCTAAAGGACCAGCAGAATCTCCTAAAGGACCAGTAGAATGGTAGAACCTCCTAAAGGACCAGCAGAACCTCCTAAAGAACAAGCAGAACCTCCTAAAGGACCAGTAGAACCTCCTAAAGAACCAGCAGATCTTCCTAAAGGACCAGTAGGTCATCCTAAAGGACCAGTAGAACCTCCTAAAGAACCAGCAGATCATCCTAAAGGACCAGCAGAACCTCCTAAAGAACCAGCAGATCATCCTAAAGGACCAGTAGAACCTCCTAAAGAACCAGCAGAACCTCCTAAAGGACCAGCAGAACCTCCTAAAGAACAAGCAGAACCTCCTAAAGGACCAGTAGAACCTCCTAAAGGACCAGTAGAACCTCCTAAAGGACCAGTAGAACCTCCTAAAGAACAAGCAGAACCTCCTAAAGAACCAGTAGAATGAGAGAACCTCCTAAAGAACCAGTAGAATGAGAGAACCTCCTAAAGGACCAACAGAATGAGAAAACCTCCTAAAGGACCAGTAGAACCTCCTAAAGGACCAGTAGAACCTCCTAAAGGACCAGCAGATCATCCTAAATGACCAGTAGAACCTCCTAAAGGACCAGCAGATCTTCCTAAAGGACCAGCCGAACCTCCTAAAGGACCAGCAGAACCTCCTAAAGGACCAGTAGAACCTCCTAAAGGACCAGTAGAACCTCCTAAAGGACCAGCAGATCCTCCTAAATGACCAGTAGAACCTCCTAAAGGACCAGCAGATCTTCCTAAAGGACCAGCAGAACCTCCTAAAGGACCAGCAGATCTTCCTAAAGGACCAGCAGAACCTCCTAAAGGACCAGTAGAACCTCCTAAAGGACCAGTAGAACCTCCTAAAGGACCAGCAGAACCTCCTAAAGGACCAGCAGATCTTCCTAAAGGACCAGCAGAACCTCCTAAAGGACCAGTAGAACCTCCTAAAGGACCAGTAGAACCTCCTAAAGGACCAGTAGAATGGTAGAACCTCCTAAAGGACCAGCAGAACCTCCTAAAGGACCAGCAGAACCTCCTAAAGGACCAGCAGAATGGTAGAACCTCCTAAAGGACCAGCAGAACCTCCTAAAGAACAAGCAGAACCTTCTAAAGGACCAGCAGAACCTCCTAAAGGACCAGTAGAACCTCCTAAAGGACCAGTAAAACCCCCTAAAGGACCAGCAGATCTTCCTAAAGGACCAGTAGAACCTCCTAAAGGACCAGCAGAACCTCCTAAAGAACCAGCAGAACCTCCTAAAGGACCAGCAGAACCTCCTAAAGGACCAGTAGAACCTCCTAAAGGACCAGTAGAACCTCCTAAAGAACCAGCAGATCATCCTAAAGGACCAGCAGAACCTCCTAAAGGACCAGCAGAACCTCCTAAAGGACCAGTAGAACCTCCTAAAGAACCAGCAGATCATCCTAAAGGACCAGCAGAACCTCCTAAAGGACCAGTAGAACCTCCTAAAGAACCAGCAGATCATCCTAAAGGACCAGCAGATCATCCTAAAGGACCAGCAGAACCTCCTAAAGGACCAGCAGAACCTCCTAAAGGACCAGTAGAACCTCCTAAAGGACCAGCAGAACCTCCTAAAGAACAAGCAGAACCTCCTAAAGGACCAGTAGAACCTCCTAAAGGACCAGCAGAACCTCCTAAAGAACAAGCAGAACCTCCTAAAGGACCAGTAGAACCTCCTAAAGGACCAGTAGAACCTCCTAAAGGACCAGCAGAACCTCCTAAAGAACCAGCAGAACCTCCTAAAGGACCAGCAGATCTGCCTAAAGGACCAGTAGAATGGTAGAACCTCCTAAAGGACCAGCAGAACCTCCTAAAGGACCAGTAGAACCTCCTAAAGTACCAGTAGAACCTCCTAAAGGACCAGCAGAACCTCCTAAAGGACCAGCAGAACCTCCTAAAGGACCAGTAGAACCTCCTAAAGGACCAGTAGAATGGTAGAACCTCCTAAAGGACCAGCAGAACCTCCTAAAGGACCAGTAGAACCTCCTAAAGGACCAGTAGAATGGTAGAACCTCCTAAAGGACCAGCAGAACCTCCTAAAGGACCAGCAGAAACTCCTAAAGGACCAGCAGATCTGCCTAAAGGACCAGTAGAATGGTAGAACCTCCTAAAGGACCAGCAGAACCTCCTAAAGGACCAGTAGAACCTCCTAAAGTACCAGTAGAAATCTCCTAAAGTACCAGTAGAACCTCCTAAAGGACCAGTAGAATGGTAGAACCTCCTAAAGGACCAGCAGAACCTCCTAAAGGACCAGCAGAACCTCCTAAAGGACCAATAGAACCTCCTAAAGGACCAGTAGAATGGTAGAACCTCCTAAAGGACCAGCAGAACCTCCTAAAGAACAAGCAGAACCTCCTAAAGGACCAGTAGAACCTCCTAAAGGACCAGCAGAGCCTCCTAAAGGACCAGCAGAACCTCCTAAAGAACCAGCAGAACCTCCTAAAGGACCAGCAGATCTGCCTAAAGGACCAGTAGAATGGTAGAACCTCCTAAAGGACCAGCAGAACCTCCTAAAGGACCAGTAGAACCTCCTAAAGTACCAGTAGAATCTCCTAAAGTACCAGTAGAACCTCCTAAAGGACCAGTAGAATGGTAGAACCTCCTAAAGGACCAGCAGAACCTCCTAAAGGACCAGCAGAACCTCCTAAAGGACCAGCAGAACCTCCTAAAGGCCCAGCAGAACCACCAGTAGATCCACATAGAGACAGGTACCTGTGTGAGAGTTTTTGTGGATGGTCTTGGTGGAGGTGTGGTATCGACCCGGCTGTGACTCGATGTGGTGAGCGGGGGGGGGAGGGGCTTCTTTCTGCTGACTCATCGTCAGGCTGTAGTAACATGAGAGAGGAGAAACGTCAACAAACTCAATTCTTACATTTCCACTCCTCCACTCCTCGACTCCTCGACTCCTCGACTCCTCGACTCCTCGACTCCTCGACTCCTCGATCCTCCGGTAGTGACCCTGAAATGAATTTCAGCGCGCCATTTTGAAGGACATCTCATTTCTCTAAATGCACTTCGAGGACCGAGCATCGAGGAGGCTCTCTGGAGGAGCTCTGACCGAGGAGAGAGGAGATGGGAGAGAGGAGAGAGGAGAGAGGAGAGAGGAGGCTCTCTGGAGGAGCTCTAACCGAAGAGAGAGGAGAGAGGAGGCTCTCTGGAGGAGCTCTAACCGAGGAGAGAGGAGAGAGGAGAGAGGAGAGAGGAGAGAGGAGAGAGGAGGCTCTCTGGAGGAGCTCTAACCGAGGAGAGAGGAGAGAGGAGGCTCTCTGGAGGAACTCTGACCGAGGAGAGAGGAGAGAGGAGAGAGGAGGCTCTCTGGAGGAGCTCTAACCGAGGATACACAACGGCTGTAGCCTGATGTGTGTGTGTAGG
>CM070496.1:15173807-15178807 GCA_036324585.1 Champsocephalus esox | reverse complement strand
GAAGCGAGGGGGAGGGGCCAGAGAGACAGGAAGCGAGGGGGAGGGGCCAGAGAGACAGGAAGCGAGGGGGGAGGGGGCAGAGAGACAGGAAGCGAGGGGGAGGGGCCAGAGAGACAGGAAGCGAGGGGGAGGGGCCAGAGAGACAGGAAGCGAGGGGGAGGGGCCAGAGAGACAGGAAGCGAGGGGGAGGGGCCAGAGAGACAGGAAGCGAGGGGGAGGGGCCAGAGAGACAGGAAGCGAGGGGGAGGGGCCAGAGAGACAGGAAGCGAGGGGGAGGGGCCAGAGAGACAGGAAGCGAGGGGGAGGGGCCAGAGAGACAGGAAGCGAGGGGGGGGGGCAGAGACACAGGAAGCGAGGGGGAGGGGCCAGAGAGACAGGAAGCGAGGGGGAGGGGCCAGAGAGACAGGAAGTGAGGGGGGGGGCAGAGAGACAGGAAGCGAGGGGGAGGGGCCAGAGAGACAGGAAGCGAGGGGGAGGGGCCAGAGAGACAGGAAGCGAGGGGGAGGGGCCAGAGAGACAGGAAGCGAGGGGGAGGGGCAGAGAGACAGGAAGCGAAGGGGAGGGGCCAGAGAGACAGGAAGCGAGGGGGAGGGGCCAGAGAGACAGGAAGCGAGGGGGAGGGGCAGAGAGACAGGAAGCGAAGGGGAGGGGCAGAGACACAGGAAGCGAGGGGGAGGGGCCAGAGAGACAGGAAGCGAGGGGGAGGGGCCAGAGAGACAGGAAGCGAGGGGGAGGGGCCAGAGAGACAGGAAGCGAGGGGGAGGGGCCAGAGAGACAGGAAGCGAGGGGGAGGGGCCAGAGAGACAGGAAGCGAGGGGGAGGGGCCAGAGAGACAGGAAGCGAGGGGGAGGGGCAGAGAGACAGGAAGCGAAGGGGAGGGGCAGAGACACAGGAAGCGAGGGGGAGGGGCCAGAGACACAGGAAGCGAGGGGGAGGGGCCAGAGAGACAGGAAGCGAGGGGGGGGGGCAGAGAGACAGGAAGTGAGGGGGAGGGGCCAGAGAGACAGGAAGCGAGGGGGAGGGGCCAGAGAGACAGGAAGCGAGGGGGAGGGGCCAGAGAGACAGGAAGCGAGGGGGAGGGGCCAGAGAGACAGGAAGCGAGGGGGAGGGGCAGAGAGACAGGAAGCGAAGGGGAGGGGCAGAGACACAGGAAGCGAGGGGGAGGGGCCAGAGACACAGGAAGCGAGGGGGAGGGGCCAGAGAGACAGGAAGCGAGGGGGAGGGGCCAGAGAGACAGGAAGCGAGGGGGAGGGGCCAGAGAGACAGGAAGCGAGGGGGAGGGGCCAGAGAGACAGGAAGCGAGGGGGAGGGGCCAGAGAGACAGGAAGCGAGGGGGAGGGGCCAGAGAGACAGGAAGCGAGGGGGAGGGGCCAGAGAGACAGGAAGCGAGGGGGGGGGGCAGAGAGACAGGAAGCGAGGGGAAGGGTTATGGCTAGAAAGGATCCGTCTTGTGTAGTCACGAGGCTGAATGTTGACGTTTGGCAGGCAGCCTCGGTCGTTACCATCAGCGGGCCGTGGGTTAGAAGAAGCTAACCCGTCTGTGAATGAAGTCGCTGTGGGGGAGGGGGGCTGTGGATCAGCAGCACAAGTCTCCGTTGGCCCTTTCAGTGTTTCCCACCGTGTCCATGTTAATGCGCTTCCCTCCTTTATCCCGTGGCAGTTGAATCTGCAGCAATGCGTCACTTCCTCTCAGGTCCTCATCATGTGGAGCTTTGTAAACTCCGCACTCGGAGGGCACTTAACACATAGACGGGTGGCGCAGTGGTCTGTGCATCCGATCATCAGATCAAGGGGTGCTGGGGAACTCCGGTTCGAAACCCGCTCCTGCCGCCACTGCGTCAGGCCGGTGTGTCCTTGAAGACGCTTCACCCGGAGGTGCTGCTGTGGGTGCTGTCCACAGTGACCGTTGCATGATGACCTGTGTGTGTCTGTAAAGCGCTTTGAGTCATTGAAAATAATAAATGTAAGGTATTATGAAAGAACACTTCATCCTTCAGTTCATCACAAACATCCAACGTCAACACGTCTGGAGAGGGAGGGTGAGCAGCTCGTCTCAGCACGAAATGGAACTACTCTGAGTAGTACGCCCTGAGCCACACTCAGCACTGAGGGCGACTCCCACACTCAGCACTGAGCTACACTCAGCACTGAGGGCGACTCCCACACTCAGCACTGAGGGCGACTCCCACACTCAGCACTGAGGGCGACTCCCACACTCAGCGCTGAGGGCGACTCCCACACTCAGCGCTGAGGGCGACTCCCACACTCAGCACTGAGGGCGACTCCCACACTCAGCACTGAGGGCGACTCCCACACTCAGCGCTGAGGGCGACTCCCACACTCAGCGCTGAGGGCGACTCCCACACTCAGCACTGAGGGCGACTCCCACACTCAGCACTGAGGGCGACTCCCACACTCAGCACTGAGGGCGACTCCCACACTCAGCGCTGAGGGCGACTCCCACACTCAGCGCTGAGGGCGACTCCCACACTCAGCACTGAGCTACACTCAGCACTGAGGGCGACTCCCACACTCAGCACTGAGGGCGACTCCCACACTCAGCACTGAGGGCGACTCCCACACTCAGCGCTGAGGGCGACTCCCACACTCAGCGCTGAGGGCGACTCCCACACTCAGCACTGAGGGCGACTCCCACACTCAGCACTGAGGGCGACTCCCACACTCAGCGCTGAGGGCGACTCCCACACTCAGCGCTGAGGGCGACTCCCACACTCAGCGCTGAGGGCGACTCCCACACTCAGCGCTGAGGGCGACTCCCACACTCAGCACTGAGGGCGACTCCCACACTCAGCACTGAGGGCGACTCCCACACTCAGCACTGAGGGCGACTCCCACACTCAGCACTGAGGGCGACTCCCACACTCAGCGCTGAGGGCGACTCCCACACTCAGCACTGAGGGGGGAGGGTCTCAGGGACACAACGACATGCTGACTGCAGCGGGGTTTGAACCTGTGACCCCTGAGCCACTGCGCCACACGCCTCCCAGACACAGGAACAGTACCTGACAAACAGCTATACTGTATATATTGTATATGTATATAAATAGATACAATTGTATATATTAATATCTGTATATCGTAGTCAATGTTTATGTTTACTTCATTAGCTTTGTTGTCCTTGTTTTAGCTGTTGTTTATTTATGTGAAGTGCATTGAGAGTCAAACCGTCACACTCCTTGTGTATGTGTTCGCGCTTACTTTGCCAATAAAGCTTTTTCTGATCTGAATCATTTCCACTTGTTATTGAAATACAAAGCTATTTGACGAAGACCTGGGTCAGGGTATTCTTCTCTCCATTAAGGTTTAAGCTACCAGAAGCTACCTGACGCTACCTGAAGCTACCTGAAGCTACCTGACGCTACCTGACGCTACCTGAAGCTACCTGAAGCTACCTGACGCTACCTGACGCTACCTGACGCTACCTGACGCTACCTGACGCTACCTGAAGCTACCTGACGCTACCTGACGCTACCTGAAGCTACCTGAAGCTACCTGACGCTACCTGACGCTACCTGACGCTACCTGACGCTACCTGACGCTACCTGAAGCTACCTGACGCTACCTGACGCTACCTGAAGCTACCTGAAGCTACCTGACGCTACCTGACGCTACCTGAAGCTACCTGACGCTACCTGACGCTACCTGAAGCTACCTGAAGCTACCTGACGCTACCTGACGCTACCTGACGCTACCTGACGCTACCTGACGCTACCTGAAGCTACCTGAAGCTACCTGACGCTACCTGAAGCTACCTGAAGCTACCTGAAGCTACCTGACGCTACCTGACGCTACCTGACGCTACCTGACGCTACCTGACGCTACCTGAAGCTACCTGACGCTACCTGACGCTACCTGACGCTACCTGACGCTACCTGACGCTACCTGAAGCTACCTGACGCTACCTGAAGCTACCTGAAGCTACCTGACGCTACCTGACGCTACCTGAAGCTACCTGACGCTACCTGACGCTACCTGAAGCTACCAGAAGCTACCTGAAGCTACCTGAAGCTACCTGACGCTACCTGAAGCTACCTGACGCTACCTGACGCTACCTGACGCTACCTGAAGCTACCTGAAGCTACCTGACGCTACCTGACGCTACCTGAAGCTACCTGAAGCTACCTGACGCTACCTGACGCTACCTGACGCTACCTGAAGCTACCTGACGCTACCTGACGCTACCTGAAGCTACCTGACGCTACCTGACGCTACCTGAAGCTACCTGAAGCTACCTGAAGCTACCTGACGCTACCTGACGCTACCTGACGCTACCTGAAGCTACCTGACGCTACCTGAAGCTACCTGACGCTACCTGACGCTACCTGACGCTACCTGACGCTACCTGACGCTACCTGAAGCTACCTGACGCTACCTGACGCTACCTGAAGCTACCTGACGCTACCTGACGCTACCTGACGCTACCTGACGCTACCTGAAGCTACCTGAAGCTACCTGACGCTACCTGAAGCTACCTGACGCTACCTGAAGCTACCTGACGCTACCTGAAGCTACCTGACGCTACCTGAAGCTACCTGACGCTACCTGACGCTACCTGAAGCTACCTGACGCTACCTGAAGCTACCTGAAGCTACCTGAAGCTACCTGACGCTACCTGACGCTACCTGAAGCTACCTGAAGCTACCTGAAGCTACCTGAAGCTACCTGACGCTACCTGAAGCTACCTGAAGCTACCTGACGCTACCTGAAGCTACCTGAAGCTACCAGAAGCTACCTGAAGCTACCTGAAGCTACCTGAAGCTACCTGAAGCTACCAGAAGCTACCTGACGCTACCTGACGCTACCTGACGCTACCTGACGCTACCTGAAGCTACCTGACGCTACCTGAAGCTACCTGACGCTACCTGACGCTACCTGACGCTACCTGACGCTACCTGACGCTACCTGAAGCTACCTGACGCTACCAGAAGCTACCTGAAGCTACCAGAAGCTACCAGAAGCTACCTGAAGCTACCTGACGC
>CM070496.1:15106307-15168807 GCA_036324585.1 Champsocephalus esox | reverse complement strand
AGCTGAGAGTGGACCCGGGCTGGTCCTGCTCTGCACGTGGGTCTGCTGTTGTGTCTCTGTGTAGTGATGAAGGCAGCCTGTCTGTCTCTCCTACAGGAAGTTGGTGGCTGATTCCAGGTGAGGTGACTTAACCCCCGAGCCGCCGTCTGATTGGTCGGTGGTGATGATCACGACCGGCGGCCTCCTGCGGATCAACAGGAGACAGGACTCCCTGAGGTCAAAGTCACACAAAGCGCACCCTCACAAGAAGAAGAAGAAGAAGAAGAAGAAGAGGTAACTGGACGTCTTTGACTTCTTAGCACACTTTACATAAATACTACATGTTGGGGAAATGTTGAATGTTCCTCCAACGTGAGAGCAGCATGCTAACAAGGCTATCAGCTGCAGCTGTGAGCATGACAGGATGTGTGATGAAGAGCATCAGGACTGCTTGAGGCAGGTGATAGCTCTGTGATGAACATGATGACTCAGCCTCTGTGGAGAGAGGCATCAAGCATGCTCATTATGGAGAGAGACATCAAGCATGCTCATTATGGAGAGAGACATCAAGCATGCTCATTATGGAGAGAGACATCAAGCATGCTCATTATGGAGAGAGGCATCAAGTATGCTCATTATGGAGAGAGACATCAAGCATGCTCATTATGGAGAGAGACATCAAGCATGCTCATTATGGAGAGAGACATCAAGCATGCTCATTTCTGACGTGGAGCTAATCTGAAGTAAACATTGAATACTGCTTTCTGTTCCTCCATCTTGAGACTGTGTGACTCCCTCTCTTGATATCAGCATGTGAAGGACACTGCGAAGGAACTAGTCTCTGTATGTGATGACTCCTTCCATGTGAAGGACACTGCGAAGGAACTAGTCTCTGTATGTGATGACTCCTTCCATGTGAAGGACACTGCTCAGAAACTAGTCTCTGTATGTGATGACTCCTTCCATGTGAAGGACACTGCTCAGGAACTAGTCTCTGTATGTGATGACTCCTTCCATGTGAAGGACACTGCTCAGGAACTAGTCTCTGTATGTGATGACTCCTTCCATGTGAAGGACACTGCTCAGGAACTAGTCTCTGTATGTGATGACTCCTTCCATGTGAAGGACACTGCTCAGGAACTAGTCTCTGTATGTGATGACTCCTTCCATGTGAAGGACACTGCTCAGGAACTAGTCTCTGTATGTGATGACTCCTTCCATGTGAAGGACACTGCTCAGGAACTAGTCTCTGTATGTGATGACTCCTTCCATGTGAAGGACACTGCGAAGGAACTAGTCTCTGTATGTGATGACTCCTTCCATGTGAAGGACACTGCTCAGGAACTAGTCTCTGTATGTGATGACTCCTTCCATGTGAAGGACACTGCTCAGGAACTAGTCTCTGTATGTGATGACTACTATTTTTTTAACAAATCGTACGGTGTCCTTGGGTGTCATGAAAGGCGCCTAAAATAAAATGTATTATGATTCTGACTTCCATCCTTGAGAGGATCATAACACATGGGTCCTGAGATTGAAGATCATGCCGGGGACCAGTGAGACCTTTCTAACATGTACATAACATCCGTCCGGAGGAACGAGGTGGTGGTGGTGAAGGGGAAGCTGCAGCTGGTCTCCGTCTCAGCGTTCGTGGCGGCGCTCGGCATCATGGTCCTGCTGGGGGGGCGTCGTCATGGCAGCTCTAGGGTACTGGCCTCGGGAAGGACTGTTCTTCAGCACTCAGCCACAGGAGGGCGCTGCCATGGCCTCCGTATACTCCAGCAGCCCATCACCTGCAGCTGCTGACGGACAGGTGAGCTACAGAAACACTTAGTGACGGACAGGTGAGCTACAGAAACACTTAGTGACGGACAGGTGAGCTACAGAAACACTTAGTGACAGGTGAGCTACAGAAACACTCAGTGACAGACAGGTGAGCTACAGGAACACTTAGTGACAGACAGGTGAGCTACAGAAACACTTAGTGATGGACAGGTGAGCTACAGAAACACTTAGTGACAGGTGAGAGACAGGAACACTCAGTGACAGACAGGTGAGCTACAGGAACACTTAGTGACAGACAGGTGAGCTACAGGAACACTTAGTGACAGGTGAGCTACAGAAACACTCAGTGACAGACAGGTGAGCTACAGGAACACTCAGTGACAGACAGGTGAGCTACAGAAACACTCAGTGACGGACAGGTGAGCTACAGAAACACTTAGTGACGGACAGGTGAGCTACAGAAACACTCAGTGACGGACAGGTGAGCTACAGAAACACTCAGTGACGGACAGGTGAGCTACAGGAACACTTAGTGACGGACAGGTGAGCTACAGAAACACTCAGTGACGGACAGGTGAGCTACAGAAACACTTAGTGACGGACAGGTGAGCTACAGAAACACTCAGTGACGGACAGGTGAGCTACAGAAACACTCAGTGACGGACAGGTGAGCTACAGGAACACTTAGTGACAGACAGGTGAGCTACAGAAACACTCAGTGACGGACAGGTGAGCTACAGAAACACTTAGTGACGGACAGGTGAGCTACAGAAACACTCAGTGACGGACAGGTGAGCTACAGGAACACTCAGTGACGGACAGGTGAGCTACAGAAACACTCAGTGACAGGTGAGCTACAGGAACACTTAGTGACGGACAGGTGAGCTACAGGAACACTTAGTGACAGGTGAGCTACAGGAACACTCAGTGACGGACAGGTGAGCTACAGAAACACTTAGTGACAGGTGAGCTACAGGAACACTTAGTGACAGGTGAGCTACAGAAACACTCAGTGACGGACAGGTGAGCTACAGAAACACTTAGTGACGGACAGGTGAGCTACAGAAACACTAAGTGACAGACAGGTGAGCTACAGGAAACACTTAGTGACGGACAAGTGAGCTACAGAAACACTTAGTGACAGACAGGTGAGCTACAGAAACACTCAGTGACGGACAGGTGAGCTACAGAAACACTTAGTGACGGACAGGTGAGCTACAGAAACACTTAGTGACGGACAGGTGAGCTACAGAAACACTTAGTGACAGGTGAGCTACAGAAACACTCAGTGACGGACAGGTGAGCTACAGAAACACTTAGTGACGGACAAGTGAGCTACAGAAACACTTAGTGACAGACAGGTGAGCTACAGGAACACTTAGTGACGGACAGGTGAGCTACAGAAACACTTAGTGACGGACAGGTGAGCTACAGAAACACTTAGTGACGGACAGGTGAGCTACAGAAACACTTAGTGACAGGTGAGCTACAGAAACACTCAGTGACGGACAGGTGAGCTACAGAAACACTTAGTGACAGACAGGTGAGCTACAGAAACACTCAGTGACGGACAGGTGAGCTACAGAAACACTTAGTGACGGACAGGTGAGCTACAGAAACACTTAGTGACGGACAGGTGAGCTACAGAAACACTTAGTGACGGACAGGTGAGCTACAGAAACACTTAGTGACGGACGAGCTACAGAAACACTTAGTGACAGGTGAGCTACAGAAACACTTAGTGACGGACGAGCTACAGAAACACTTAGTGACGGACGAGCTACAGAAACACTCAGTGACAGACAGGTGAGCTACAGGAACACTCAGTGACAGACAGGTGAGCTACAGAAACACTCAGTGACGGACAGGTGAGCTACAGAAACACTTAGTGACGGACAGGTGAGCTACAGGAACACTTAGTGACAGACAGGTGAGCTACAGAAACACTCAGTGACGGACAGGTGAGCTACAGAAACACTTAGTGACAGGTGAGCTACAGAAACACTCAGTGACAGACAGGTGAGCTACAGGAACACTTAGTGACGGACAGGTGAGCTACAGAAACACTTAGTGACAGACAGGTGAGCTACAGAAACACTCAGTGACAGGTGAGCTACAGAAACACTTAGTGACGGACAGGTGAGCTACAGGAACACTCAGTGACGAACAGGTGAGCTACAGAAACACTTAGTGACGGACAGGTGAGCTACAGAAACACTTAGTGACGGACAGGTGAGCTACAGAAACACTCAGTGACAGGTGAGCTACAGAAACACTTAGTGACAGACAGGTGAGCTACAGGAAACACTTAGTGACGGACAGGTGAGCTACAGAAACACTTAGTGACGGACAGGTGAGCTACAGAAACACTCAGTGACAGGTGAGCTACAGAAACACTTAGTGACGGACAGGTGAGCTACAGAAACACTTAGTGACGGACAGGTGAGCTACAGAAACACTTAGTGACAGACAGGTGAGCTACAGAAACACTCAGTGACAGACAGGTGAGCTACAGGAACACTCAGTGACGGACAGGTGAGATACAGAAACACTTAGTGACAGACAGGTGAGCTACAGGAACACTTAGTGACAGGTGAGCTACAGAAACACTCAGTGACGGACAGGTGAGCTACAGAAACACTTAGTGACGGACAGGTGAGCTACAGGAACACTTAGTGACGGACAGGTGAGCTACAGGAACACTTAGTGACAGGTGAGCTACAGGAACACTCAGTGACGGACAGGTGAGCTACAGGAACACTTAGTGACAGGTGAGCTACAGAAACACTCAGTGACGGACAGGTGAGCTACAGGAACACTCAGTGACAGACAGGTGAGCTACAGGAACACTCAGTGACGGACAAGTGAGCTACAGAAACACTTAGTGACAGACAGGTGAGCTACAGGAACACTTAGTGACAGGTGAGCTACAGGAACACTTAGTGACGGACAGGTGAGCTACAGAAACACTCAGTGACGGACAGGTGAGCTACAGAAACACTTAGTGACGGACAGGTGAGCTACAGAAACACTTAGTGACGGACAGGTGAGCTACAGAAACACTTAGTGACGGACAGGTGAGCTACAGAAACACTTAGTGACGGACAGGTGAGCTACAGAAACACTTAGTGACAGGTGAGCTACAGAAACACTCAGTGACGGACAGGTGAGCTACAGAAACACTTAGTGACGGACAGGTGAGCTACAGAAACACTTAGTGACGGACAGGTGAGCTACAGAAACACTTAGTGACAGGTGAGCTACAGAAACACTCAGTGACGGACAGGTGAGCTACAGAAACACTTAGTGACAGACAGGTGAGCTACAGAAACACTTAGTGACGGACAGGTGAGCTACAGAAACACTTAGTGACGGACAGGTGAGCTACAGAAACACTTAGTGACGGACAGGTGAGCTACAGAAACACTTAGTGACGGACGAGCTACAGAAACACTTAGTGACAGGTGAGCTACAGAAACACTTAGTGACGGACGAGCTACAGAAACACTTAGTGACAGGTGAGCTACAGAAACACTTAGTGACAGGTGAGCTACAGAAACACTTAGTGACGGACAGGTGAGCTACAGAAACACTTAGTGACAGGTGAGCTACAGGAACACTTAGTGACAGGTGAGCTACAGAAACACTTAGTGACAGGTGAGCTACAGAAACACTTAGTGACGGACAGGTGAGCTACAGAAACACTTAGTGACAGGTGAGCTACAGAAACACTTAGTGACAGGTGAGCTACAGGAACACTTAGTGACAGGTGAGCTTCAGGAACACTTAGTGACGGACAGGTGAGCTACAGAAACACTTAGTGACGGACAGGTGAGCTACAGAAACACTCAGTGACAGGTGAGCTACAGAAACACTTAGTGACGGACAGGTGAGCTACAGAAACACTTAGTGACGGACAGGTGAGCTACAGAAACACTTAGTGACAGACAGGTGAGCTACAGGAACACTCAGTGACGAACAGGTGAGCTACAGAAACACTTAGTGACGGACAGGTGAGCTACAGAAACACTTAGTGACAGACAGGTGAGCTACAGAAACACTTAGTGACGGACAGGTGAGCTACAGAAACACTCAGTGACGGACAGGTGAGCTACAGAAACACTCAGTGACAGACAGGTGAGCTACAGAAACACTTAGTGACAGACAGGTGAGATACAGAAACACTTAGTGACAGACAGGTGAGCTACAGAAACACTTAGTGACGGACAGGTGAGCTACAGAAACACTCAGTGACGGACAGGTGAGCTACAGAAACACTTAGTGACGGACAGGTGAGCTACAGAACACTTAGTGACGGACAGGTGAGCTACAGAAACACTTAGTGACAGGTGAGCTACAGGAACACTTAGTGACAGGTGAGATACAGAAACACTCAGTGACGGACAGGTGAGCTACAGAAACACTCAGTGACGGACAGGTGAGCTACAGAAACACTAAGTGACAGACAGGTGAGCTACAGGAACACTCAGTGACAGACAGGTGAGCTACAGGAACACTTAGTGACAGGTGAGCTACAGAAACACTCTGTGACAGACAGGTGAGCTACAGGAACACTCAGTGACGGACAAGTGAGCTACAGAAACACTTAGTGACAGACAGGTGAGCTACAGAAACACTCAGTGACGGACAGGTGAGCTACAGAAACACTTAGTGACGGACAGGTGAGCTACAGAAACACTTAGTGACAGACAGGTGAGCTACAGAAACACTCAGTGACAGACAGGTGAGCTACAGGAACACTCAGTGACGGACAAGTGAGCTACAGAAACACTTAGTGACAGACAGGTGAGCTACAGGAACACTTAGTGACAGGTGAGCTACAGGAACACTCAGTGACGGACAGGTGAGCTACAGAAACACTTAGTGACAGGTGAGCTACAGGAACAATTAGTGACAGACAGGTGAGCTACAGAAACACTCAGTGACAGACAGGTGAGCTACAGGAACACTCAGTGACGGACAAGTGAGCTACAGAAACACTTAGTGACAGACAGGTGAGCTACAGGAACACTTAGTGACAGATGAGCTACAGGAACACTCAGTGACGGACAGGTGAGCTACAGAAACACTTAGTGACAGGTGAGCTACAGGAACACTCAGTGACGGACAAGTGAGCTACAGAAACACTTAGTGACAGACAGGTGAGCTACAGAAACACTCAGTGACGGACAGGTGAGCTACAGAAACACTTAGTGACGGACAGGTGAGCTACAGAAACACTTAGTGACGGACAGGTGAGCTACAGAAACACTTAGTGACAGGTGAGCTACAGAAACACTCAGTGACGGACAGGTGAGCTACAGAAACACTTAGTGACAGACAGGTGAGCTACAGAAACACTCAGTGACGGACAGGTGAGCTACAGAAACACTTAGTGACGGACAGGTGAGCTACAGAAACACTTAGTGACGGACAGGTGAGCTACAGAAACACTTAGTGACGGACAGGTGAGCTACAGAAACACTTAGTGACGGACAGGTGAGCTACAGAAACACTTAGTGACAGGTGAGCTACAGAAACACTTAGTGACGGACGAGCTACAGAAACACTTAGTGACAGGTGAGCTACAGAAACACTTAGTCACAGTTGAGCTACAGAAACACTTAGTGACAGGTGAGCTACAGAAACACTTAGTGACAGGTGAGCTACAGAAACACTTAGTGACGGACAGGTGAGCTACAGGAACACTCAGTGACGGACAGGTGAGCTACAGAAACACTTAGTGACAGGTGAGCTACAGAAACACTCAGTGACGGACAGGTGAGCTACAGGAACACTTAGTGACGGACAGGTGAGCTACAGAAACACTCAGTGACGGACAGGTGAGCTACAGAAACACTTAGTGACAGGTGAGCTACAGAAACACTTAGTGACAGGTGAGCTACAGGAACACTTAGTGACAGGTGAGCTTCAGGAACACTTAGTGACGGACAGGTGAGCTACAGAAACACTTAGTGACAGGTGAGCTACAGAAACACTTAGTGACGGACAGGTGAGCTACAGAAACACTTAGTGACAGGTGAGCTACAGAACACTCAGTGACGGACAGGTGAGCTACAGAAACACTTAGTGACAGGTGAGCTACAGAAACACTCAGTGACAGGTGAGCTACAGAAACACTCACCGACAGGTCGGGTTGGGTACCGAAATATTGACCGCCATTTCCTTTATGAAGTGAACCAGCCTCCCTGTCGTCCCCAGACTGTGAGACAGACTCGGAGGAGCAGGGATGTCAGTATTGTTTATGAAGCAGGGTATAGAAAATACATATTTAAATGAAAATACAATTGATTTACTTTTACAAACAGTGAGCTGCTGGGCAGCTGCAGCTGTGTGTTGCAGCTGCAGCTGTGTGTCGGACACAGCCTGTGTGGTTGGACTCTGTCCCACAGGCAGGTAACATCAGAGGAGACTGGGCCAAGTGTACATTCTCAAACTGCACCACTTACGCTGCGTTCACACCGGACGCGATGCGATGTTTGGGGGCGGCGCAATTACATGTAAAGTCAATGCAGAGACGGGGACAGATGCGAATTCACTCCGACGGCGAGCATGAAGCGGTGGACGCGGCGCGAATCACGGCGTTTGTTGAAATGTTTGTAGGACTTCCACAGAAGGTACAAAGCAGCAATAGTTGTTATATCCTCCATAGTCAAGGACAGAAATAACCAAAACGATCTTGCTTGGAAGTGTAAACAACTTCAACTGTCGGTCAACGGCGCGGCGCGTCAACGGTATGTCTGTTTTGAATGATGCGATAAAACAAACTGCAAGCCGCGCTGAAACTTGAGCGATTGGAGCGATGCGAATATTTGCATTGCGTCCGGTGTGAACGCAGCATTAGGACTAACTCAACAATGCAGAGATTATTTTAATATAATTGTTTTCAATAACCGCAACAAAATTAAACAGTATGAAGGGATTTTTTTAAAATAGGAATTCAGATATGACTTAATGTTTTCATAAATGTTTTTCTCCAAGTGAAATTGGAATGGGACTTATTCTTACCCTCTCAAAGAACCAGAATCGAGAACCGAAAAGAACCGGAATCGAAAAGCAGAACCGGAATCAGAACCTGAATCGTTAAAATCCAAACGATACCCAACCCTACGGACAGGTGACGGACAGGTGACGGACAGGTGACGGGCAGGTGACGGACAGGTGACGCACAGGTGACGCACAGGTGACGCACAGGTGACGCACAGGTGACGCACAGGTGACGCACAGGTGACGCACAGGTGACGGACAGGTGACCGACCGACTTTTCTCTGACTGCTTCCAGGGAGGAGGGGTGCACGAAGAGCTCCAAGAAGATAAAGCAGACAAAGAAGATGAAAGAGGAAATATTGATGGGTTCAACCAGACAGAAACCGTCAACGGGACGACGAGCCGGCCCCCCCGAGGCTTTCTGGAGGATTTCCTGCACAGGTGAACAAAGTTTTCTTCTTTGACAATGTCATCTTACAGCTCCTTTTAGTGGTCGTAGTGGTCCTTCAGTGGTACCACTCATCCTTCAGGTGGTACCTCTAATCCTCTAGGTGGTACCTTACATCCTTTAGATCAGGGGTGGGGAACCTCCGGCCTCCGGGCCGCGAGACCATTTGATACGGCCCTCGAGGTAACACACGCAAACATTTAAAAAATGTAAGAAATCTAGACCGCAAAAGAATTAAACAAGTGAGTGCCTGTTTTTCCTGACCAAGGTCAGGGTCCTTGAACACAACACGAACGTGTCATCACGTGGTATATGTCTCGTCTGACAGGGTGTAGAGTGGAGATGTTTCAACAACAAGGTGGAGGGAGAGCTCTCTGCTGTCAGACTGAGAGCCTCTGATAACCTCAGCTCAGGTGAGGTGATAGGTGATAGTTCACTTAGTCACTTATCTCAGTGGGTCTCAAACGGTTTGGTCACCATTTATGTAAACACATATTTCCATTTGAGGGGGGAGTGATGCGTAAAATATGCATGAATAAAAAGAAAGAAAATGTTGACTAGGTGAAAAAAGGTAAGATACACTTTTAAAGTCTTTGCTGGTTCCTCAAAGGGGAGAGGGGGGGAGAGGGGGGAGGCTGGTTCAGGAGCACAGACACACTCACAACTTTAATTGAACCAAAAATAAATAAATAAACAAGTTTCAATGTATTGTCATATTGGAAATGGTATGTTGTTGGTTACGGCCATGAGATTGAAATGTATACATCTGCTTATAGAGGTGTTTCCATAGATCTGGTCTCTTTATTTCCCCTCAAAATGCACCAGATTGATGCATTGAACTCCAACATTTAAAAAAATATCTTACTGGGGGAGCATGCCCCGGACCCCCCTAGAGGATTTGTGGTCCACCCCCACTTAAGATATGTTTACATGGATAGGTTTCTATATATATTTGCACATTACTTTTAAATAGTAACCCATGTGCAACGCTGTAAATATTCACAAATACATCCAGAAAAATGGTAGTGGCCTGGCTGGGTGTATAATGTTAGAGTGTGCGTGCGTCCTTCAGGTGGTACTGCTCCTCCTAGAGGTGGTACTGCTCCTCCTAGAGTGCTACTACTCCTCCTATAGGTGGTACTACTCATCCTAGAGGTGGTACTACTCATCCTAGAGGTGCTACTACTCATCCTAGAGGTGATACTACTCCTCCTAGAGGTGATACTACTCATCCTAGAGGTGGTACTACTCATCCTAGAGGTGGTACTACTCCTCCTAGAGGTGGTACTACTCATCCTAGAGGTGGTACTGCTCCTCCTAGAGGTGGTACTGCTCCTCCTAGAGGTGCTACTACTCCTCCTAGAGGTGGTACTACTCCTCCTAGAGGTGGTACTACTCATCCTTTAGGTGGTACTGCTCCTCCTGGAGGTGGTACTACTCATCCTAGAGGTGGTACTACTCATCCTAGAGGTGGTACTACTCCTCCTAGAGGTGGTACTACTCCTCCCAGAGGTGGTACTACTCCTCCCAGAGGTGGTACTACTCATCCCAGAGGTGGTACTACTCATCCCAGAGGTGGTACTACTCATCCAGAGGTGGTACTACTCATCCCAGAGGTGGTACTACTCATCCTAGAGGTGGTACTACTCATCCTAGAGGTGGTACCTCTCATCCTAGAGGTGGTACCTCTCATCCTAGAGGTGGTACCTCTCATCCTAGAGGTGGTACCTCTCATCCTAGAGGTGGTACTACTCATCCTTCAGGTGGTACCTCTCATCCTTTAGGTGGTACTACTCATCCTTCAGGTGGTACCTCTCATCCTAGAGGTGGTACTACTCATCCTTCAGGTGGTACCTCTCATCCTAGAGGTGGTACTACTCATCCTTCAGGTGGTACCCCTCATCCTTCAGGTGGTACTACTCATCCTAGAGGTGGTACTACTCATCCTAGAGGTGGTACTACTCATCCTTTAGGTGGTACTACTCATCCTTTAGGTGGTACCTCTCATCCTAGAGGCGGTACTACTCATCCTTCAGTTGGTACCTCTCATCCTAGAGGTGGTACTACTCATCCTAGAGGTGGTACTACTCATCCTTTAGGTGGTACTACTCATCCTAGAGGTGGTAATACTCATCCTTTAGGTGGTACCTCTCATCCTAGAGGTGGTAACTGGTAGTGGCCTGGCTGGGTGTATAATGTGAGAGTGTGTGCGTGCGTCCTTCAGGTGGTACTGCTCCTCCTAGAGGTGGTACTGCTCCTCCTAGAGTGCTACTACTCCTCCTATAGGTGGTACTACTCATCCTAGAGGTGGTACTACTCATCCTAGAGGTGCTACTACTCATCCTAGAGGTGATACTACTCCTCTAGAGGTGATACTACTCATCCTAGAGGTGGTACTACTCATCCTAGAGGTGGTACTACTCCTCCTAGAGGTGGTACTACTCATCCTAGAGGTGGTACTGCTCCTCCTAGAGGTGGTACTGCTCCTCCTAGAGGTGCTACTACTCCTCCTAGAGGTGGTACTACTCCTCCTAGAGGTGGTACTACTCATCCTTTAGGTGGTACTGCTCCTCCTGGAGGTGGTACTACTCATCCTAGAGGTGGTACTACTCATCCTAGAGGTGGTACTACTCCTCCTAGAGGTGGTACTACTCATCCCAGAGGTGGTACTACTCATCCCAGAGGTGGTACTACTCATCCCAGAGGTGGTACTACTCATCCCAGAGGTGGTACTACTCATCCCAGAGGTGGTACTACTCATCCTAGAGGTGGTACTACTCATCCTAGAGGTGGTACCTCTCATCCTAGAGGTGGTACCTCTCATCCTAGAGGTGGTACCTCTCATCCTAGAGGTGGTACTACTCATCCTTCAGGTGGTACCTCTCATCCTTTAGGTGGTACTACTCATCCTTCAGGTGGTACCTCTCATCCTAGAGGTGGTACTACTCATCCTTCAGGTGGTACCTCTCATCCTAGAGGTGGTACTACTCATCCTTCAGGTGGTACCCCTCATCCTTCAGGTGGTACTACTCATCCTAGAGGTGGTACTACTCATCCTAGAGGTGGTACTACTCATCCTTTAGGTGGTACTACTCATCCTTTAGGTGGTACCTCTCATCCTAGAGGCGGTACTACTCATCCTTCAGTTGGTACCTCTCATCCTAGAGGTGGTACTACTCATCCTAGAGGTGGTACTACTCATCCTAGAGGTGGTACTACTCATCCTAGAGGTGGTAATACTCATCCTTTAGGTGGTACCTCTCATCCTAGAGGTGGTAACTGGTAGTGGCCTGGCTGGGTGTATAATGTGAGAGTGTGTGCGTGCGTCCTTCAGGTGGTACTGCTCATCCTAGAGGTGCTACTGCTCCTCCTAGAGGTGCTACTACTCATCCTTCAGGTGGTACCTCTCATCCTAGAGGTGGTACTACTCATCCTTCGGGTGGTACCTCTCATCCTAGAGGTGGTACTACTCATCCTTTAGGTGGTACTACTCATCCTTTAGGTGGTACTACTCATCCTATATGTGGTACTACTCATCCTTTAGGTGGTACTACTCATCCTAGAGGTGGTAATACTCATCCTTCAGGTGGTACCTCTCATCCTAGAGGTGGTACCTCTCATTCTATAGGTGGTACTACTCATCCTTTAGGTGGTACCTCTCATCCTAGAGGTGGTACCTCTCATCCTAGAGGTGGTACTACTCATCCTAGAGGTGGTACTACTCATCCTTCAGTTGGTACCTCTCATCCTAGAGGTGGTACCTCTCATCCTAGAGGTGGTACTAATCATCCTTTAGGTGGTACTACTCATCCTAGAGGTGGTAATACTCATCCTTCAGGTGGTACCTCTCATCCTTTAGGTGGTACCTCTCATCCTAGAGGTGGTACTACTCATCCTTTAGGTGGTACTACTCATCCTAGAGGTGGTAACTGTAGTGCCTGGCTGGGTGTATAATGTTAGTGTGTGCGTGCGTCCTTCAGGTGGTACTGCTCATCCTAGAGGTGCTACTGCTCCTCCTAGAGGTGCTACTACTCATCCTTCAGGTGGTACCTCTCATCCTAGAGGTGGTACTACTCATCTTTTAGGTGGTAATACTCATCCTAGAGGTGGTACCTCTCATTCTATAGGTGGTACTACTCATCCTTCAGGTGGTACTACTCATCCTTTAGGTGGTACCTCTCATCCTAGAGGTGGTACTACTCATCTTTTAGGTGGTAATACTCATCCTAGAGGTGGTACTACTCATCCTTTAGGTGGTACCTCTCATCCTAGAGGTGGTACTACTCATCCTTTAGGTGGTACTACTCATCCTATAGGTGGTACTACTCATCCTTTAGGTGGTACTACTCATCCTAGAGGTGGTAATACTCATCCTTCAGGTGGTACCTCTCATCCTAGAAGTGGTAATACTCATCCTTTAGGTGGTACTACTCATCCTATAGGTGGTACTACTCATCCTTCAGGTGGTACCTCTCATCCTAGAGGTGGTAATACTCATCCTTTAGGTGGTACTACTCATCCTTCAGGTGGTACCTCTCATCCTAGAGGTGGTAATACTCATCCTTTAGGTGGTACTACTCATCCTTCAGGTGGTACCTCTCATCCTAGAGGTGGTACTACTCATCTTTTAGGTGGTAATACTCATCCTAGAGTGGTACCTCTCATCCTAGAGGTGGTAATACTCATCCTTTAGGTGGTACTACTCATCCTTCAGGTGGTACCTCTCATCCTAGAGGTGGTAATACTCATCCTTTAGGTGGTACTACTCATCCTTCAGGTGGTACCTCTCATCCTAGAGGTGGTACTACTCATCTTTTAGGTGGTAATACTCATCCTAGAGGTGGTACTACTCATCTTTTAGGTGGTACTACTCATCCTTCAGGTGGTACTACTCATCCTTTAGGTGGTACCTCTCATCCTAGAGGTGGTACTACTCATCCTTTAGGTGGTACTACTCATCCTATAGGTGGTACTACTCATCCTTTAGGTGGTACTACTCATCCTAGAGGTGGTAATACTCATCCTTCAGGTGGTACCTCTCATCCTAGAGGTGGTAACTCTCATTCTATAGGTGGTACTACTCATCATTTAGGTGGTACCTCTCATCCTAGAGGTGGTACTACTCATCCTTTAGGTGGTACTACTCATCCTTCAGGTGGTACCTCTCATCCTAGAGGTGGTAATACTCATCCTTTAGGTGGTACTACTCATCCTTCAGGTGGTACTACTCATCCTTCAGGTGGTACCTCTCATCCTAGAAGTGGTAATACTCATCCTTTAGGTGGTACCTCTCATCCTAGAAGTGGTAATACTCATCCTTTAGGTGGTACTACTCATCCTATAGGTGGTACTACTCATCCTTCAGGTGGTACCTCTCATCCTAGAGGTGGTAATACTCATCCTTTAGGTGGTACTACTCATCCTTCAGGTGGTACCTCTCATCCTAGAGGTGGTAATACTCATCCTTTAGGTGGTACCTCTCATCCTAGAGGTGGTATACTCATCATTTAGGTGGTACCTCTCATCCTTTTAGGTGGTACCTCTCATCCTTTTAGGTGGTACCTCTCATCCTTTAGGTGGTACTACTCATCCTTTAGGTGGTACTACTCATCATTTAGGTGGTACCTCTCATCCTATAGGTGGTACCTCTCATCCTATAGGTGGTACTACTCATCCTTTAGGTGGTACTACTCATCCTTTAGGTGGTACTACTCATCCTATAGGTGGTACTACTCATCCTTCAGGTGGTACCTCTCATCGTAGAGGTGGTAGTACTCATCCTTTAGGTGGTAGTACTCATCCTTAGGTGTTACCTCTCATCCTTTTAGGTGGTACCTCTCATCCTAGAGGTGGTACCTCTCATCCTATAGGTGGTACTACTGATCCTTTAGGTGGTACTACTCATCCTTTAGGTGGTACCTCTCATCCTATAGGTGGTACTACTCATCCTTTAGGTGGTACTACTCATCCTATAGGTGGTACCTCTCATCCTATAGGTGGTACTACTCATCCTTTAGGTGGTACTACTCATCCTAGAGGTGGTAATACTCATCCTTTAGGTGGTACCTCTCATTCTATAGGTGGTACTACTCATCCTTTAGGTGGTACCTCTCATCCTTTAGGTGGTACTACTCATCCTTTAGGTGGTACCTCTCATCCTAGAGATGGTACCGCTCATCCTAGCGGTGGTACTACTCATCCTTTAGGTGGTACTACTCATCCTTCAGGTGGTACCTCTCATCCTAGAGGTGGTACTACTCATCCTTTAGGTGGTACTACTCATCCTAGAGGTGGTACTACTCATCCTTCAGGTGGTACCTCTCATGCTAGAGGTGGTAATACTCATCCTTTAGGTGGTACCTCTCATCCTAGAGGTGGTACTACTCATCCTTTAGGTGGTACTACTCATCCTAGAGGTGGTACTACTCATCCTAGAGGTGGTAATACTCATCCTTCAGGTGGTACCTCTCATCCTTTAGGTGGTACCTCTCATCCTAGAGGTGGTACTACTCATCCTTTAGGTGGTACTACTCATCCTAGAGGTGGTAACTGGTAGTGGCCTGGCTGGGTGTATAATGTTAGTGTGTGCGTGCGTCCTTCAGGTGGTACTGCTCATCCTAGAGGTGCTACTGCTCCTCCTAGAGGTGCTACTGCTCCTCCTAGAGGTGCTACTACTCCTCCTATAGGTGGTACTACTCATCCTTTAGGTGGTACCTCTCATCCTAGAGGTGGTACTACTCATCTTTTAGGTGGTAATACTCATCCTAGAGGTGGTACCTCTCATCCTAGAGGTGGTACTACTCATCCTAGAGGTGGTACCTCTCATCTATAGGTGGTACTACTCATCCTTCAGGTGGTACTACTCATCCTTTAGGTGGTACCTCTCATCCTAGAGGTGGTACTACTCATCCTATAGGTGGTACTACTCATCCTTTAGGTGGTACTACTCATCCTTCAGGTGGTACCTCTCATCCTAGAGGTGGTAATACTCATCCTTTAGGTGGTACTACTCATCCTTCAGGTGGTACCTCTCATCCTAGAGGTGGTAATACTCATCCTTTAGGTGGTACCTCTCATCCTAGAGGTGGTAATACTCATCCTTTCAGGTGGTACCTCTCATCCTAGAGGTGGTACCTCTCATCCTTTTAGGTGGTACCTCTCATCCTAGAGGTGGTACCTCTCATCCTATAGGTGGTACTACTGATCCTTTAGGTGGTACTACTCATCCTTTAGGTGGTACCTCTCATCCTATAGGTGGTACTACTCATCCTTTAGGTGGTACTACTCATCCTATAGGTGGTACCTCTCATCCTATAGGTGGTACTACTCATCCTTTAGGTGGTACTAGTCATCCTAGAGGTGGTAATACTCATCCTTTAGGTGGTACCTCTCATTCTATAGGTGGTACTACTCATCCTTTAGGTGGTACTACTCATCCTTTAGGTGGTACTACTCATCCTTTAGGTGGTACCTCTCATCCTAGAGATGGTACCTCTCATCCTAGAGGTGGTACCTCTCATCCTAGAGGTGGTACTACTCATCCTTCAGGTGGTACCTCTCATCCTTTAGGTGGTACTACTCATCCTTTAGGTGGTACTACTCATCCTAGAGGTGGTACTACTCATCCTTCAGGTGGTACCTCTCATGCTAGAGGTGGTACTACTCATCCTTTAGGTGGTACTACTCATCCTAGAGGTGGTACTACTCATCCTTCAGTGGTACCTCTCATGCTAGAGGTGGTAATACTCATCCTTTAGGTGGTACTACTCATCCTAGAGGTGGTACTACTCATCCTTCAGGTGGTACCTCTCATGCTAGAGGTGGTAATACTCATCCTTTAGGTGGTACCTCTCATCCTTTGAGGTGGTACTACTCATCCTTCAGGTGGTACCTCTCATCCTAGAGGTGGTACTACTCATCCTTCAGGTGGTACCTCTCATCCTCGAGGTGGTAATACTCATCCTCGAGGTGGTACCTCTCATCCTTTAGGTGGTACTACTCATCCTTTAGGTGGTACTACTCATCCTTTAGGTGGTACCTCTCATCCTAGAGGTGGTAATACTCATCCTTCAGGTGGTACCTCTCATCCTATAGGCGGTACTACTCATCCTTTAGATGGTACCTCTCATCCTTTAGGTGGTACCTCTCATCCTTTAGGTGGTACTACTCATCCTTTAGGTGGTACTACTCATCCTTCAGGTGGTACCTCTCATCCTATAGGCGGTACTACTCATCCTTCAGGTGGTACCTCTCATCCTCTAGGTGGTACTACTCGTCCTTCAGGTGGTACCTCTCATCCTCGAGGTGGTACTACAGATCCTTTAGGTGGTACCTACTCATCCTATAGGTGGTGCTACTGATCCTTTAGGTGGTACCTCTCATCCTAGAGGTGGTACCTCTCATCCTATAGGTGGTGCTACTGATCCTTTAGGTGGTACTACTCATCCTAGAGGTGGTAATACTTCTCCTTTAGGTGGTACATCTCATCCTAGAGGTGGTAATACTTCTCCTTTAGGTGGTACATCTCATCCTATAGGTGGTACCTCTCATCCTTTAGGTGGTGCTAGATGGCCTTCGGTTGGTTCTAGTGGAATTAGATGTATTTTGGTTGGTTGTATTGCGCTACCATGTTCCATGTCTCCACAGGTATCTCTACTCTGATAGGCTGAAGGTCTTCGGTCCTCTAATCATGGGCATCGGGATCTTCCTTTTCATCTGTGCGAACGCCGTCCTGCATGAGAACCGAGACAAGAAGACGAAGGTGATCAACCTGCGGGACATTTACTCCACGGTCATCGACCTGCACAGCCTCCGAAAACCCAACGCCTCGTCCTCCGTGGGGAACCCTCTCAACGGACTCGTCAACTACGTCCAGTCCAAGAGCCTGGAGACCAAACCCAGGGCTTACCCCGCCTCGCTGAGCCGGAAGGAGGGGGGGGGAGGAGGAGGAGGGGGGGGTGATGTGATACCGCTGTCCAAAGGGGGAGGCGATGGATCTCAGGATAATGGTGGAGGTGAGGAAGGAGACCCAGTGTTCAGTATCTTCCAGGATCAGCCAGCTTCTCCCCCTCTCCCCCCATCCTCCCATAGGCTCCCCCTCCCCCCCCAGCTTCAACACCCCCCAACTCTCCCTGCAGAAGGAGGTGCTCACCTCCTCCACCCTCCCCCTGCGCCGCCCCCGCGCTGACTCCCCCTACAGGAGGCACTCGGATCAGGGGGGAGTAAGAGGGATTACTTGAGGAGTGAGGGGGAGGTTAATGCATGTCCTCCCCCTCCCC
The DNA here is from genome assembly GCA_036324585.1 of Champsocephalus esox. Classification (NCBI taxonomy): domain Eukaryota; kingdom Metazoa; phylum Chordata; class Actinopteri; order Perciformes; family Channichthyidae; genus Champsocephalus; species Champsocephalus esox. Next base: position 15,150,309 of record CM070496.1, on the reverse strand, counting down.
TCCCTCAGAATTCATCAGCAGCTTCCTGCAGTTCCTCAAGTCTCCACAGGGAGGTGCCATCAGGATCCCTGTCTCACCTCCTCCTCCCCTCCCCACTCTGCAGGAGGCGGAGCCTGCCGAGCGGGGGGGTTACAGTAAACTGACTCACGGCGAGGACGAGTGGTTTGAGTCGACGTCATCGCATCACATGGGTCAGAGGTCGGGGGAAGTGACATCACACAGGAAGTAATCCAACAAGGAGAAGCTGAGGATAATCTCACAGGAGGCGGGACGGCCAATCAGGAGCTGAGTCTGTGATTGACAGCACAAGTCTTGGATGAAATCACACCAGGAAGTGGTCTTTATTTCTGCTGCCGGAGGAATCACATGTTGTAGCAATAAGGAAGTCTTCCAGAGCGACCAATGGCAGCTCGTTAGAAACTGGCTCAGCACATCGTCTGGTTTCAGATGATCATCCACAGACAGGTTTCTTTAAGACTAACGGCGCGTGTCCATTGGACGTGTTTCTGGACTCCTGATTGGACAGGATGTGTCCGGTTGTTTAATGAGTAGTTTGCTGAAAGTGAAATTGAGGTGTAACGACCCTGAACCTGTCCTCTCTGAAGACTCGAGACCAGTTTCCAGAGACGCTCTGATCTGCATGACGTCGTTTACATTATGAAGACTCCCAGAATGCCTTGCACGGTTTTCTAACATAGCCAATGAGTGGGGGCCATGTTGGACCCTGTGGACTCGAACCGGGACTCAACAATCATATTGTTTTAAACAAGTTGCTTTATGCTAATGCAATGCATGCTGGGATCAGCGCTGTGACAGAACTGGTTTCTATTTCTTTTATTTTTAGTTTGGTTTTATACAAACTGGTTTCAGCTGGTTCCCCGGAGGAAGGTGTTCCAGTGATAATCAGCAGGGGGCGCTCACAGATCGGGACTCACTGTTTACATCTGTGTTGACAGAAACCGGACAGTTTGTTCTCCTCTAAGCACGATATTAACTTTGGACTGCAGGGAGTGAACCGTGTCGGGTTAGACCTCTGATGCTAAGCTGTGAATCCCTTTACTGTCGGTCCATCAGCATGACACTGATAAATATACTCTGAGGTTGAAATGAGTCCAACCTGACTTCCTGTTGTTTCTTCCGGCTTCCTGTGAGTCAAACTCAGAAATCACAACGAAGCACATTATTAACGTCTTTATTTCCACAGATTGACTTGTTTCACAGAAGGGCGTACAGTTATCAGTCAGATACAGATTCAACATTTCCTCCAGTGTCATCAGCTCCGTTAGCTCGGACGATGAATGAAGCATGCACTACACATGATGTCAGTATGATACGAAGGAACATATAAGGTGGTTCTGTAGCGCGGTGGAACCTGTCTGTAGTTCACACACCTGTCAGTCTACTGAGCAGGTGCTTGTTACCCGTGTTATTGTCATGTCACATGGTCTACAGCAGTTAGGGTGAGACCCCCATTTGCCTCGTTAAATACTGCACATGTTTTCCTGAAATAAGATCCCAGAGTACGGGTCACTTCCTGTGACTAACACTCTCCCCCCATGACTCAGTTAATGTGGGCGTGTCAGCAGCATCGTCCAATCACAAACAGCTTCCAGGTTTTCCAGGAAGTGATTATCCCTGCAGTTATTGCTCCTCAGTGATCAGGAGGTAAGCCCCGCCTCCTGGCTGCTGCTATTGGTCACACAGCTCAACGCCTCGTCCACTTGATGAGCGTCTCCGGGGATCGGTACAGGAAGATCAGTTTGGCGTAGAGCTCCTCCTCCAGCTCCAGCTCACCTGTCTCTCTCACCTGGACAACAGAAGGCCAATCAGAACACATCACAGCAGCCAATCACGTCCTCACACTGCTAACGAGGCCAGCCAACAGCATCACCTGGGACCCAAAGCATACTCTAACAGAGAATATGAACTGCTGCCATCTGATGGAGATTCACTGAAGTCAGCCTGAAGCAGCCTCTCAGTGAACACAGAGCTACAGATCCTGCTGTGATGTTACATGTTTGTTTCTCGTGTGTCTTGATATTTGTCTGTTGATGTTACACATGGAGCTGCTGGGAAGCAAGGAGCATTTCAGACTCCATTAAAGCCTTATCCTATCGTATGGTGTTGTATGGTTATCATATCGTATGGTATAGCTTATCTTTATCGTATCGTATGGTATCATCGTATGGTTATAGTATGGTATGGTATCATATCGTATGGTTATAGTATGGTATGGTTATGGTATCATATCGTATGGTATGGTATCATATCGTATGGTTATAGTATGGTATGGTTATGGTATCATATCGTATGGTTATGGTATCATATCGTATGGTTATAGTATGGTATCATATCGTAACCATATGATATGATATGATATCATATGGTTATAGTATGCTATGGTATCATATCGTAAGGTATAGTATCATATCATATGGTTATAGTATGCTATGGTATATCATATCATATGGTTATAGTATGGTTATGGTATCATATCGTATGGTCAATTTACACGCGGCATCTATTGCAGTCTGTCCGTCCTGGGAGAGGGATCCCTCCTCTGCTGCTCTCCCTGAGGTTTCTCCCATTTTTCCCTTTTTAAACTGGGTTTTCTTCGGAAGTTTTTCCTTGTACGATGTGAGGGTCTAAGGACAGAGGGTCTGAGGACAGAGGGTCTGAGGACAGAGGGTGTCGTATTGTCATACTGATATTCTGTACACACTGTGAAGACCACTGAGACAAATGTAACATTTGTGATATTGGGCTATATAAATAAACATTGATTGATTGAGTATGGTATGGTTATGGTATCATATCGTATGGTTATAGTATGGGTATGGTATCATGTCGTTATGGTTATGGTATCATATCGTATGGGTATGGTATCATATCGTATGGGTATGGTATCATATCGTATGGTTATAGTATGGTATGGTTATGGTATCATATCGTATGGTTATAGTATGGTATGGTATCATGTCGTTATGGTTATGGTATCATATCGTATGGGTATGGGTATGGTATCATATCGTATGTTATGGTATCGTATGGTTATAGTATGGTATGGGTATGGTATCATATCGTATGGTTATGGTATGGGTATGGTATCATATCGTAATCGTATGGTATAGTATCATGTCGTTATGGTTATAGTATGGTATGGTATCATATCGTATGGTTATAGTATGGTATGGTATCATATCGTATGGTTATAGTATGGTTATGGTATCATAACATATGGTTATAGTATGGTATGGTTATGATATCATATGGTTATAGTATGCTATGGTATCATATCGTATGGTTATAGTATGGTATGGTATCATATCGTATGGTTATAGTATGGTATGGTTATGGTATCATATCGTATGGTTATAGTATGGTATGGTTATGGTATCATATCGTATGGTTATAGTATGGTTATGGTATCGTATCATATCGTATGGTTATAGTGTGGTATCATATCGTAGGGTATGGTATCATATCGTATGGTTATGGTATCATATCGTATAGTTATAGTATGGTATCATATCGTATGGTATGGTTATGGTATCATATCATATGGTTATAGTATGGTATGGTTATGGTATCATATCGTATGGTTATAGTATGGTATGGTTATGGTATCATATCGTTTGGTTATGGTATGGGTATGGTATCATATCGTAATCGTATGATATGGTATCATGTCGTTATGGTTATAGTATCATATCGTATGGTTATAGTAAGGTATCATATCGTATGGTTATAGTATGGTATCATATCGTATGGTTATAGTATGGTATGGTATCATATCGTATGGTTATGGTATGGTTATGGTATCATATCGTATGAGTATAGTATGGTATCATATCGTATGGGTATGGGTATGGTATCGTAAGGTTATAGTATGATATCGTATGGGTATGGTATGGTTATGGTATCATATCGTATGGTTATAGTATGGTATGGTTATGGTATCATATCGTATGGTTATAGTATGGTATGGTTATGGTATCGTTTGGTTATAGTATGGTATGGGTATGGTATCATATCATAATCGTATGATATGGTATCATATCGTATGGTTATAGTATGGTATGGTATCATATTGTATGGTATCATATCGTATGGTTATAGTATGGTATGGGTATGGTATCATATCATAATCGTATGATATGGTATCATATCGTATGGTTATAGTATGGTATGGTATCATATTGTATGGTATCATATCGTATGGTTATAGTATGGTATGGGTATGGTATCATATCGTAATCGTATGGTATAATATCATGTCGTTATAGTTATAGTATGGTATCATATCGTATGGTTATAGTATGGTATGGTTATGGTATCATATCGTATGGTTATAGTATGGTATCATATCGTATGGTTATAGTATGGTATCGTAATCGTATGGTTATGGTATCATATCGTATGGTTATAGTATGGTATGGTATCCTATCGTATGGTTATGGTATCATATCGTATGGTTATAGTATGGTTATGGTATCATATCGTTTGGTTATGGTATGGTATCGTAATCGTATGATATGGTATCATATCGTATGGGTATGGTATGGTATCATATCGTATGGGTATGGTATCATATCGTATGGTTATAGTATGGTATGGGTATGGTATCATATCGTATGGTTATGGTATGGTATCATATAGTATGGTATGGTATCATATCGTATGGGTATGGTATCATATCGTAATCGTATGGTATAGTATCATGTCGTTATGGTTATAGTATGGTATCGTATGGTTATAGTATGGTATGGTTATGGTATCATATCGTATGGTTATGGTATGGTATCATATCGTATGGTTATAGTATGGTATGGTTATGGTATCATATCGTATGGTTATGGTATGGTATCATATAGTATGGTATGGTATCATATCGTATGGTTATAGTATGGTATGGTTATGGTATCATATCGTATGGTTATGGTATGGGTATGGTATCATATCGTAATCGTATGGTATAGTATCATGTCGTTATGGTTATAGTATGGTATCGTATGGTTATAGTATGGTATGGTTATGATATCGTATGGTTATAGTATGGTATGGTATCATATCGTATGGTTATAGTATGGTATGGTTATGGTATCATATCGTATGGTTATGGTATGGTATCATATAGTATGGTATGGTATCATATCGTATGGTTATAGTATGGTATGGTTATGGTATCATATCGTATGGTTATAGTATGGTATGGTTATGGTATCATATCGTAATCGTATGGTATCATGTCGTTATGGTATGGTATCATGTCGTTATGGTATCATATCGTAAGGTATGGTATCATGTCGTTATGGTATGGTATCATATCGTAATCGTATGGTATCATGTCGTTATCGTATGGTATGGTATCATGTCGTTATGGTATGGTATGGTATCATGTCGTTATGGTATGGTATCCTGTGGTTATGGTATGGTATGGTATCATGTCGTTATGGTATGGTATGGTATCATATCGTTATGGTATGGTATCATGTCGGTATGGTATGGTATCATGTCGTTATGGTATGGTATCCTGTGGTTATCGTATGGTATGGTATCATGTCGTTATGGTATGGTATGGTATCATGTCGGTATGGTATCCTGTGGTTATCGTATGGTATGGTATCATGTCGTTATGGTATGGTATCATATCGTAATCGTATGGTATGGTATCATGTCGGTATGGTATGGTATCATATCGTAATCGTATGGTATGGTATCATGTCGTTATGGTATGGTATGGTATCATATCGTAATCGTATGGTATGGTATCATATCGTAAGGTATGGTATCCTGTGGTTACCAGAAAGATGTCGGTGCAGAGTTTGAGGATGCGGTCGACGCAGGGCAGCTCCTCGAACATGATGGAGTGACTGATCCCGCTGAAGAACTCACGGACAAACTTCCCGATGACCAGAACCACGGACGCGTACAGACCCATGATGCTGGGGGGATAATACCTCAGTTACTGCAGTACATATATAATATAGCATAAATATGTAGTAATTAAAGGTGTTGTTTACCCGTATCCGGCCAGGAAGCCCAGACTGGGAGGACTGACTTTATCACTGAACACAAACAGCTGAAGCCCCGCCTCCCGCCTGTCACTCAGTGAGGCCCCGCCCCCAATGGGCACCAGGCTGGCAGCCGGTTGGTCGACGATCCACCAGTCCTGGATCTCTTGGCTCTGATTGGTCGAGCGCTCCAGGGCCAGCAGGATGTCTTTGTATCGGCCGTCTGATTGGAGCAGAGAGGGGACTGGTTTTAGACTGGTTTTAGACTGGTTATAGTGTGGTGTGTGTGTGTGGTGTGTGTGTGTGTGGTGTGTGTGTGTGTGTGTGTGTGTGTGTGTGTGTGTGTGTGTGTGTGTGTGTGTGTGTGTGTGTGTGTGGTGTGTGTGTGTGTGTGTGTGTGTGTGTGTGTGTGTGTGTGTGTGTGTGTGTGGTGTGTGTGTGTGTGTGGTGTGTGTGTGTGTGTGTGTGTGTGTGTGTGTGTGTGTGTGTGGGAAAAACCTGAGTAGAGCTGCTCGATGGGTTTGGAGTTGGAGTCGCTCGGAGCTCGAAGGAAACATGGAAACACTTCCTGTATGACCCTGAACACACACACACACACAGTGAACACATACATTGAACACACACACACACACACAATGAACACACACACACACTTCTTCACACACACCACACTAAGCCCCGCCCCCTGTACTCACACAGGAAGTGACCTCGTCCCGTTCAGCAGCTGGATCAGCTCCAGGCGGGTCTGATCGTCCAGGTAGGTCACATGTTTACCTGAGGCAAGCTCCGCCTTCGCCCCCAGACTCAGGTTCCTATTGGGCAACCAACATCAGACTGGGACCATTACAGAGTACTCACGTTTGATTGGTTGATTATTGTTTGTTTGATTGATTGAATCAATGTTTGATTGATTAGTTAATATCTGATATTAACCTCTGTATGGTCCAGGACAGCGTCAGCGGGAAGCTCTCCAGGTAGAGCACCTGGCTCAGGTACGCCCGGCTGGGGGGGCTGATGGTCCACAGAGAGTTGCTGCTACCCTGCAGCTCCGCCACCGTCACGTCCTCCTGGCTGTAGGCCTCCAGGAACTGCAAAGCACTCTGGGAAACACAGGTGTCACAGTCACTCACAGGTGTGTAGTATCACTTACAGGTGTGTAACATCACTTACAGGTGTGTAGTATCACTTACAGGTGTGTAACATCACTTACAGGTGTGTAACATCACTTACAGGTGTGTAGTATCACTTACAGGTGTGTAACATCACTTACAGGTGTGTAGCATCAGGTGTGTAGCATCACTTACAGGTGTGTAGCATCAGGTGTGTAACATCACTTACAGGTGTGTAGCATCAGGTGTGTAACATCACTTACAGGTGTGTAGCATCAGGTGTGTAACATCACTTACAGGTGTGTAGCATCAGGTGTGTAACATCACTTACAGGTGTGTAGCATCAGGTGTGTAGCATCACTTACAGGTGTGTAGCATCAGGTGTGTAACTTCACTTACAGGTGTGTAACATCACTTACAGGTGTGTAGCATCAGGTGTATAGCATCAGGTGTGTAACATCCCTTACAGGTGTGTAGCATCACTTACAGGTGTGTAGCATCAGGTGTGTAGCATCACTTACAGGTGTGTAGCATCAGGTGTGTAACATCACTTACAGGTGTGTAGCATCAGGTGTGTAGCATCAGGTGTGTAACATCACTTACAGGTGTGTAGCATCACTTACAGGTGTGTAGCATCAGGTGTGTAGCATCACTTACAGGTGTGTAGCATCAGGTGTGTAACATCACTTACAGGTGTGTAGCATCAGGTGTGTAGCATCAGGTGTGTAACATCACTTACAGGTGTGTAGCATCACTTACAGGTGTGTAGCATCAGGTGTGTAACATCACTTACAGGTGTGTAGCATCAGGTGTGTAGCATCAGGTGTGTAACATCAGGTGTGTAACATCACTTACAGGTGTGTAGCATCAGGCGTGTAGCATCACTTACAGGTGTGTAGCATCAGGTGTGTAGCATCACTTACAGGTGTGTAGCATCAGGTGTGTAGCATCACTTACAGGTGTGTAGCATCAGGTGTGTAGCATCACTTACAGGTGTGTAGCATTAGGTGTGTAGCATCACTTACAGGTGTGTAGCATTAGGTGTGTAGCATCACTTACAGGTAGGCTGTAGGAGCTGCTGAAGGAGCTGAAGTCGTCCTCCGTCAGGTCTCTGAGCTGGTTCTGCTGAGCACTCATCGTGAAGATTGGCTGAGACAACAACAAGTGAGTGTACAGGTGAGAGTACAGGTGAGTGTACAGTGTGTCTATAGGTGAGAGTACAGGTGTGTATACAGGTGAGTGTACAATGTGTCTATAGGTGAGTGTACAGTGTGTCTACAGGTGAGTGTACAGTGTGTCTACAGGTGAGTGTACAGGTGTGTCTACAGGTGTGTGTCTACAGGTGAGAGTACAGGTGTGTATACAGGTGAGTGTACAGGTGTGTGTACAGTGTGTCTACAGGTGAGTGTACAATGTGTCTATAGGTGTGTCTACAGGTGAGTGTACAGGTGAGTGTACAGGTGTGTCTACAGGTGAGTGTACAGGTGAGTGTACAGTGTGTCTACAGGTGAGTGTCCAGATGAGTGTACAGGTGTGTATACAGGTGAGTGTACAGGTGAGTGTACAATGTGTCTATAGGTGAGTGTACAGGTGAGTGTACAGTGTGTGTCTACAGGTGAGAGTACAGGTGAGTGTACAGGTGAGTGTACAATGTGTCTATAGGTGAGTGTACAGGTGTGTGTACAGGTGAGTGTACAGTGTGTCTACAGGTGAGAGTACAGGTGAGAGTACAGGTGAGTGTACAATGTGTCTACAGGTGAGAGTACAGGTGAGTGTACAGGTGAGTGTACAATGTGTCTATAGGTGAGTGTACAGGTGTGTGTACAGGTGTGTCTACAGGTGAGTGTACAGGTGAGTGTACAATGTGTCTATAGGTGAGTGTACAGGTGTGTGTACAGGTATGTATACAGGTGTGTGTACAGGTGTGTCTACAGGTGTGTGTGTATACAGGTGAGTGTACAGGTGTGTCTACAGGTGAGTGTACAGGTGAGTGTACAATGTGTCTATAGGTGAGTGTACAGGTGTGTGTACAGGTGAGTGTACAGGTGAGTGTACAGGTGAGTGTACAATGTGTCTATAGGTGAGTGTACAGGTGTGTGTACAGGTGTGTGTACAGGTGTGTGTACAGGTGAGTGTACAGGTGTGTGTACCTGGAACCCGCCCAGTGTGATGGTCAGAGAGACATCGATTGGTCGGTTGTTGACGCCGGCAACAGACTTAACGAGAGACATGAAGAGCAGCGGGAACCAGACGATGCAGATCAGCAGCAGAACGATCAGACCCCCCATCCCGTACTTCACTACCCTCTTCTTCTTCTGACCACGAGGCTGCGGGTACCTCTGCGTACAAGTATACACAATACACAAACATCAGGTACCACCATGTACAAGTACACACTACACATTCAGTATAGCTACAGATACACACACTACACACACAGTACAGGTGAGTGGTCAGGTAACCTTCTCAGACTCCCTCCAGCACTTGAGCACGAAGCAGTGCGCGTACACGTCCTCCACACAGATCCAGGAGGACAGAGACAGAGTGGTGTCCGTCCAGACCCAGTCCATCACAGCCCGGAGCTCCGTCAGGAAGGGGACCAGACGGAAACTACAGGGAGAGACACACAGGGGGACAGACAGACAGGTGGAGAGACACACAGGGGGACAGACAGGTGGGCAGATAGGTGGACAGAGTACAGGTGGACAGACAGGTAGAGATGGACAGATAGAGAGACAAGTAGAGACAGACAAGTAGACAGACAGGTATACAGATGGACGGACAGATAGAGAGACAAGTAGAGACAGATAGGTAGAGAGACAAGTAGAGACAGACAGGTACACAGGTGGAGAGACAGGTATACAGATGGACAGACAGATAGAGAGACAAGTAGAGACAGATAGGTAGAGACAGACAGGTAGACAGACAGTGATTAAAGACAGATGGGGTGTGTCAGGTAATGTCTCTGAAAATCATGATGTTCAAATGTTGATGCTTCAGGTCTTAGTGCTAAGCTAGGCTAACAGTTAAAACAGCTAACCCTGATTCCAGTCTTAGTGCTAAGCTAGGCTAACAGTTAAAACGGCTAACCCTGATTCCAGTCTTAGTGCTAAGCTAGGCTAACAGTTAAAACAGCTAACCCTGATTCCAGTCTTAGTGCTAAGCTAGGCTAACAGTTAAAACAGCTAACCCTGATTCCAGTCTTAGTGCTAAGCTAGGCTAACAGTTAAAACGGCTAACCCTGATTCCAGTCTTAGTGCTAAGCTAGGCTAACAGTTAAAACGGCTAACCCTGATTCCAGTCTTAGTGCTAAGCTAGGCTAACAGTTAAAACGGCTAACCCTGATTCCAGTCTTAGTGCTAAGCTAGGCTAACCCTGATTCCAGTCCAGTCTAAGCTAGGCTAACAGACGACTCACCCCTGGAACAGGAAGAGGTTCAGGTAGTTGTGGCTCTTCGTCAGGAAGTTCCCCAGAACTCGTGTGGGGTATCCAGATCGAATCTGATAGGCCGACAGGCCGAAGTACACACACTTCACAAAGTACCAGAGCTGAGCCACCAGGTTCTGATTAAACCTTCTGCAGACAGGCAGACAGACAGGCAGGTAGACAGTCAGACAGACAGGCAGACGGAGAGACAGACGGAGAGACAGACGGACAGACGGAGAGACAGACGGACAGACAGACAGACAGTCAGACAGACAGGCAGACGGAGAGACAGACGGAGAGACAGACGGACAGACGGAGAGACAGACGGACAGACAGGCAGACAGAGAGACAGAAAGACGGAGAGACAGACAGACAGAGAGACAGAAAGACAGAAAGACGGAGAGACAGACAGACAGAGAGACAGACCTACAGAGAGACACAGACAGACCTACAGAGAGACAGACAGAGACACAGACAGACCTACAGAGAGACAGACAGAGAGACAGAAAGACGGAGAGACAGACAGACAGACAGACAGAGACACAGACAGACAGACATACAGAGAGACAGAGACAGACAGAAAGACGGAGAGTCAGACAGACAGACAGACAGACAGAAAGACGGAGAGACAGACAGACAGAGAGGCAGACAGATATTAACGAGGTAGCTCCATCATGTCAATGGCAGCAGGTGAAGGTACCTCTCTGTGACCGTGGGCAGGATGAAGAACATCCAGAAGTGAATCCCAAACACCAGAAACACCTGGAACACCAACTTCCCCAACACCGTCTTCCTCAGGTACAGAGCCCTGTCTATCACCATGGTGCCTGAGACAGGTGAGAGACAGACAGGTGAGAGACAGACAGGTGAGAGACAGACAGGTGAGAGACAGACAGGTGAGAGACAGACAGGTGAGAGACAGACAGGTGAGAGAGAGACAGGTGAGAGAGAGACAGGTGAGAGAGAGACAGACAGGTGACAGAGAGACAGGTGACAGAGAGACAGGTGACAGAGAGACAGGTGACAGACAGACAGGTGAGAGAGAGACAGGTGAGAGAGAGACAGGTGAGAGAGAGACAGGTGAGAGACAGACAGGTGACAGAGAGACAGGTGAGAGACAGACAGGTGAGAGACAGACAAGTGACAGACAGACAGGTGACAGACAGTGAGAGACAGACAGGTGAGAGACAGACAGGTGATAGACAGACAGGTGAGAGACAAGTGAGAGACAGACAGGTGACAGACAGACAGGTGACAGACAGACAGGTGAGAGACAGTGAGAGACAGACAGGTGACAGACAGACAGGTGACAGACAGTGAGAGACAGACAGGTAGGCGTACCAAACTGGATCAGCACCATCACCAGGAAGGCTTCAGGGACCTGGTCCTCTGAGAGAGAGGAAGTGATGTCAGCGGCCGCTGAGTGTTTCTGAGGAGTCACCAAAATAAAAGCATGAGCAGAGCTCAGGTGATCTACGTACAGGTGAGGAGCACCGTAACTACGGTCTACTTCGTCCCTACTGACCGCCAGGCGGTGCTTCAGCACTGGGTGACCTATACCAGGGAGAGCAGGGTGGGGAACCTCTCCCTCCGAGGGCCGTGCGAAGGTTGACCTCTGCTTAGAAACACTAAGATCACAGCCCGCTCATTCGGCCTTTCCTCCATGCTGCAGAGAAACAGAACCTCTGAGTCCAGATGTCTGACCATGACTCGGTGTGGCATGCATGCACGTGCACGGTGTGGCATGCATGCACGTGCACGGTGTGGCATGCATGCACGTGCACGGTGTGGCATGAAAACAGAAATATATTGACACAAGATGTGTCCAAATGTATTTAGTATCCTATCCATGTGGACATGATTTAAGTGGGGGGGGGCCTAACCTCCTCTAGAGCCTAACCTCCTCTAGGGGGGGGCTAACCTCCTCTAGGGGGGGGCTAACCTCCTCTAGAGCCTAACCTCCTCTAGGGGGGGGGCCTAACCTCCTCTAGAGGGGGGCTAACCTCCTCTAGGGGGGACCTAACCTCCTCTAGGGGGGGGCCTAACCTCCTCTAGGGGGGGGGCCTAACCTCCTCTAGGGGGGGGGCCTAACCTCCTCTAGGGGGGGGCCTAACCTCCTCTGAATGTTGAAGTGACAGCATCGATCTGGGCGCTCTGAGAGCAGCATGAGAGCTCTGTGGATCCTCTCAGCACCAGGTGAGACGGAACTGGAAGCAGATTTATTTTTCCTTATGGATACTTTACAAATCGCTCTCCTTTCAAACTGGATTCTTGTTTATTAATAATAATGTTTTACTGTCGTGTATAGGGGTGTAACGGTTCACAGAAGTCACGGTTCGGGACAACAAGAAAAAATGCATAATTCCAGGTTTGTTGTGATTGATGAACAGCAGAGCGAGTTTCAGCTTACAATAAGGAACATCTTGAATCGTGCAGTTAAAGACAAACGCTACACTCAGACGGCCAGAGCATCTATCGTGGCTGAAAGGTTTCATCGAGCTGTACAACTACAAAGACTGTCTTGAACAAATAGAACTCAGGTGATCTCCTCTGACAGGTGAGGGACAAAGCGTACCCCGAAGGCCCAGAACCCGAACACGATGACGATGAAGTCCACGGTGTCGCAGAGGAACATCAGGACGTAAACATCTGTGACAGCGCTGTACTCCGGTTGGACCAGAGCTCTGAAGAACTGAAGCACCGGCAGGTAGAGGGACATACACCTGAGGGGGGAGGACAGGTGTTCAGAGAGAGGGACATACACCTGAGGGGGGAGGACAGGTGTTCAGAGAGAGGGACATACACCTGAGGGGGGAGGACAGGTATTCAGAGAGAGGGACATACACCTGAGGGGGGAGGACAGGTGTTCAGAGAGAGGGACATACACCTGAGGGGGGAGGACAGGTGTTCAGAGAGAGGGACATACACCTGAGGGAGGAGGACAGGTGTTCAGAGAGAGGGACATACACCTGAGGGAGGAGGACAGGTGTTAGCTTCAGTGTTAGCCTCAGTGTTAGCTTCAGTGTTAGCCTCAGTGTTAGCTTCAGTGTTAGCTTCAGTGTTAGCCTCAGTGTTAGCCTCAGTGTTAGCTTCAGTGTTAGCCTCAGTGTTAGCTTCAGTGTTGGCTTCAGTGTTTGCCTCAGTGTTAGCCTCAGTGTTAGCCTCAGTGTTAGCCTCAGTGTTAGCCTCAGTGTTAGCCTCAGTGTTAGCTTCAGTGTTAGCTTCAGGGTTAGCTTCAGTGTTAGCCTCAGTGTTAGCTTCAGTGTTAGCCTCACTGTTAGCTTCAGTGTTAGCCTCAGTGTTAGCTTCAGTGTTAGCCTCAGTGTTAGCCTCAGTGTTAGCCTCAGTGTTAGCTTCAGTGTTAGCCTCAGTGTTAGCCTCAGTGTTAGCCTCAGTGTTAGCCTCAGTGTTAGCCTCAGTGTTAGCTTCAGTGTTAGCCTCAGTGTTAGCCTCAGTGTTAGCTTCAGTGTTAGCCTCAGTGTTAGCTTCAGTGTTAGCCTCAGTGTTAGCCTCAGGGTTAGCTTCAGGGTTAGCCTCAGTGTTAGCTTCAGTGTTAGCTTCAGTGTTAGCCTCAGTGTTAGCCTCAGTGTTAGCCTCAGTGTTAGCCTCAGTGTTAGCCTCAGTGTTAGCCTCAGTGTTAGCTTCAGTGTTAGCTTCAGTGTTAGCCTCAGTGTTAGCCTCAGTGTTAGCCTCAGTGTTAGCCTCAGTGTTAGCCTCAGTGTTAGCTTCAGTGTTAGCGTACCGGCTAACGGAGTGCTTCTTGGCTCTGATGGACAGTTCTCTAAGTTTCTCCAGAAGCAAATCCACTCTGCTGGGCTGCAGGACTTTGGAGCTCAGACTGCCTGGAGACAGACGGAGGGACGGGGTTACAGGGGACAGGAGACCAGAGCTTGAGTCTGTAGGTGCATTCTACCTGCAGGAGAGCTTTATGCAACACATTGAGTCTGTGCGTTAGCGTCTACCCCCACTGACCCTCAGCCACACCATCGACTTCATGAAGTACATTAATGCACACAATAACTGTTTTCTTTTTTGTATTACGACTGAATTTTAATCCATATTTGATTACTTTCTATGTCAATACTGCTATATTTTACTATATTTTTAATTATCTCTAATATTTTGTAATGTTATTTGTAATGTAGCACCAAGTCAAATTCCTCGTACGTGTAAACCTACCTGGTGATAAACCTAACTCTGATTCTGAATGTACCTGCAGGAGACCTCAGCTGGGTGGAGCTGGACCTGGTCCGTCTCCGGACTCGTCTCCGCAGGACCGGGGCGGATGGATCGATGGACGCAGAACCAGAGTCCACCTGAGAGACACTGGGATGGAGAGTCTCCGTCTCCGTGGTAACAGTCTGGTCCCACAGCCCGTGACACTGAGGAGGAAGAGGGAGGAAACACCTTAATAACTGTGAGTCTGTCCAGGTGGTTCAGTCTGTCCAGGTTCAGTCTGTAGGTGGTTCAGTCTGTCCAGGTTCAGTCTGTAGGTGGTTCAGTCTGTAGGTGGTTCAGTCTGTAGGTGGTTCAGTCTGTCCAGGTGGTTCAGTCTGTCCAGGTGGTTCAGTCTGTCCAGGTTCAGTCTGTAGGTGGTTCAGTCTGTAGGTGGTTCAGTCTGTAGGTGGTTCAGTCTGTAGGTGGTTCAGTCTGTCCAGGTGGTTCAGTCTGTCCAGGTGGTTCAGTCTGTCCAGGTTCAGTCTGTCCAGGTGGTTCAGTCTGTAGGTGGTTCAGTCTGTCCAGGTGGTTCAGTCTGTCCAGGTTCAGTCTGTCCAGGTTCAGTCTGTAGGTGGTTCAGTCTGTCCAGGTGGTTCAGTCTGTCCAGGTGGTTCAGTCTGTCCAGGTGGTTCAGTCTGTCCAGGTGGTTCAGTCTGTAGGTGGTTCAGTCTGTCCAGGTGGTTCAGTCTGTCCAGGTTCAGTCTGTCCAGGTGGTTCAGTCTGTAGGTGGTTCAGTCTGTCCAGGTGGTTCAGTCTGTAGGTGGTTCAGTCTGTCCAGGTGGTTCAGTCTGTAGGTGGTTCAGTCTGTAGGTGGTTCAGTCTGTCCAGGTGGTTCAGTCTGTAGGTGGTTCAGTCTGTAGGTGGTTCAGTCTGTCCAGGTGGTTCAGTCTGTAGGTGGTTCAGTCTGTAGGTGGTTCAGTCTGTCCAGGTGGTTCAGTCTGTCCAGGTGGTTCAGTCTGTAGGTGGTTCAGTCTGTAGGTGGTTCAGTCTGTCCAGGTTCAGTCTGTCGGTGGTTCAGTCTGTCGGTGGTTCAGTCTGTAGGTGGTTCAGTCTGTCCAGGTGGTTCAGTCTGTCCAGGTGGTTCAGTCTGTAGGTGGTTCAGTCTGTCCAGGTGGTTCAGTCTGTCCAGGTGGTTCAGTCTGTCCAGGTGGTTCAGTCTGTAGGTGGTTCAGTCTGTCCAGGTTCAGTCTGTCCAGGTGGTTCAGTCTGTAGGTGGTTCAGTCTGTCCAGGTCCAGTGAGTTAGCATGTTTAGCTATAGTTAGCCTGTTAGCATTGAGTTAGCTTGTTTACCTATAGTTAGCCTGTTAGCATGTTACCTTGAGGATAGCGCGGTGGTAGAACAGAGCTAGCAGCTGCAGCAGGTCGTACAGGACGTACGCCTCCTTCTTCTCCACCCCCAGGATGTTGGGGGGGGTGGAAGGGTTTGGAGCGGTCCACCTCCAGCTTCTTGTTGAAGGGGAAGAACCCGAACTGGAAGAAGTACTTGATGACGATGGTGACCTGAGGACAGACGGGAGGTGAGACACGGAGCTTCTGGAAGAAGGATAATAAGGTGTAATAGAGAGTGAACCTCGGTGTAGATGATGGCGGTCATCCAGAAGGTCTTGCTGGGCCTGGGGACGGACAGCGTGGCCCAGAGGAACACCAGCACCGGCAGGACCAGAGTCAGACAGCTGGCGGACACCATGTGGTTCAGCACGATCACCAGGAAGCACACCGTCTCAGACCTGTAGGACCCAGAACCAGAGTCACCTGGGTATCTCCTGGACTCTGACCAAAAATATTCCTAGCGGTCAGACGCAGGTACTACGATTTCCGTTTCAGTCCGTGACGTCACTGGGACAGAAGGACTTTCTCCCATTGATAACATTGAGAAAGAGACATCTGTAACTAGATGACCCGGTAGTACGAACACTCTTACAGCCCTTGTTAGAATCATTGGGTCCTTAAAGTTAGGGTTCAGAGCTCACCTGGCGGCCAGGATGTTGTACAGAGCGTAGCAGATCTGCAGCAGCTGGTGCTGGTCTGCGTAGAATCTGTCCGACGCCTCCAGCTGCTCGTCGTAGAAGGTCCTGGAACAGGAAGTGGATCAGTTTGTACCTGTTGGGTTTGTTCAGATCTCTGGTTCTGACCCATTATGTTATCTGACCTGATCTGAACCCACCTGCTCCTCAGCAGATCGCTGGCCGTCAGATCCTGAGCCCGAGACGCCGCCGGACAGGAAGTGGAGTCAGACAGGAAGTCACTCCTCTCCCCAAAACCCTCCCCCTCCTGCAGGTCCAATCCCAGAGCCAGGCTGTATGAGGGGGGGAGGAAGAGGGAGGAGGGGGAGGGGGAGGGGGGTTTCGGTTCCTCGAAACTGTTCAGAAAGAAACAGATTTAAAGGTCATTTCTACATCACCATGTGTCCCCCGTGTGTCCCCCGTGTGTCCCCCATGTGTCCCCCGTGTGTCCCCCATGTGTCCCCCGTGTGTCAGGAGACTCTCAAAGTGTCAGAACAAACCCCTCTCTCTTCTCCTCCGTACCCACATCTCTAAAAATGGGGGAACAATGGAGCTGATCCAGATTTGCTGCGTCATGACGACATTACTACAATGTGGGCGGGCTTTAAACCCACGGGCCAATCAGAAGCGTTGCTGTCAGAAACAATGAGACGTGTTCTGGAAGTAATATGGTCTGTGTTTACATTAGCATGCTAACACTCAGAGCTAACCTGAGCTGGAGGAGAACTTGGATAAACATCTATTGGAAGACGGACCGACCTGTAAGCCGGACTCATCCGGTCCTGGTCTGAAGACGAGGAGGAGGATGAAGATCGGACCCTCTCCATCCGGGACAGTCTGGGTCTCCGGGTTCTGATCAGAAGGCATTCTGGGCAATCTTCATATTGAACCTCCACTGTTGTATCCTCTTCTGTATCTGGTTCAGCTCCTGAGCAGGGACCATCTCCTCCTGGTCCTGGTTCTGGACCAACTCCACCTGGTCCTGGTTCTGGAACGTCTCCAGCTGGTCCTGGTTCTGGACGATCTCCACCTGGTCCTGGTTCTGGAACGTCTCCAGCTGGTTCTGGTTCCGGACCCTCTCCAACTGGTCCTGGTTCTGGACGCTCTCCAGCTGGTCCTGGTTCTGGACCATCTCCAGCTGGTCCTGGTTCTGGTTCCGGACCCTCTCCACCTGGTCCTGGTTCTGGACACTCTCCACCTAGTCCTGGTTCTGGACACTCTCCACCTAGTCCTGGTTCTGGGCGCTCTCCACCTGGTCCTGGTTCTTCTTCATTCGTATCCGGAGGACTCACCTCCTCTGGTCCTCTCTCTGCTGAGGTCTGCCCCTCTGCCTCATGGGAACTGTAGTTCAGGCCGGATTCTCTGGAGGCCTTCAGGATCTGTCTCTGGTAGTAAACATGGATCGCGTCTCTAGTGGGAACATTACCCTGAAGGAGCACACAGAACAGGTTCTCAGCTGTGCCTTGAGCCTCCATCTTTGTGGGGGGTCCTTCTGTAGTCCTTTACCTGTTTGGCCTGCTGTGTTAGCATGCAGTGCTCGATGCGCAGAACTGTTGAGATGTCGATGTGTTCCTGACACAGACCTCTGAGCCAGGCAGTCAGAGAGTCCAGAAGCGCAGACAGCAGAACCCAACAGAACCGCATCGTGTAGGAGAACCGGCGCAGCACTGTGTCTGAAACAGAGACAGAACCTGACAGAACCACAACATGTAGGAGAACCACAACATGTAGGAGAACCACAGAACCACAACATGTAGGAGAACCACAACATGTAGGAGAACTACAACATGTAGGAGAACCACAACATGTAGGAGAACCACAACATGTAGGAGAACCACAACATGTAGGGAGAATCAGAGAACCACAACATGAAGGAAAACCACAACCACAACATGTAGGAGAACCACAACATGTAGGAAAACCACAACATGTAGGAGAACCACAACATGTAGGAGAACCACAACATGTAGGAGAACCACAACATGTAGGGAGAACCACAACATGTAGGAGAACCACAACATGTAGGAGAACCACAACATGTAGGAGAACCACAACATGTAGGAGAACCACAACATGTAGGAGAACAGGCACAGCACCGTGTCTGAAGGTGAGGTAGGGACGGTGCTGGTTCTCACTTTAGGAACATGGTCCTCAGACCTGTTCACCAGAGTTTGGGGTAAGGTTTGAACACCACAAGAACATCAGGTTCTGGTTCTAGCTGTAGTGGAAATGATGTGTTGGAGAATATGGAAAGGCAAGTTTTGGATGATCCTGGGAATTTAGGGAACTGGGAACTTAGGACTATAGGAACTTAGGACCCTGGGAACTTAGGACCCTGGGAACTTAGGACCCTGGGAACTTAGGACTCTGGGAACTTAGGACCCTGGGAACTTAGGACCCTGGGAACTTAGGACTCTGGGAACTTAGGACCCTGGGAACTTAGACAACTGGGAACTTAGGACCCTGGGAACTTAGGACTCTATGAACTTAGGACTCTATGAACTTAGGACTCTGGGAACTTAGGACCCTGGGAACTTAGGACTCTGGGAACTTAGGACCCTGGGAACTTAGACAACTGGGAACTTAGGACCCTGGGAACTTAGGACCCTGGGAACTTAGACAACTGGGAACTTAGGACCCTGGGAACTTAGGACCCTGGGAACTTAGACAACTGGGAACTTAGGACTCTATGAACTTAGGACTCTATGAACTTAGGACTCTATGAACTTAGGACTCTATGAACTTAGGACTCTATGAACTTAGGACTCTGGGAACTTAGGACCCTGGGAAGTAAAGGCAAATGGCGTCAAATGGACAAAATTAACATTGAAAGTGATGACGAAATGGCTCAATGCGTCTCAATGGAAATTATACTCCAATTGCCGTTCAGTTCAGTGTACCAGCATTGACAAGAAAGGTATTAATTTGGACACAAGTGTAATACGTTCAAATTCCAAAAGATGAAGCTCCAACATCATTTGTGTTCCGTGTATTAATGCCGAAGTTGGAAGCCTTTCCCCCCCACGTTTCAACCACTTATTGCAGGGTAGAAAAGCGCCTGCATCACCCTGGATCTCTGCCTGTGAGTGTGAGCCCCTGCTAACAGCAGTGACCCTGCTGTTTCTTCTTGTACATATGACGACATAAACTGCCGGTCAAATGTACATCATTTTTCCAATTGACCGTCAGTTTATGCAGTCACATTTCCATTTGAATTAAAACAGTTTAATGCACTTTTAACACTCATGTGCCCACGATTCAAGCTGCTTTCCTGGGTTACAAAGTGCTGTCAAGTGCCCTGGAAGTGTCACACTATTTAAACATTGTTCACCCACGATTGAAGCTGCTTTAATGGGGTTACAGAGTGCTGTGAAGGAGCCTGTCCTCTGGGTGCGCTCTGTGGCTCTCACAGCCCGCTGCTCTCTCCCTGTATTCACAGCACTTTTCTCCACCTTTCACACACTTATTCCTGGGTAGGAAAGCCATGTGCATCACCCTGGAGCTCTGCCTGGGTGCCTTTTGAGTGTGAGACCCTGCGTACAGCAGTGAACCTGCTGCCAGCATTACAAACATATCAATCAGGCACACTTTTTTCCATGAAAATGATTTTTATTCACTATCATGGGGCTATAAAATCAAATTCTGGGTAATTAGAAGCACAATTGTACCTTTTAATATTTAAATGTATTTGTATTATATATTTTTGGGCTATTAAAGTGACATTTCTGGGTGACTTTGTCAGTTTATGGAGCTTAGCCCACAATTCCCGGAGGTTCCAGGCCGAATTTGGGAGCTCATAGGCGGCCTGCCATGCGCCCGGACCCGTGGAAAGCAGAACAAAGTAAAGAAAACGGTCAATTATATCTTAAAATAATCAAAAATTAAGTTTAAAAAAATTCTCCAGAAAACGACAGTGCCAACGGAGGAGGGGCTCCAAAAAGCTCAAGTCTTCGGCGCTTCGGGCGGAAGCCCCGGACACTTTTGCACTCCCCCGTTGCATTTTACAACGGACCGAGACCTCCCCTTCCTCCAGGGATGAATTCATGTTTTTCAAGCTACCGTCTGCACGAAATCGGAAACTCGTTTTTTTCTCAATTTTCACCCCTTTTCTCTGGTTCTTCCAAAAGTTATCTTAAACTTTTTCTGACTCTGGAGGAATGTAAGGAGGGTTGTCAGGGGACTCTACCCGACTTAAGAGATACTATTTTCGGATACAATTGATCAATTTTCACCCCTTTTCTCTGGTTCTTCCAAAAGTTAACTTCAACTTTTTCTCATTTCTCACTGATCGAATGGCAAACGCGACCCGCCATCGGAGGGCCTCCGCCGGCCCGGCCTCGTGCCGGTGCTCTGGCAGTCGGTTCCTCCAAACTGCGGGTTCGACTCTGATGGCCGTGAGCCCCCCAGTACACATGACAACGACACTTGATGTGGAATATGGTGCTTATGATGAACACCCAGACTCCTTCTCCGGGGAAGTTGACCACGAAGCCGACGAGGGAACAACAAACAAAGACTGTTAAGGCTGGGAACACCTCAAAAAGAGGCCCTCAATAAAGAGGTGTGTTTTCTAAGAAATAAGCTGAAGCAGTTGAAGGCGTCCAGTGCACAGAGGCACCTCCGTAGCTCGTCAGCGACTCCTTCAGCTGAAAGCATTACGGTCCAGCAGCCAGAAAGGCCAGCTTCCTCCGGCATAAGCTCCTCAGGCAGATACACCCCCTGGATTGAACTCGGGAGACCTCAATCTAAATACGCTGGGGATGAGGAGTCTAGGGGCGAAGGATTAAGGAGACCAATGTCAGCCCCCCCCCAGTGTAAACCAAGTAGACTTGTCTCGGCAGCGGGCAACCATGCCGAGTTCCTCGGGGGTGAAGTGCAAATCCAAACAGAGAAACACATCACATGAACATGGTGTCATCTCTAAGACGGCCCGTGATGAGGGTCAGGGGGAATCAGGCGGGAATCAGCGACACCACGTCTAACAGGCAGATATATCCCTGGATTGCTCGAAGTCATGGAGGACACCGCTGTGAACGCCATAGGGGCCGAACTGGCACCTAGTGATGAGCTGCAGGGGGACTGTGAGGACTCGGATGATCGGGCCATGACTGACTGACTGGAGCTCCTCATGGGTCAAAGGCAACCCAATCCCAACTATCTCCGGCATCACGACTCCAGTGACACAGCGTCAGGGGCACCCGCCTACACAGTAGCATTTTAAATGCTGCAGCCATCGTCAGTGCGCAATCATCCTCCACCAGCAGGACATGGCCATCCTTCCGTACCCCTGTATTGCTCAGGAACACCGAAGCTCGGCGCGCTAGACGGGCAGTGGTCCCCGTGGCTGGGAAAATGTCACCCACACCTTCCAGGCCCTCTGGGAGTGGGCGTGCGAATACAATGCGGCACATCACACTTACACCCCGCATGGAGGCGGTAATGACAGACTACTGGTACTACAACGCGGGGATCGATCCAGACACAACGTTGTCAGAAAATGTGCAGTCTAAGGTGAGCCGGGTCAAGAATGTTCTACTATTTATGGGGCGAGACTCTCCCCGTTTGTCGGACTGGCTGTTCCCGAAGGACACTTCAAAGATCCGTGCCTGGCCACATGACCTGAGAGAAAACAGCAACCTTGCTGTCACGACTGTTGCCTTTTATATAAAAAGATACTGCAGTTTATCCGGTACTTGATGGATTCGCATCTAAAAGCAAACGGGCTCAGTCAGTTTGACATGCACACCATATTGCGGGAGTTGCACGGTTGCCTGGTGCGTCTGCACAGGGAGGTGACGGTGCACCAGTTCCATGTGAAGAGGCGTAAGCTGGACAGCATGCCCCTACGGTGATCTTGAAAAGTGTCTTCCTGCCTCTGTCAAGCGCATCCTGAACTGTTGGATCGAATGGAGCGTTCCCCCTCTGTAGAAGCCCGCTACCTACTATACGGCTATTTCTCACTCCATTGGTCCCTGCTCGACGGTCACCGTGCAGGAGTCTACGCAAACATGACTAATTCAGAGGTGAATGATGCAGAAAACAGGGGCACCAAGCACGGTTATGTCATCCATGTCAAGGCACACAAGACCGCCGAAACCTATGGAGAAGCGCAGCTGCACTGTACTACGGAGGAATTTGGCTGGGTCCAGCGATGGATGCATATCAAAAAGACGTTGATTGGGCACCAGAATCGCTACTTCCTCTAAACGGCGGGGGACGGCCCATCAAAGAACCTCCACATGTTTCTCAACCTTACATGCACTGATGTAGGGCTTCAGGGGTCGATTTCTCACACCCGGCCACGCCCTGCCAGACACTGTGAGTTTGCACATGTAACTGTTACCAATTCCAGTTTTACTAATTATCCGTATCTTTCCAGGTGAAGAGATACCAGGACCCATCCAATCGCGAGGTGCTCTCCCGGTTCATGTGCCACGACTTAAGGACGGTTAACCGGTACTACGCCAGCAACCCAGGTGTTAAGGAGGCCTTGGGCATCAGATACATGTTTCAACAGTCGTTTGCCCAGGCGACAATGGATGCACAAGCTAAGGCCGGGATAGACCTGAAGCAGCAGGTCCCTCCGCTGCCCCAGCTCCAGCTCCGGAGCCAAAGCCGAAGGCAAAGTGAAAGACATCCTCCGCTCCAGCACAGCGTGAGGCAGGGCGAGCTCCAGCCCATTGTCCCGAGTTCAGCAGCGATGATGAATTAACTCTGGGTTACCAAGATACCACCAGTGATCCCTCGGAGGATGAAGCCGATGCAGAGTTCAGGCTGGGTTGCTGGAGCGGGCGAATAAACGGAGAAAGAACCGACTGAGACTCTCCTCGATTCTGCTGACGATGACAGTGACAGTCTCTTCGAGTCTACTTGCTTATCGAAGACTCTCCAGAAGCAAAGTCGCTAAAGACCAGCTGTGAATATGCATATATGTATACATGTTCTTGTATAATTGAAAATAAATATATTGTTGTAATTAAATACTGTTTCTTCTTTTCAAAATGCACCGAAACACCCAGGTACAGTGGGGCAAACAAGTATTCAGTCAGCCACCAGCTGTGCAGGTTCTCCCACTTCAGATGAGAGGCCTGTGATGTTCCTCCTGGTTCACTCTGCGAGGCCTGTGATGTTCCTCCTGGTTCAACTCTGAGAGGCCTGTGATGTTCCTCCTGGTTCACCTCACTCTGAGAGGCCTGTGATGTTCCTCCTGGTTCACCTCACTCTGAGAGGCCTGTGATGTTCCTCCTGGTTCACCTCACTCTGAGAGGCCTGTAATGTTCCTCCTGGTTCACCTCACTCTGAGAGGCCTGTGATGTTCCTCCTGGTTCACCTCACTCTGAGAGGCCTGTGATGTTCCTCCTGGTTCACCTCACTCTGAGAGGCCTGTGACGTTCCTCCTGGTTCACTTCACTCTGAGAGGCCTGTGATGTTCCTCCTGGTTCACTTCACTCTGAGAGGCCTGTGACGTTCCTCCTGGTTCACTCTGAGAGGCCTGTGATGTTCCTCCTGGTTCACCTCACTCTGAGAGGCCTGTGATGTTCCTCCTGGTTCACCTCACTCTGAGAGGCCTGTGATGTTCCTCCTGGTTCACCTCACTCTGAGAGGCCTGTGATGTTCCTCCTGGTTCACTTCACTCTGAGAGGCAGGGGGGGAAGAATCCAGGAAATCACTTTGTCTGATAGTTAAAGAATTTATTTGCAAATGAAGGTGGAAAATAAGTATTTGGTCAATAACAAAAGTTCATCTCAATCCTTTGTTATATACCGTTTGTTGGCAACGACAGAGGTCAAAGGTGTTCTGTAGTCTCCACCAGGTGTTCACTGTGGCTGGCACGTTGGCCCGTTCCTCCGTGCAGACCTCCTCTAGAGCAGGGATGCTTTGGGGCTGTCGCTAGGCAACTCGGACTTTCAACTCCCTCCAAAGATGTTCTATGGGGTTGAGATCTGGAGACTGGCTAGGCCACTCCAGGACCTTGAAATGCTTCTTACGAAGCCACTCCTTCGTTGCCCGGGCGGTGTGTTTGGGATCATTGTCATGCTGAAAGACCCAGCCACGTTTCATCTTCAATGCCCTTGCTGATGGAAGGAGGTTGTCACTCAAAATCTCACGACACATGGCCCCATTCATTCTTTCCTCTCCACGGATCAGTCGTCCTGGTCCCTCTGCAGAAAGCCCCAAAGCATGATGGTCCCAGCCCCAAAGCATGATGGTCCCAGCCCCATGTTTCACAGCAGGTGTTCTTTGGAGGCAGCTCAGCATTCTTTCTCCTCCAAACACGTCTAGTTTCATCTGACCACATGACATCCTCCCAACCCTCTTCTGGATCCTCTAAATGCTCTCTAGCACACTTCAGACGGGCCTGGACATGTCCTGGCTTCAGCAGGGGGACATGTCTGGCACCGCAGGGTTCGAGTCCCTGGCGGCGTAGTGTGCTACTGATGGTAGCCTTTGTTACTCTGGTCCCAGCTCTCTGCAGGTCATGGACTCGGTCCCCCGTGTGGGTCTGGATCTCTGCTCACCGGTCTTGTGATCCCTTTGACCCCACGGGGGGAGGTCTTGCGTGGAGCCCCAGATCGAGGGAGATTATCAGTGGTCTTGTATGTGTTCCATGTTCTAATAATTGCTCCCACAGTTGATTTCTTCACACCGAGCTGCTTACCTGTTGCAGATGCAGTCTTCCCAGCCCGGTGCAGGTCTACATGTTGTCTCTGGTGTCCTTTGACAGCTCTCTGGTCTTGGCCGTAGTGGAGTTTGGAGTGTGACGGTTTGAGGTTGTGGACGGGTGTCTTTTATACTGATAACAAGTTCAAACAGGTTCCATGAATACAGGTAACGAGTGGAGGACAGAGGAGGCTCTGAGAGGAGGACAGAGGAGGCTCTGAGAGGAGGACAGAGGAGGCTCTGAGAGGAGGACAGAGGAGGCTCTGAGTGGAGGACAGAGGAGGCTCTGAGAGGAGGACAGAGGAGGCTCTGAGTGGAGGACAGAGGAGGCTCTGAGAGGAGGACAGAGGAGGCTCTGAGAGGAGGACAGAGGAGGCTCTGAGAGGAGGACAGAGGAGGCTCTGAGAGGAGGACAGAGGAGGCTCTGAGTGGAGGACAGAGGAGGCTCTGAGAGGAGGACAGAGGAGGCTCTGAGTGGAGGACAGAGGAGGCTCTGAGAGGAGGACAGAGGAGGCTCTGAGTGGAGGACAGAGGAGGCTCTGAGAGGAGGACAGAGGAGGCTCTGAGTGGAGGACAGAGGAGGCTCTGAGTGGAGGACAGAGGAGGCTCTGAGAGGAGGACACAGGAGGCTCTGAGTGGAGGACAGAGGAGGCTCTGAGAGGAGGACAGAAGAGGCTCTGAGTGGAGGACAGAGGAGGCTCTGAGAGGAGGACAGAGGAGGCTCTGAGAGGAGGACAGAGGAGGCTCTGAGTGGAGGACAGAGGAGGACAGAGGAGGCTCTGAGTGGAGGACAGAGGAGGCTCTGAGTGGAGGACAGAGGAGGCTCTGAGTGGAGGACAGAGGAGGCTCTGAGAGGAGGACAGAGGAGGCTCTGAGTGGAGAAGGTTCAGGTCTGTGAGAGCCAGACATCTGGTTTCTTTGGAGGAGACCAAATACTTATTTTACCAATTCATTCATTACAAATCCTACAAAGTGACTTCCTGGATCCTTCCCCCCTCTGTCTCAGAGTGAAGTGAAGGAGGAGCATCACAGGCCTCATCTTTCTAAGTGGGAGAACTTGCACAGTTGGTGGATGACTGAATACTTTTTTGCCCCACTGTATATTAAATTAAAGTCAGCACCGGATGATCAGAGCGGAGGCTCTTGGTAAAAGCTCTGTCTGTCTGGCTCCCAGGGGCACCAGCATGGATGCTTTCCATCAGCACCGGTGATGCACTTTGACCCACTTTTGAAACACTGGATGGAAGTAAAGTGCTCGCATCTCCATGCACAGCGTGAGGGCCCGGGGACCCATACTTAAGCACACTGCCTCGGACAAAACCCCAAGTGAATGACTTCCATACAGCGGGCCCCTGGCAATCTCACACTCTGGAAAGTGCCTGAATGGTAGTCACGTGTCCGCTGCAGGATGCTTAAGGGCTGACGATAAAGCACCGCAAAATCCACCCCCCCTTTAAGGTTCCCAGGGGCATGAGGTTCTTGAGGGTGTGATTCCTTAGGGAACCAGGAACTTAGGACCCTGGGAACTTAGGACTCTGGGAACTTAGGACCCTGGGAACTTAGGACTTTAGGAACTTAGGACCCTGGGAACTTAGGACTTTAGGAACTTAGGACTCTGGGAACTTAGGACTCTGAGAATGTATGACTCTGGGAACTTAGGACCCTGGGAACTTAGAGAACTGGGAACTTAGAGAACTGGGAACTTAGGACTCTAGGAACTTAGATAACTTGGAACTTAGGACTCTAGGAACTTAGGACTCTGGGAACTTAGGACCCTGGGAATGTATGACTCTTGGAACTTAGGACTCTGGGAACTTAGAGAACTGAGAACTTAGGACTCTGGGAACTTAGAGAACTAGGAACTTAGGACCCTGGGAACTTAGGACTCTAGGAACTTAGGACCTTGGGAACTTAGAGAACTGGGAACGTAGGACCCTGGGAACTTAGAAAACTGTGAACTTAGAGAACTGGGTACTTAGGACTTTAGGAACTTAGGACTCTGGGAACTTAGGACTCTGGGAACTTAGGACTTTAGGAACTTAGGACCCTGGGAACGTAGGACTCTAGGAACTTAGGACCTTGGGAACTTAGGACTCTGGGAACTTAGGACTCTAGGAACTTAGGACTCTGGGAACTTAGGACTTTAGGAACTTAGGACCCTGGGAACTTAGGACTCTTGGAACTTAGGACTTTAGGAACTTAGGACTCTGGGAACTTAGGACTCTGAGAATGTATGACTCTGGGAACTTAGGACCCTGGGAACTTAGAGAACTGGGAACTTAGAGAACTGGGAACTTAGGACTCTAGGAACTTAGATAACTTGGAACTTAGGACTCTAGGAACTTAGGACTCTGGGAACTTAGGACCCTGGGAATGTATGACTCTTGGAACTTAGGACTCTGGGAACTTAGAGAACTGGGAACTTAGGACTCTGGGAACTTAGGACCCTGGGAATGTATGACTCTGGGAACTTAGGACCTTGGGAACTTAGAGAACTGAGAACTTAGGACTCTGGGAACTTAGAGAACTAGGAACTTAGGACCCTGGGAACTTAGGACTCTAGGAACTTAGGACCTTGGGAACTTAGAGAACTGAGAACTTAGGACTCTGGGAACTTAGAGAACTAGGAACTTAGGACCCTGGGAACTTAGGACTCTAGGAACTTAGGACCTTGGGAACTTAGAGAACTGGGAACTTAGGACCCTGGGAACTTAGAAAACTGTGAACTTAGAGAACTGGGAACTTAGGACCCTGTGAACTTAGGACTCTGGGAACTTAGGACTCTGGGAACTTAGGACCCTGGGAACTTAGGACCCTGGGAACTTAGGACTCTGGGAACTTAGGACTCTGGGAACTTAGGACTCTGGGAACTTAGGACTTTAGGACCTTAGGACTCTGGGAACTTAGGACCCTGGGAACTTAGATAACTGGGAACTTAGATAACTGGGAACTTAGGACTCTGGGAACTAAGGACTCTGGGAACTTAGGACTCTGGGAACTTAGGACTCTGGGAACTTAGGACCCTGGGAACTTAGGACTCTGGGAACTTAAGACCTTGGGAACTTAGAGAACTGGGAACTTAGAGAACTGGGAACTTAGGACTCTGGGAACTTAGGACTCTGGGAACTAAGGACTCTGGGAACTTAGGACTCTGGGAACTTAGGACTCTGGGAACTTAGGACCTGGGAACTTAGAGAACTGGGAACTTAGAGAACTGTGAACTTAGGACTCTGGGAACTTAGGACTCTAGGAACTTAGGACTCTGGGAACTTAGGACTCTAGGAACTTAGGACTCTGGGAACTTAGGACCCTGGGAACTTAGGACCCTGGGAACTTAGGACTCTAGGAACTTAGGACCCTGGGAACTTAGGACCCTGGGAACTTAGGACCCTGGGGACTAAGAGAACTGGGAACTTAGAGAACTGGGAACTTAGGACCCTGGGAACTTAGGACTCTGGGAACTTAGGACCCTGGGAACTTAGGACTCTGGGACCTTAGGACACTGGGAACTTAGGACTCTGGGAACTTAGGACCCTGGGAACTTAGGACTCTGGGAACTTAGGACCCTGGGAACTTAGGACTCTGGGAACTTAGGACTCTGGGAACTTAGGACTCTAGGAACTTAGGACTCTAGGAACTTAGGACTCTGGGAACTTAGGACTTTTGGAACTTAGGACTCTGGGAACTTAGAGAACTTGGAACTTAGGACTCTGGGAACTTAGGACTCTGGGAACTTAGGACCCTGGGAACTTAGGACTCTGGGAACTTAGGACTCTGGGAACTTAGAGAACTAGGACCTTAGGACTCTAGGAACTTAGGACCCTAGGAACTTAGGACTCTGGGAACTCAGGACACTGGGAACTTAGGACTCTGGGAACTTAGAGAAATGGGAACTTAGGACTCTGGGAACTTAGGACACTGGGAACTTGGACTCTGGGAACTTAGAGAACTTGGAACATAGGACTCTGGGAACTTAGAGAACTTGGAACTTAGGACCCTGGGAACTTAGGACACTGGGAACTTAGGACTCTGGGAACTTAGAGAACTTGGAACTTAGGACCCTGGGAACTTAGGACCCTGGGAACTTAGGACTCTGGGAAACTTAGGACCCTGGGAACTTAGGACTCTAGGAACTTAGGACTCTGGGAACTTAGGACCCTGGGAACTTAGAGAACTGGGAACTTAGAGAACTGAGAACTTAGGACCCTGGGAACTTAGGACTATGGGAACTTAGAGAACTGAGAACTTAGGACCCTGGGAACTTAGGACTATGGGAACTTAGAGAACTAGGAACTTAGGACCCTGGGAACTTAGGACTCTAGGAACTTAGAGAACTAGGAACTTAGGACCCTTGGAACTTAGGACCTTGGGAACTTAGAGAACTGGGAACTTAGAGGACTGGGAACTTAGAGAACTGGGAACTTAGAGAACTGGGGACTTAGAGAACTGGGGACTTAGGACTCTGGGAACTTAGGACTCTAGGAACTTAGGACTCTAGGAACTTAGGACTCTAGGAACGTAGGACCTTGGGAACTTAGGACTCTGGGAACTTAGAGAACTGGGGACTTAGGACTCTGGGAACTTAGGACTCTAGGAACTTAGGACTCTAGGAACTTAGGACTCTAGGAACTTAGGACCTGGAACTTAGGACTCTGGGAACTTAGGACCCTGGGAACTTAGAGACTGGGAACTTAGGAACTGGGAACTTAGGACTTGGGAACTTAGATAACTGGAACTTAGGACTCTGGGAACTTAGGACTCTGGGAACTTAGGACCCTGGGAAGTTGACTCTGGAACTTAGGACTCTGGGAACTTAGAGAACTGAGAACTTAGGACTCTGGGAACTTAGAGAACTAGGAACTTAGGACCCTGGGAACTTAGGACTCTAGGAACTTAGGACCTTGGGAACTTAGAGAACTGGGAACTAGGACCCTGGGAACTTAGAAACTGGGAACTTAGAGAACTGGGACTTAGGACTTTAGGAACTTAGGACTGGGAACTTAGGACTCTGGGAACTTAGGACTTTAGGAACTTAGGACCCTGGGAACGTAGGACTCTAGGAACTTAGGACCTGGGAACTTAGGACTCTGGGAACTTAGGACTCTAGGAACTTAGGACTCTGGGAACTTAGGACTTTAGGAACTTAGGACCCTGGGAACTTAGGACTCTTGGAACTTAGGACTTTAGGAACTTAGGACTCTGGGAACTTAGGACTCTGAGAATGTATGACTCTGGGAACTTAGGACCCTGGGAACTTAGAGAACTGGGAACTTAGAGAACTGGGAACTTAGGACTCTAGGAACTTAGATAACTTGGAACTTAGGACTCTAGGAACTTAGGACTCTGGGAACTTAGGACCCTGGGAATGTATGACTTGGAACTTAGGACTCTGGGAACTTAGAGAACTGGGAACTTAGGACTCTGGGAACTTAGGACCCTGGGAATTATGACTCTGGGAACTTAGGACCTTGGGAACTTAGAGAACTGAGAACTTAGGACTCTGGGAACTTAGAGAACTAGGAACTTAGGACCCTGGGAACTTAGGACTCTAGGAACTTAGGACCTGGGAACTTAGAGAACTGAGGAACTTAGGACTCTGGGAACTTAGAGAACTAGGAACTTAGGACCCTGGGAACTTAGGACTCTAGGAACTTAGGACCTTGGGAACTTAGAGAACTGGGAACTTAGGACCCTGGGAACTTAGAAAACTGTGAACTTAGAGAACTGGGAACTTAGGACCCTGTGAACTTAGGACTCTGGGAACTTAGGACTCTGGGAACTTAGGACCCTGGGAACTTAGGACCCTGGGAACTTAGGACTCTGGGAACTTAGGACTCTGGGAACTTAGGACTCTGGGAACTTAGGACTTTAGGACCTTAGGACTCTGGGAACTTAGGACCCTGGGAACTTAGATAACTGGGAACTTAGATAACTGGGAACTTAGGACTCTGGGAACTAAGGACTCTGGGAACTTAGGACTCTGGGAACTTAGGACTCTGGGAACTTAGGACCCTGGGAACTTAGGACTCTGGGAACTTAAGACCTTGGGAACTTAGAGAACTGGGAACTTAGAGAACTGGGAACTTAGGACTCTGGGAACTTAGGACTCTGGGAACTAAGGACTCTGGGAACTTAGGACTCTGGGAACTTAGGACTCTGGGAACTTAGGACCTTGGGAACTTAGAGAACTGGGAACTTAGAGAACTGTGAACTTAGGACTCTGGGAACTTAGGACTCTAGGAACTTAGGACTCTGGGAACTTAGGACTCTAGGAACTTAGGACTCTGGGAACTTAGGACCCTGGGAACTTAGGACCCTGGGAACTTAGGACTCTAGGAACTTAGGACCCTGGGAACTTAGGACCCTGGGAACTTAGGACCCTGGGGACTAAGAGAACTGGGAACTTAGAGAACTGGGAACTTAGGACCCTGGGAACTTAGGACTCTGGGAACTTAGGACCCTGGGAACTTAGGACTCTGGGACCTTAGGACACTGGGAACTTAGGACTCTGGGAACTTAGGACCCTGGGAACTTAGGACTCTGGGAACTTAGGACCCTGGGAACTTAGGACTCTGGGAACTTAGGACTCTGGGAACTTAGGACTCTAGGAACTTAGGACTCTAGGAACTTAGGACTCTGGGAACTTAGGACTTTTGGAACTTAGGACTCTGGGAACTTAGAGAACTTGGAACTTAGGACTCTGGGAACTTAGGACTCTGGGAACTTAGGACCCTGGGAACTTAGGACTCTGGGAACTTAGGACTCTGGGAACTTAGAGAACTAGGACCTTAGGACTCTAGGAACTTAGGACCCTAGGAACTTAGGACTCTGGGAACTCAGGACACTGGGAACTTAGGACTCTGGGAACTTAGAGAAATGGGAACTTAGGACTCTGGGAACTTAGGACACTGGGAACTTTGGACTCTGGGAACTTAGAGAACTTGGAACATAGGACTCTGGGAACTTAGAGAACTTGGAACTTAGGACCCTGGGAACTTAGGACACTGGGAACTTAGGACTCTGGGAACTTAGAGAACTTGGAACTTAGGACCCTGGGAACTTAGGACCCTGGGAACTTAGGACTCTGGGAACTTAGGACCCTGGGAACTTAGGACTCTAGGAACTTAGGACTCTGGGAACTTAGGACCCTGGGAACTTAGAGAACTGGGAACTTAGAGAACTGAGAACTTAGGACCCTGGGAACTTAGGACTATGGGAACTTAGAGAACTGAGAACTTAGGACCCTGGGAACTTAGGACTATGGGAACTTAGAGAACTAGGAACTTAGGACCCTGGGAACTTAGGACTCTAGGAACTTAGAGAACTAGGAACTTAGGACCCTTGGAACTTAGGACCTTGGGAACTTAGAGAACTGGGAACTTAGAGGACTGGGAACTTAGAGAACTGGGAACTTAGAGAACTGGGGACTTAGAGAACTGGGGACTTAGGACTCTGGGAACTTAGGACTCTAGGAACTTAGGACTCTAGGAA
Organism: Champsocephalus esox; assembly: GCA_036324585.1. NCBI lineage: Eukaryota > Metazoa > Chordata > Actinopteri > Perciformes > Channichthyidae > Champsocephalus > Champsocephalus esox. The sequence goes on along the minus strand of CM070496.1, from coordinate 15,117,386 downwards.
CTTAGGACTCTAGGAACGTAGGACCTTGGGAACTTAGGACTCTGGGAACTTAGAGAACTGGGGACTTAGGACTCTGGGAACTTAGGACTCTAGGAACTTAGGACTCTAGGAACTTAGAGAACTAGGAACTTAGGACCCTGGGAACTTAGGACTCTGGGAACTTAGGACCTTGGGAACTTAGGACTCTAGGAACTTAGGACCTTGGGAACTTAGAGAACTGGGAACTTAGGACCCTGGGAACTTAGGACTCTGGGAACATAGGACCCTGGGAAGTTAGAGAACTGGGAACTTAGAGAACTGGGAACTTAGGACCCTGGGAACTTAGGACCCTGGGAACTTAGAGAACTGAGAACTTAGGACTCTGGGAACTTAGGACCCTGGGAACTTAGGACTCTAGGAACTTAGGACCTTGGGAACTTAGAGAACTGGGAACTTAGGACCCTGGGAACTTAGGACTCTGGGAACATAGGACCATGGGAAGTTAGAGAACTGGGAACTTAGAGAACTGGGATCTTAGGACCCTGGGAACTTAGGACCCTGGGAACTTAGAGAACTGGGAACTTAGAGAACTGGGAACTTAGGACCCTGGGAACTTAGGACCCTGTGAACTTAGAGAACTGGGAACTTAGGACTCTGGGAACTTAGAGAACTTGGAACTTAGGACTCTAGGAACTTAGGACTCTGGGAACTTGGAGAACTGGGAACTTAGGACTCTAGGAACTTAGGACTCTGAGAACTTAGGACTCTGGGAACTTAGGACTCTGGGAACTTAGGACACTGGGAACTTAGAGAACTGGGAACTTAGGACTCTGGGAACTTAGGACTCTAGGAACTTAGAGAACTAGGAACTTAGGACCCTAGGAACTTAGGACCTTGGGAACTTAGAGAACTGGGAACTTAGAGAACTGGGAACTTAGAGAACTGGGGACTTAGGATTCTGGGAACTTAGGACTCTAGGAACTTAGAGAACTTGGAACTTAGGACCCTGGGAACTTAGGACTCTGGGAACTTAGAGAACTGGGAACTTAGGACTCTAGGAACTTAGAGAACTAGGAACTTAGGACCATGGGAACTTAGGACTCTAGGAACTTAGGACTCTAGGAACTTAGGACCTTGGGAACTTAGAGAACTGGGAACTTAGGACCCTGGGAACTTAGGACTCTGGGAACTTAGAGAACTGGGAACTTAGGACTCTAGGAACTTAGAGAACTAGGAACTTAGGACCATGGGAACTTAGGACTCTAGGAACTTAGGACTCTAGGAACTTAGGACCTTGGGAACTTAGAGAACTGGGAACTTAGGACTCTGGGAACTTAGGACCCTGGGAACTTAGGACTCTGGGAACTTAGGACCCTGGGAACTTAGGACTCTGGGAACTTAGGACCGTGGGAACTTAGGACTCTGGGAAATTAGGACCCTGGGAACTTAGGACCCTGGGAACTTAGGACCCTGGGAACTTAGGACCCTGGGAACTTAGGACCCTGGGAACTTAGGACCCTGGGAACTTAGGACCCTAGGAACTTAGGACTCTGGGAACTTAGGACTTTTGGAACTTAGGACTCTGGGAACTTAGAGAACTTGGAACTTAGGACTCTGGGAACTTAGGACTCTGGGAACTTAGCACCCTGGGAACTTAGGACTCTGGGAACTTAGGACTCTGGGAACTTAGGACTCTGGGAACTTAGGACTCTATGAACTTAGGACCCTAGGAACTTAGGACTCTAGGATCTTAGGACTCTGGGAACTCAGGACACTGGGAACTTAGGACTCTGTGAACTTAGAGAACTGGGAACTTAGGACTCTGGGAACTTAGGACACTGGGAACTTAGAGAACTGGGAACTTAGGACTCTGGGATGTTAGAGAACTTGGAACATAGGACTCTGGGAACTTAGAGAACTTTGAACTTAGGACCCTGGGAACTTAGGACACTGGGAACTTAGGACTCTGGGAACTTAGAGAACTTGGAACTTAGGACCCTGGGAACTTAGAGAACTTAGAGAACTGGGAACTTAGGACACTGGGAATTTAGGACACTGGGAACTTAGAGAACTTGGAACTTAGGACTCTGGGAACTTAGATAACTGGGAACTTAGGACTATGGGAACTTAGGACACTGGGAACTTAGCACTCTGGGAACTTAGGACACTGGGAACTTAGAGAACTTGGAACTTAGGACCCTGGGAACTTAGAGAACTGGGAACTTAGGACACTGGGAACTTAGGACACTGGGAACTTAGAGAACTTGGAACTTAGGACTCTGTGAACTTAGAGAACTTAGGACCTTGGGAACTTAGGGAACTTAGAGTACTTGGAACTTAGGACACTGGGAACTTAGAGAACTTGGAACTTAGGACTCTAAAAACTTAGGACTCTGGGAACTTAGAACACTGGGAACTTAGGACTCTGGGAACTTAGGACTCTGGGAACTTAGAGAACTGGGAACTTAGAACTCTGGGAACTTAGGACACTGGGAACTTAGGACTCTGGGAACTTAGAGAACTTGGAACTGAGAACTTGGAACTTAGGACTCTGGGAACTTAGGACACTGGGAACTTAGGACACTGGGAACTTAGAGAACTAGGAACTTAGGAACTTAGGACCTTGGGAACTTAGAGAACTGGGAACTTAGAGAACTGGGAACTTAGAGAACTGGGGACTTAGGATTCTGGGAACTTAGGACTCTAGGAACTTAGGACTCTAGGAACTTAGGGAACTTGGAACTTAGGACCCTGGGAACTTAGGACTCTGGGAACTTAGAGAACTGGGAACTTAGGACTCTAGGAACTTAGAGAACTAGGAACTTAGGACCCTGGGAACTTAGGACTCTAGGAACTTAGGACTCTAGGAACTTAGGACCTTGGGAACTTAGAGAACTGGGAACTTAGGACCCTGGGAACTTAGGACCCTGGGAACTTAAAGAACTGAGAACTTAGGACCCTGGGAACTTAGGACCCTGGGAACTTAGGACTCTGGGAACTTAGGACACTGGGAACTTAGAGAACTGGGAACTTAGAGAACTGGGAACTTAGGACCCTGGGAACTTAGGACCCTGGGAACTTAGGACTCTGGGAACTTAGGACTCTGGGAACTTAGGACCCTGGGAACTTAGGACTCTAGGAACTTAGGACTCTGGGAACTTAGGACACTGGGAACTTAGGACACTGGGAACTTAGGACCCTGGGAACTTAGGACCCTGGGAACTTAGGACTCTGGGAACTTAGGACCCTGGGAACGTAGGACCCTGGGAACTTAGGACTCTGGGAACTTAGGACTCTGGGAACTTAGGACCCTGGGAACTTAGGACCCTGGGAACTTAGGACTCTGGGAACTTAGGACTCTGGGAACTTAGGACTTTAGGAACTTAGGACTCTGGGAACTTAGAGAACTTGGAACTTAGGACTCTGGGAACTTAGGACTCCGGGAACTTAGGACTCTGGGAACTTAGGACTCTGGGAATTTAGAGAACTAGGAACTTAGGACTCTAGGAACTTAGGACTCTAGGAACTTAGGACCCTAGGAACTTAGGACTCTGGGAACTTAGGACTCTGGGAACTTAGGACACTGGGAACTTAGGACACTGGGAACTTAGAACTCTGGGAACTTAGGACTCTGGGAACTTAGAGAACTGGGAACTTAGGACCCTGGGAACTTAGAGAACTTAGAGAACTGGGAACTTAGGACACTGGGAACTTAGAGAACTTGGAACTTAGAGAACTTAGAGAACTGGGAACTTAGGACACTGGGAACTTAGAGAACTTGGAACTTAGGACTATAGGAACTTAGGACTCTGGGAACTTAGGACACTGGGAACTTAGAGAACTTGGAACTTAGGACTCTAGGAACTTAGGACTCTGGGAACTTAGGACCTTGGGAACTTAGAGAACTTAGAGAACTGGGAACTTAGGACACTGGGAACTTAGAGAACTTGGAACTTAGGACTCTAGGAACTTAGGACTCTGGGAACTTAGGACACTGGGAACTTAGGACTCTGGGAACTTAGAGAACTAGGAACTTAGGACCCTAGGAACGTAGGACCCTAGGAACTTAGGACTCTGGGAACTTAGGACTCTGGGAACTTAGGACTCTGGGAACTTAGAGAACTAGGAACTGAGAACTTGGAACTTAGGACTCTGGGAACTTAGGACACTGGGAACTTAGGACTCTGGGAACTTAGAGAACTAGGAACTTAGGACCCTATGAACTTAGGACCCTAGGAACTTAGGACCTTGGGAACTTAGATAACTGGGAACTTAGAGAACTGGGGACTTAGGATTCTGGGAACTTAGGACCCTAGGAACCTAGGACTCTAGGAACTTAGAGAACTTGGAACTTAGGACCCTGGGAACTTAGGACTCTGGGAACTTAGAGAACTGGGAACTTAGGACTCTAGGAACTTAGGACCCTGGGAACTTAGTACTCTAGGAACTTAGGACTCTAGGAACTTAGGACCTTGGGAACTTAGAGAACTGGGAACTTAGGACCCTGGGAACTTAGGACCCTGGGAACTTAGAGAACTGGGAACTTAGAGAACTGGGAACTTAGGACTCTAGGAACTTAGGACCCTGGGAACTTAGGACCCTAGGAACTTAGGACCCTGGGAACTTAGGACCCTGGGAACTTAGGACTCTAGGAACTTAGGACTCTGGGAACTTAGGACACTGGGAACTTAGGACTCTGGGAACTTAGGACTTTGGGAACTTAGGACTCTGGGAACTTAGGACCCTGGGAACTTAGGACCCTGGGAACTTAGGACTCTGGGAACTTAGGACTCTGGGAACTTAGGACTCTGGGAACTCAGGACTTTAGGAAATTAGGACTCTGGGAACTTAGAGAACTGGGAACTTAGGACTCTGGGAACTTAGAGAACTGGGAACTTAGAGAACTGGGAACTTAGGACTCTAGGAACTTAGGACCCTGGGAACTTAGGACCCTGGGAACTTAGGACCCTGGGAACTTAGGACCCTGGGAACTTAGGACTCTAGGAACTTAGGACTCTGGGAACTTAGGACACTGGGAACTTAGGACTCTGGGAACTTAGGACTTTGGGAACTTAGGACTCTGGGAACTTAGGACTCTGGGAACTTAGGACCCTGGGAACTTAGGACCCTGGGAACTTAGGACTCTGGGAACTTAGGACTCTGGGAACTTAGGACTCTGGGAACTCAGGACTTTAGGAACTTAGGACTCTGGGAACTTAGAGAACTAGGAACTTAGGACCCTAGGAACTTAGGACCCTAGGAACTTAGGACCTTGGGAACTTAGATAACTGGGAACTTAGAGAACTGGGAACTTAGAGAACTGGGGACTTAGGATTCTGGGAACTTAGGACCCTAGGAACCTAGGACTCTAGGAACTTAGAGAACTTTGAACTTAGGACCCTGGGAACTTAGGACTCTGGGAACTTAGAGAACTGGGAACTTAGGACTCTAGGAACTTAGGACCCTGGGAACTTAGTACTCTAGGAACTTAGGACTCTAGGAACTTAGGACCTTGGGAACTTAGAGAACTGGGAACTTAGGACCCTGGGAACTTAGGACCCTGGGAACTTAGAGAACTGGGAACTTAGGACTCTGGGAACTTAGAGAACTGGGAACTTAGAGAACTGGGAACTTAGGACTCTGGGAACTTAGGACCCTGGGAACTTAGGACCCTGGGAACTTAGGACCCTGGGAACTTAGGACCCTGGGAACTTAGGACTCTGGGAACTTAGGACACTGGGAACTTAGGACTCTGGGAACTTAGGACTTTGGGAACTTAGGACTCTGGGAACTTAGGACCCTGGGAACTTAGGACCCTGGGAACTTAGGACCCTGGGAACTTAGGACTCTGGGAACTTAGGACTCTGGGAACTCAGGACTTTAGGAACTTAGGACTCTGGGAACTTAGAGAACTTGGAACTTAGGACTCTGGGAACTTAGGACTCTGGGAACTTAGGACTCTGGGAACTTAGGACTCTGGGAACTTAGGACACTGGGAACTTAGGACTCTGGGAACTTAGGACTCTGGGAACTTAGGACTCTGGGAACTTAGGGAACTAGGAACTTAGGACTCTAGGAACTTAGGACCCTAGGAACTTAGGACTCTAGGAACTTAGGACTCTGGGAACTTAGGACTCTGGGAACTTAGGACTCTGGGAACTTAGGACACTAGGAACTTAGGACTCTGGGAACTTAGAGAACTTGGAACATAGGACTCTGGGAACTTAGAGAACTTGGAACTTAGGACCCTGGGAACTTAGGACTCTGGGAACTTAGGACTCTAGGAACTTAGGACTCTGGGAACTTAGAGAACTGGGAATTTAGGACTCTAGGAACTTAGGACTCTGGGAACTTAGAGAACTTGGAACATAGGACTCTGGGAACTTAGAGAACTTGGAACTTAGGACCCTGGGAACTTAGGACTCTGGGAACTTAGGACTCTAGGAACTTAGGACTCTGGGAACTTAGAGAACTGGGAATTTAGGACTCTAGGAACTTAGGACCCTGGGAACTTAGTACTCTAGGAACTTAGGACCTTGGGAACTTAGAGAACTGGGAACTTAGGACCCTGGGAACTTAGGACCCAGGGAACTTGGAGAACTGGGAACTTAGGACTCTGGGAACTTAGAGAACTGGGAACTTAGGACTCTGGGAACTTAGGACCCTGGGAACTTAGGACCCTGGGAACTTAGGACCCTGGGAACTTAGGACTCTGGGAACTTAGGACCCTGGGAACTTAGGACTCTAGGAACTTAGGACTCTGGGAACTTAGGACTCTGGGAACTTAGGACCCTGGGAACTTAGGACTCTGGGAACTTAGGACTCTAGGAACTTAGGACTCTGGGAACTCAGGACTTTAGGAACTTAGGACTCTGGGAACTTAGAGAACTTGGAACTTAGGACTCTGGGAACTTAGGACTCTGGGAACTTAGGACTCTGGGAACTTAGGTCACTGGGAACTTAGGACTCTGGGAACTTAGGACTCTGGGAACTTAGGACTCTGGGAACTTAGGGAACTAGGAACTTAGGACTCTAGGAACTTAGGACCCTAGGAACTTAGGACTCTAGGAACTTAGGACTCTGGGAACTTAGGACACTGGGAACTTAGGACACTGGGAACTTAGGACACTGGGAACTTAAGACTCTGGGAACTTAGGACTCTGGGAACTTAGAGAACTGGGAACTTAGGACTCTGGGAACTTAGGACACTAGGAACTTAGGACTCTGGGAACTTAGAGAACTTGGAACATAGGACTCTGGGAACTTAGAGAACTTGGAACTTAGGACTCTGGGAACTTAGGACTCTGGGAACTTAGGACTCTGGGAACTTAGGACTCTGGGAACTTAGGACACTGGGAACTTAGGACTCTGGGAACTTAGGACTCTGGGAACTTAGGACTCTGGGAACTTAGGGAACTAGGAACTTAGGACTCTAGGAACTTAGGACCCTAGGAACTTAGGACTCTAGGAACTTAGGACTCTGGGAACTTAGGACACTGGGAACTTAGGACTCTGGGAACTTAGGACTCTGGGAACTTAGAGAACTGGGAACTTAGGACTCTGGGAACTTAGGACACTAGGAACTTAGGACTCTGGGAACTTAGAGAACTTGGAACATAGGACTCTGGGAACTTAGAGAACTTGGAACTTAGGACCCTGGGAACTTAGGACACTGGGAACTTAGGACTCTAGGAACTTAGGACTCTGGGAACTTAGAGAACTGGGAATTTAGGACTCTAGGAACTTAGGACCCTGGGAACTTAGTACTCTAGGAACTTAGGACTCTAGGAACTTAGGACCTTGGGAACTTAGGACCTTGGGAACTTAGGACCCTGGGAACTTAGGACCCTGGGAACTTGGAGAACTGGGAACTTGGAGAACTGGGAACTTAGAGAACTGGGAACTTAGGACTCTGGGAACTTAGGACCCTGGGAACTTAGGACCCTGGGAACTTAGGACTCTGGGAACTTAGGACCCTGGGAACTTAGGACTCTAGGAACTTAGGACTCTGGGAACTTAGGACTCTGGGAACTTAGGACTCTGGGAACTTAGGACCCTGGGAACTTAGGACTCTGGGAACTTAGGACTCTAGGAACTTAGGACTCTGGGAACTCAGGACTTTAGGAACTTAGGACTCTGGGAACTTAGAGAACTTGGAACTTAGGACTCTGGGAACTTAGGACTCTGGGAACTTAGGACTCTGGGAACTTAGGTCACTGGGAACTTAGGACTCTGGGAACTTAGGACTCTGGGAACTTAGGACTCTGGGAACTTAGGGAACTAGGAACTTAGGACCCTAGGAACTTAGGACTCTAGGAACTTAGGACTCTGGGAACTTAGGACACTGGGAACTTAGGACACTGGGAACTTAGGACACTGGGAACTTAGGACACTGGGAACTTAAGACTCTGGGAACTTAGGACTCTGGGAACTTAGAGAACTGGGAACTTAGGACTCTGGGAACTTAGGACACTAGGAACTTAGGACTCTGGGAACTTAGAGAACTTGGAACATAGGACTCTGGGAACTTAGAGAACTTGGAACTTAGGACCCTGGGAACTTAGAGAACTTGGAACTTAGGACTCTAGGAACTTAGGACTCTGGGAACTTAGGACACTGGGAACTTAGGACTCTGGGAACTTAGGACTCTGGGAACTTAGAGAACTTGGAACTTAGGACACTGGGAACCTAGGACTCTGGGAACTTAGAGAACTTGGAACTTAGGACCCTGGGAACTTAGGACACTGGGAACTTAGGACTCTGGGAACTTGGAGAACTTGGAACTTAGGACTCTGGGAACTTAGGACACTGGGAACTTAGAGAACTTGGAACTTTGGACCCTGGGAACTTAGAGAACTTAGAGAACTGGGAACTTAGGACACTGGGAACTTAGAGAACTTGGAACTTAGGACTCTGTGAACTTAGATAACTTGGAACTTAGGACTCTGGGAACTTAGGACACTGGGAACTTAGAGAACTTGGAACTTTGGACCCTGGGAACTTAGAGAACTTAGAGAACTGGGAACTTAGGACACTGGGAACTTAGGGAACTCGGAACTTAGGACTCTAGGAACTTAGGACCCTGGGAACTTAGGACTCTGGGAACTTAGAGAACTGGGAACTTAGGACTCTGGGAACTTAGGACACTGGGAACTTAGGACTCTGGGAACTTAGAGAACTTGGAACTGAGAACTTGGAACTTAGGACTCTGGGAACTTAGGACACTGGGAACTTAGGACTCTGGGAACTTAGAGAACTAGGAACTTAGGAACTTAGGACCTTGGGAACTTAGAGAACTGGGAACTTAGAGAACTGGGGACTTAGGATTCTGGGAACTTAGGACTCTAGGAACTTAGGGAACTTGGAACTTAGGACCCTGGGAACCTAGGACTCTGGGAACTTAGAGAACTGGGAACTTAGGACTCTAGGAACTTAGAGAACTAGGAACTTAGGACCCTGGGAACTTAGGACTCTAGGAACTTAGGACTCTAGGAACTTAGGACCTTGGGAACTTAGAGAACTGGGAACTTAGGACCCTGGGAACTTAGGACCCTGGGAACTTAAAGAACTGAGAACTTAGGACCCTGGGAACTTAGGACTCTGGGAACTTAGGACACTGGGAACTTAGAGAACTGGGAACTTAGAGAACTGGGAACTTAGGACCCTGGGAACTTAGGACCCTGGGAACTTAGGACTCTGGGAACTTAGGACTCTGGGAACTTAGGACCCTGGGAACTTAGGACTCTAGGAACTTAGGACTCTGGGAACTTAGGACACTGGGAACTTAGGACCCTGGGAACTTAGGACCCTGGGAACTTAGGACTCTGGGAACTTAGGACCCTGGGAACGTAGGACCCTGGGAACTTAGGACTCTGGGAACTTAGGACTCTGGGAACTTAGGACCCTGGGAACTTAGGACCCTGGGAACTTAGGACTCTGGGAACTTAGGACTCTGGGAACTTAGGACTCTGGGAATTTAGAGAACTAGGAACTTAGGACTCTAGGAACTTAGGACCCTAGGAACTTAGGACTCTGGGAACTTAGGACTCTGGGAACTTAGGACACTGGGAACTTAGGACACTGGGAACTTAGAACTCTGGGAACTTAGGACTCTGGGAACTTAGAGAACTGGGAACTTAGGACCCTGGGAACTTAGAGAACTTAGAGAACTGGGAACTTAGGACACTGGGAACTTAGAGAACTTGGAACTTAGAGAACTGGGAACTTAGGACACTGGGAACTTAGAGAACTTGGAACTTAGGACTCTAGGAACTTAGGACTCTGGGAACTTAGGACACTGGGAACTTAGAGAACTTGGAACTTAGGACTCTAGGAACTTAGGACTCTGGGAACTTAGGACCTTGGGAACTTAGAGAACTTAGAGAACTGGGAACTTAGGACACTGGGAACTTAGAGAACTTGGAACTTAGGACTCTAGGAACTTAGGACTCTGGGAACTTAGGACACTGGGAACTTAGGACTCTGGGAACTTAGAGAACTAGGAACTTAGGACCCTAGGAACGTAGGACCCTAGGAACTTAGGACTCTGGGAACTTAGGACTCTGGGAACTTAGGACTCTGGGAACTTAGAGAACTAGGAACTGAGAACTTGGAACTTAGGACTCTGGGAACTTAGGACACTGGGAACTTAGGACTCTGGGAACTTAGAGAACTAGGAACTTAGGACCCTAGGAACTTAGGACCCTAGGAACTTAGGACCTTGGGAACTTAGATAACTGGGAACTTAGAGAACTGGGAACTTAGAGAACTGGGGACTTAGAGAACTGGGGACTTAGGACCCTAGGAACCTAGGACTCTAGGAACTTAGAGAACTTGGAACTTAGGACCCTGGGAACTTAGGACTCTGGGAACTTAGAGAACTGGGAACTTAGGACTCTAGGAACTTAGGACCCTGGGAATTTAGTACTCTAGGAACTTAGGACTCTAGGAACTTAGGACTGAACTTAGGAACTGGGAACTGCCTAGGAACTTAGGACCCTGGGAACTTAGGACCCTGGGAACTTAGGACCCTGGGAACTTAGGACTCTAGGAACTTAGGACTCTGGGAACTTAGGACACTGGGAACTTAGGACTCTGGGA
>CM070496.1:15056307-15101307 GCA_036324585.1 Champsocephalus esox | reverse complement strand
CTTAAGGCTGCTGCTTAGCCGCGTGGAGAAGGAGGTGCTATGTGTTCCCTTAAGTGTTCTGTGCTGCTTAGCCGTGTGGAGAAGGAGGTGCTGTGTGTTCCCTTAAGGCTGCTGCTTAGCCGCGTGGAGAAGGAGGTGCTGTGTGTTCCCTTAAGGCTGCTGCTTAGCCGTGTGGAGAAGGAGGTGCTATGTGTTCCCTTAAGGCTGCTGCTTAGCCGCGTGGAGAAGGAGGTGCTATGTGTTCCCTTAAGTGTTCTGTGCTGCTTAGCCACGTGGAGAAGGAGGTGCTGTGTGTTCCCTTAAGTGTTCTGTGCTGCTTAGCCGTGTGGAGAAGGAGGTGCTGTGTGTTCCCTTAAGGCTGCAGCTTAGCCGCGTGGAGAAGGAGGTGCTATGTGTTCCCTTAAGGCTGCTGCTTAGCCGCGTGGAGAAGGAGGTGCTATGTGTTCCCTTAAGGCTGCTGCTTAGCCGCGTGGAGAAGGAGGTGCTGTGTGTTCCCTTAAGGCTGCTGCTTAGCCGCGTGGAGAAGGAGGTGCTGTGTGTTCCCTTAAGGCTGCAGCTTAGCCGCGTGGAGAAGGAGGTGCTGTGTATTCCCTTAAGGCTGCTGCTTAGCCGCGTGGAGAAGGAGGTGCTGTGTGTTCCCTTAAGGCTGCTGCTTAGCCGTGTGGAGAAGGAGGTGCTGTGTGTTCCCTTAAGGCTGCTGCTTAGCCATATGGAGAAGGAGGTGCTGTGTGTTCCCTTAAGGCTGCTGCTTAGCCACGTGGAGAAGGAGGTGCTGTGTGTTCCCTTAAGGCTGCTGCTTAGCCGCGTGGAGAAGGAGGTTCTGTGTGTTCCCTTTAGGCTGCTGCTTAGCCGCGTGGAGAAGGAGGTTCTGTGTGTTCCCTTAAGGCTGCTGCTTAGCTGCGTGGAGAAGGAGGTGCTGTGTGTTCCCTTAAGGCTGCTGCTTAGCCGCGTGGAGAAGGAGGTGCTGTGTGTTCCCTTAAGGCTGCTGCTTAGCCGTGTGGAGAAGGAGGTGCTGTGTGTTCCCTTAAGGCTGCTGCTTAGCCGCGTGGAGAAGGAGGTGCTGTGTGTTCCCTTAAGGCTGCAGCTTAGCCGTGTGGAGAAGGAGGTGCTGTGTGTTCCCTTAAGGCTGCTGCTTAGCCGCGTGGAGAAGGAGGTGCTGTGTGTTCCCTTAAGGCTGCTGCTTAGCCGTGTGGAGAAGGAGGTGCTGTGTGTTCCCTTAAGGCTGCTGCTTAGCCGCGTGGAGAAGGAGGTGCTATGTGTTCCCTTAAGGCTGCAGCTTAGCCGCGTGGAGAAGGAGGTGCTGTGTGTTCCCTTAAGGCTGCTGCTTAGCCGTGTGGAGAAGGAGGTGCTATGTGTTCCCTTAAGGCTGCTGCTTAGCCGTGTGGAGAAGGAGGTGCTGTGTGTTCCCTTAAGGCTGCTGCTTAGCCGCGTGGAGAAGGAGGTGCTGTGTGTTCCCTTAAGGCTGCTGCTTAGCCGTGTGGAGAAGGAGGTGCTATGTGTTCCCTTAAGGCTGCTGCTTAGCCGCGTGGAGAAGGAGGTGCTGTGTGTTCCCTTAAGGCTGCTGCTTAGCCGCGTGGAGAAGGAGGTGCTGTGTGTTCCCTTAAGGCTGCTGCTTAGCCGTGTGGAGAAGGAGGTACTGTGTGTTCCCTTAAGGCTGCTGCTTAGCCGCGTGGAGAAGGAGGTGCTATGTGTTCCCTTAAGGCTGCAGCTTAGCCGTGTGGAGAAGGAGGTGCTGTGTGTTCCCTTAAGGCTGCTGCTTAGCCGTGTGGAGAAGGAGGTGCTGTGTGTTCCCTTAAGGCTGCTGCTTAGCCGCGTGGAGAAGGAGGTGATGTGTGTTCCCTTAAGGCTGCTGCTTAGCCGCGTGGAGAAGGAGGTGCTGTGTGTTCCCTTAAGGCTGCTGCTTAGCCGTGTGGAGAAGGAGGTGCTGTGTGTTCCCTTAAGGCTGCTGCTTAGCCGCGTGGAGAAGGAGGTGCTGTGTGTTCCCTTAAGGCTGCTGCTTAGCCGTGTGGAGAAGGAGGTGCTGTGTGTTCCCTTAAGGCTGCTGCTTAGCCGCGTGGAGAAGGAGGTGCTATGTGTTCTCTTAAGTGTTCTGTGCAGCTTAGCCCCGATATATTTGATAACCCTAACCCTGTCTTATGTAATATAATTTGTGGAACCAAATAAAGTATTCAAATGTGTGTGTGTGTGTGTGTGTGTGTGTGTGTGTGTGTGTGTGTGTGTGTGTGTGTGTGTGTGTCTCACTGTCTCTTCAGCAGGTCCATGGACGTCTTTTCCACCTCCAGCCTCGCTCTCACTGCCTTCACTGTGGACGCCTCGAAGAGCTCCGCCCCCCTGAAACACACATATATCATCACCTGTATGTGTGTGTGTGTGTACCTAGAGGCCAGCAGCTGTGTGTGTGTGTGTACCTAGAGGCCAGCCGCTGTGTGTGTGTGTGTGTACCTAGAGGCCAGCCGCTGTGTGTGTGTGTGTGTGTACCTAGAGGCCAGCAGCGGTGTGGTGTGGTGTGTGGTGTGTGGTGACCTAGAGGCCAGCAGCTGTGTGTGTGTGTGTGTGTGTGTGTGTGTGTGTGTACCTCGAGGCCAGCAGCTGTGTGTGTGTGTGTGTGTGTGTGTACCTAGAGGCCAGCAGCTGTGTGTTCTGCAGGTCCAGCACCACGTACAGGAAGTAGGTGCTCCTGAAGACACGGCGCTGCAACAACAGGAAGCAGAAACACACGCCGTCCCAGATGATGCCCGCCTCGTCGCTCGGCAACTCACACTGTTTACTGCTCTGCTGCTCCGCTGCCACGGCAACAACAACAACAACAACAACAAAATCAGCACATCTCAGAGGACCTCACATCTTCATCAGCAGCTGATCCAGTGGTCATTTCCTATAGAGCGCCACTTTATCCAGGTAATGACCACACACACACACACACACACACACACACACACACACACACACACACACACACACACACACACACACACACACACACACACACACACACACACAGCTGCTGGCCTCTAGGTACACACACACACACACACACACACACACACACACACACACAGCTGCTGGCCTCTAGGTACACACACACACACACACACACACACACACACACACACACACACTAGTGTAGAGACAGTACATGCTGATATACACCTGAACATCAGCAGGAGAGGACTCTTTAAAGTAGAGACACTACACACTGATATACACCTGAACGTCAGCAGGAGAGGACTCTTTAAAGTAGAGACTACATACTGATATACACCTGAACATCAGCAGGAGAGGACTCTTTAAAGTACACTACATGCTGATATACACCTGAACATCAGCAGGAGAGGACTCTTTAAAGTAGAGACACTACATACTGATATACACCTGAACATCAGCAGGAGAGGACTCTTTAAAGTACACTACATGCTGATATACACCTGAACATCAGCAGGAGAGGACTCTTTAAAGTAGAGACACTACATACTGATATACACCTGAACATCAGCAGGAGAGGACTCTTTAAAGTAGAGACACTACATACTGATATACACCTGGACATCAGCAGGAGAGGACTCTTTAAAGTAGAGACACTACATACTGATATACACCTGAACATCAGCAGGAGAGGACTCTTTAAAGTAGAGACACTACATACTGATATACACCTGAACATCAGCAGGAGAGGACTCTTTAAAGTAGAGACACTACATGCTGATATACACCTGAACATCAGCAGGAGAGGACTCTTTAAAGTAGAGACACTACATACTGATATACACCTGAACATCAGCAGGAGAGGACTCTTTAAAGTACACTACATGCTGATATACACCTGAACATCAGCAGGAGAGGACTCTTTAAAGTAGAGACACTACATACTGATATACACCTGAACATCAGCAGGAGAGGACTCTTTAAAGTAGAGACACTACATACTGATATACACCTGAACATCAGCAGGAGAGGACTCTTTAAAGTACACTACATGCTGATATACACCTGAACATCAGCAGGAGAGGACTCTTTAAAGTAGAGACACTACATACTGATATACACCTGAACATCAGCAGGAGAGGACTCTTTAAAGTAGAGACACTACATACTGATATACACCTGAACATCAGCAGGAGAGGACTCTTTAAAGTACACTACATGCTGATATACACCTGAACATCAGCAGGAGAGGACTCTTTAAAGTAGAGACGCTACATACTGATATACACCTGAACATCAGCAGGAGAGGACTCTTTAAAGTAGAGACACTACATACTGATATACACCTGAACATCAGCAGGAGAGGACTCTTTAAAGTAGAGACACTACATACTGATATACACCTGAACATCAGCAGGAGAGGACTCTTTAAAGTAGAGACACTATGTACTGATATACACCTGAACATCAGCAGGAGAGGACTCTTTAAAGTAGAGACACTACATACTGATATACACCTGAACATCAGCAGGAGAGGACTCTTTAAAGTAGAGACACTATGTACTGATATACACCTGAACACCAGCAGGAGAGGACTCTTTAAAGTAGAGACACTAGATACTGATATACACCTGAACATCAGCAGGAGAGGACTCTTTAAAGTAGAGACACTACATACTGATATACACCTGAACATCAGCAGGAGAGGACTCTTTAAAGTAGAGACACTACATGCTGATATACAGCTGAACATCAGAGGAGAGGACTCTTTAAAGTAGAGACACTATGTACTGATATACACCTGAACACCAGCAGGAGAGGACTCTTTAAAGTAGAGACACTAGATACTGATATACACCTGAACATCAGCAGGAGAGGACTCTTTAAAGTAGAGACACTACATACTGATATACACCTGAACATCAGCAGGAGAGGACTCTTTAAAGTAGAGACACTACATGCTGATATACAGCTGAACATCAGAGGAGAGGACTCTTTAAAGTAGAGACACTATGTACTGATATACACCTGAACATCAGCAGGAGAGGACTCTTTAAAGTAGAGACTACATACTGATATACACCTGAACATCAGCAGGAGAGGACTCTTTAAAGTAGAGACTACATACTGATATACACCTGAACATCAGCAGGAGAGGACTCTTTAAAGTACACTACATGCTGATATACACCTGAACATCAGCAGGAGAGGACTCTTTAAAGTACACTACATGCTGATATACACCTGAACATCAGCAGGAGAGGACTCTTTAAAGTAGGGACACTACATGCTGATATACACCTGAACATCAGCAGGAGAGGACTCTTTAAAGTAGAGACACTACATACTGATATACACCTGAACATCAGCAGGAGAGGACTCTTTAAAGTAGAGACACTACATACTGATATACACCTGAACATCAGCAGGAGAGGACTCTTTAAAGTAGAGACACTATGTACTGATATACACCTGAACATCAGCAGGAGAGGACTCTTTAAAGTAGAGACACTACATACTGATATACACCTGAACATCAGCAGGAGAGGACTCTTTAAAGTAGAGACACTATGTACTGATATACACCTGAACACCAGCAGGAGAGGACTCTTTAAAGTAGAGACACTAGATACTGATATACACCTGAACATCAGCAGGAGAGGACTCTTTAAAGTAGAGACACTACATACTGATATACACCTGAACATCAGCAGGAGAGGACTCTTTAAAGTAGAGACACTACATGCTGATATACAGCTGAACATCAGAGGAGAGGACTCTTTAAAGTAGAGACACTATGTACTGATATACACCTGAACACCAGCAGGAGAGGACTCTTTAAAGTAGAGACACTAGATACTGATATACACCTGAACATCAGCAGGAGAGGACTCTTTAAAGTAGAGACACTACATACTGATATACACCTGAACATCAGCAGGAGAGGACTCTTTAAAGTAGAGACACTACATACTGATATACACCTGAACATCAGCAGGAGAGGACTCTTTAAAGTAGAGACACTACATGCTGATATACAGCTGAACATCAGAGGAGAGGACTCTTTAAAGTAGAGACACTATGTACTGATATACACCTGAACATCAGCAGGAGAGGACTCTTTAAAGTAGAGACACTACATACTGATATACACCTGAACATCAGCAGGAGAGGACTCTTTAAAGTAGAGACTACATACTGATATACACCTGAACATCAGCAGGAGAGGACTCTTTAAAGTACACTACATGCTGATATACACCTGAACATCAGCAGGAGAGGACTCTTTAAAGTACACTACATGCTGATATACACCTGAACATCAGCAGGAGAGGACTCTTTAAAGTAGGGACACTACATGCTGATATACACCTGAACATCAGCAGGAGAGGACTCTTTAAAGTAGAGACACTACATACTGATATACACCTGAACATCAGCAGGAGAGGACTCTTTAAAGTAGTATTTCTTACGTTTGGTGTATCCTTTGATGGTGCAGGCCAGACTGAAGAGCTGGATGAGCCAACAGTGATTCAGAACCAGAGACTTGATGAAGCCACAGGCCAAGATCTACAGACAGACAGGTGAGAGACAGACAGGTGAGAGACAGACAGACAGGTGAGAGACCGACAGGTGAGAGACAGACCGACAGGTGAGAGACAGACAGACCGGTGAGAGACAGACAGGTGAGAGACAGACCGGTGAGAGACAGACCGGTGAGAGACAGACAGGTGAGAGACAGACCGACAGGTGAGAGACAGACCGACAGGTGAGAGACAGACAGACAGGTGAGAGACAGACCGGTGAGAGACAGACCGGTGAGAGACAGACGGGTGAGAGACAGACAGGTGAGAGACAGACAGGTGAGAGACAGACAGGTGAGAGACAGACGACAGGTGAGAGACAGACAGGTGACAGACAGACAGGTGAGAGACAGACAGGTGAGAGACAGACAGGTGAGAGACAGACAGACAGGTGACAGACAGACGGTGAGAGACAGACAGGTGACAGACAGACAGGTGACAGACAGACAGACAGGTGAGAGACAGACCGGTGAGAGACAGACAGGTGAGAGACAGACAGGTGAGAGACAGACCGTGAGAGACAGACAGGTGAGAGACAGACCGGTGAGAGACAGACAGGTGAGAGACAGACCGGTGAGAGACAGACAGGTGAGAGACAGACAGGTGACAGACAGACAGGTGAGAGACAGACAGGTGAGAGACAGACAGGTGAGAGACAGACCGGTGAGAGACAGACAGGTGAGAGACAGACCGGTGAGAGACAGACAGGTGACAGACAGACAGGTGAGAGACAGACAGGTGAGAGACAGACAGGTGACAGACAGACAGGTGAGAGACAGACCGGTGAGAGACAGACAGGTGACAGACAGACAGGTGAGAGACAGACAGGTGAGAGACAGACAGGTGAGAGACAGACCGGTGAGAGACAGACAGGTGAGAGACAGACAGGTGAGAGACAGACAGGTGATGTCTCACCGACAGGATGTTCTTCATGGTGATGACGAACACGTTGTATCCGATCAAACAGTCCCAGTATCTCAGGATGGAGTCCGCTGGTTTCAGGAGCAGATCCCCCCCCACCAACAGGAAGTAGAAGCACGCCACCAGGTAACCCATGCAGAAGATACTGATCCTGGACAGGAAGTAGAAACATGTGAACAGATGATACTGCTCCTGGACAGGAAGTAGAAACATGTGAACAGATGATACTGATCCTGGACAGGAAGTAGAAACATGTGAACAGATGATACTGCTCCTGGACAGGAAGTAGAAACATGTGAACAGATGATACTGCTCCTGGACAGGAAGTAGAAACATGTAAACAGATGATACTGCTCCTGGACAGGAAGTAGAAACATGTGAACTGAAGATACTGCTCTTGGACAGGAAGTAGAAACATGTGAACTGAAGATACTGCTCTTGGACAGGAAGTAGAAACACTGAAGGCGTTCCTCAGGTAGACGAGACTCACCTGGTGGTGCCGGTGATGAAGATGATGGTGAGGACGAACCAGAACATGTAGCTGAAGATGATCAGCTTCATCATGTCCAGGTAAGACCTAGAGAGAGAGAGAGAGAGAGGAGAGAGAGAGAGAGAGAGAGAGAGAGAGAGAGAGAGAGAGAGAGAGAGAGAGAGAGAGAGAGAGAGAGAGAGAGAGAGAGAGAGAGAGAGAGAGAGAGAGAGAGAGAGAGAGAGAGAGAGAGAGAGAGAGAGAGAGAGAGAGAGAGAGAGAGAGAGAGAGAGAGAGAGAGAGAAGAGAGAGAGAGAGAGAGAGAGAGAGAGAGAGAGAGAGAGAGAGAGAGAGAGAGAGAGAGAGAGAGAAGACGAGAGAGAGAGAGAGAGAGAGAGAGAAGAGAGAGAGAGAGAGAGAGAGAGAGAGGGTTAGTTGACCGACTTGATGACTTATCGTTATAACTTGGACTTGACGGCGTTTACCTGCACAGCATGAAGTCAAGGCCTGTGTTGAGACGGAGACTCCTGATTGGATCA
Source organism: Champsocephalus esox (assembly GCA_036324585.1). Taxonomy (NCBI): domain Eukaryota; kingdom Metazoa; phylum Chordata; class Actinopteri; order Perciformes; family Channichthyidae; genus Champsocephalus; species Champsocephalus esox. The sequence continues at coordinate 15,092,872 of CM070496.1, read as the reverse complement.
GACACCTGTCCGTCATACAGCTCAGAGTTCTCTCCTGCTAACAGCTGCACCTCCGGCTGAAGCTCCTCCTCAAAAACCTGCAGCTGGAGGGAGGCGCCAAGCAGCAGCAGGAAGTCGTCTGTCAACAGGAAACAATAACAATAACAACAAACCCCTTAGTGCTGCTGTCACCCCTCGCCCACAGGGGGGCGTGTCTGCCGCGCGACCAACAACCAATCACATTAATCTCCCGCCCCGGAACACAACTGGGCGTTTGATTGGCTAGCGCTTCCGTAGACGTCACCCCATTCAAAGCGACGGAGCCGTGTGGAGGATGCGTTCGTGCTGAGGAGGAAGAGGAGCAAGAGGAAGGGCTTACAGAGGAGGAAGATGGGGTTCGGGGGGGTCAGATGATCAGGGAGGAAGAGCCACTTCACCACGTTGGAGTCCATGTTGGAGGACGGGGGTCTCCAAGGGTAATCTAACGAGAGACAGACAGGTGGTTAGCCTAGCTTAGCAACTGGAAGCAGAGGGAAACGGTTAGCCTAGCTTAGCTTCAGGTGTACCTGTGCAGGCGGCCGGAGGGAATCCGATGCACAGCAGGTACTGGAAACACAGCGCCCCCGACAGGAAGTAGCAGTACTTCGGCCAAACTGCGGCAATGCTCTTCCTGCTGCGTTGTGATAGGACGCTGATGAGGCCGAAGGCGTGGCCTACAGCAAACAGATCCATCCGCTGACCAATCACGTTCACCGCCAACAGGAAGCAGGTCTGAGGACGAAGGACCTCAGGATGTTTATTCATATTTTAAACAGGTGGTTATCTTGATGCTAAGCTACTGATAGCCTCACCTCCAGTCCGAACTTGTAGAAGAAGTAATTCAGGAAGTACTTTGTGCAGCTCAGCACGCCGTCGTCAAGGTGATGCCGCGTGATGTCATGAAACAGCGTCCTGGTCGGGGGCGGGACTTCGTTATGATGCAGGCGGTAAAGCTCCTGGTGTCTGTAGACGGTTACCTCGAAGGCTAACAGCGCTAGCATCATCAGGTTATACTGCAGAGACAGGTTAGCATAGCATCATCAGGTTATACTGCAGAGACAGGTTAGCATGATGCTAACATCATCAGGTTATACTGCAGAGACAGGTTAGCATAGCATCATCAGGTTATACTGCAGAGACAGGTTAGCATGATGCTAACATCATCAGGTTATACTGCAGAGACAGGTTAGCATAGCATCATCAGGTTATACTGCAGAGACAGGTTAGCATAGCATCATCAGGTTATACTGCAGAGACAGGTTAGCATAGCATCATCAGGTTATACTGCAGAGACAGGTTAGCATAGCATCATCAGGTTATACTGCAGAGACAGGTTAGCATGATGCTAACATCATCAGGTTATACTGCAGAGACAGGTTAGCATAGCATCATCAGGTTATACTGCAGAGACAGGTTAGCATGATGCTAACATCATCAGGTTATGGGTCATTCCAGAGTTGGAGGACATTTCATGTCCCCCATATCAAAAATCTAATAACCCATGCCCAAAATGCTAAAACATGACCTTGTTGTGTTGAACAGACTTGTCTTGAGACAAAATGGATATAAAGTTGTAGAAAAAGTGGTTTCAAAATATTATTTAAATGATCAAATAGCTCTCGAACATCCCCTAACATGGCATTGTTCTCTGGTCCCCGCTTCTTGGTGACCAACTTGCCTCAAATATAACATTTAAAATAGGGATTTTATTTACTTTTGTTGGTATCATTCTATTGATATACGTCTCTTGTAATGGTAAAATCAATTTGTTAAATCATAAACATATTTTAGATCACAGCAATTGTGCACAGAAGGTGTGTCGTTCAACGCTGTTACCACACAGGAAGTGAACAAACTGTAAGTCAGATGACACACAGGAAGTGACATCAGCAAGCCATGTGCTAGTGCCATGGGTAGACCACAACCAAGTCCTCTCTTCCATTGTTCATATGTTTACAATCTGTCCCGTCTGAACAGAGCGCGGCCCTCCGCCCTGTTCCTGACATGATCAGAACAAAGCGTATTCATTTCAAAGGGATCTTTCTTGCATCAGATATCCACGTGTGTCCTTGCCTTGAAAGTAGCATGCTACATCTAGCGATACTTCCCGAGGTTAGAGCTCAAAGTAGCATGCTACATCTAGCGATACTTCCCGAGGTTAGAGCTCAAAGCAGCATGCTACATCTAGCGATACTTCCCGAGGTTAGAGCTCAAAGCAGCATGCTACATCTAGCGATACTTCCCGAGGTTAGAGCTCAAAGTAGCATGCTACATCTAGCGATACTTCCCGAGGTTAGAGCTCAAAGTAGCATGCTTCATCTAGCGATACTTCCTGAGGTTAGAGCTCAAAGTAGCATGCTACATCTAGCGATACTTCCTGAGGTTAGAGCTCAAAGTAGCATGCTACATCTAGCGATACTTCCTGAGGTTAGAGCTCAAAGTAGCATTCTACATCTAGCGATACTTCCTGAGGTTAGAGCTCAAAGTAGCATGCTACATCTAGCGATACTTCCCGAGGTTAGAGCTCAAAGCAGCATGCTACATCTAGCGATACTTCCTGAGGTTAGAGCTCAAAGCAGCATGCTACATCTAGCGATACTTCCTGAGGTTAGAGCTCAAAGTAGCATGCTACATCTAGCGATACTTCCCGAGGTTAGAGCTCAAAGCAGCATGCTACATCTAGCGATACTTCCCGAGGTTAGAGCTCAAAGTAGCATGCTACATCTAGCGATACTTCCCGAGGTTAGAGCTCAAAGTAGCATGCTTCATCTAGCGATACTTCCTGAGGTTAGAGCTCAAAGTAGCATGCTACATCTAGCGATACTTCCTGAGGTTAGAGCTCAAAGTAGCATGCTACATCTAGCGATACTTCCTGAGGTTAGAGCTCAAAGTAGCATGCTACATCTAGCGATACTTCCTGAGGTTAGAGCTCAAAGTAGCATGCTACATCTAGCGATACTTCCTGAGGTTAGAGCTCAAAGTAGCATGCTACATCTAGCGATACTTCCTGAGGTTAGAGCTCAAAGCAGCATGCTACATCTAGCGATACTTCCTGAGGTTAGAGCTCAAAGTAGCATGCTACATCTAGCGATACTTCCTGAGGTTAGAGCTCAAAGCAGCATGCTACATCTAGCGATACTTCCTGAGGTTAGAGCTCAAAGTAGCATGCTACATCTAGCGATACTTCCTGAGGTTAGAGCTCAAAGTTGCATGCTACATCTAGCGATACTTCCCGAGGTTAGAGCTCAAAGCAGCATGCTACATCTAGCGATACTTCCCGAGGTTAGAGCTCAAAGCAGCATGCTACATCTAGCGATACTTCCCGAGGTTAGAGCTCAAAGCAGCATGCTACATCTAGCGATACTTCCCGAGGTTAGAGCTCAAAGCAGCATGCTACATCTAGCGATACTTCCCGAGGTTAGAGCTCAAAGCAGCATGCTACATCTAGCGATACTTCCCGAGGTTAGAGCTCAAAGCAGCATGCTACATCTAGCGATACTTCCCGAGGTTAGAGCTCAAAGCAGCATGCTACATCTAGCGATACTTCCCGAGGTTAGAGCTCAAAGCAGCATGCTACATCTAGCGATACTTCCCGAGGTTAGAGCTCAAAGCAGCATGCTACATCTAGCGATACTTCCCGAGGTTAGAGCTCAAAGCAGCATGCTACATCTAGCGATACTTCCCGAGGTTAGAGCTCAAAGCAGCATGCTACATCTAGCGATACTTCCCGAGGTTAGAGCTCAAAGCAGCATGCTACATCTAGCGATACTTCCCGAGGTTAGAGCTCAAAGCAGCATGCTACATCTAGCGATACTTCCCGAGGTTAGAGCTCAAAGCAGCATGCTACATCTAGCGATACTTCCCGAGGTTAGAGCTCAAAGCAGCATGCTACATCTAGCGATACTTCCCGAGGTTAGAGCTCAAAGTAGCATGCTACATCTAGCGATACTTCCCGAGGTTAGAGCTCAAAGCAGCATGCTACATCTAGCGATACTTCCCGAGGTTAGAGCTCAAAGCAGCATGCTACATCTAGCGATACTTCCCGAGGTTAGAGCTCAAAGTAGCATGCTACATCTAGCGATACTTCCTGAGGTTAGAGCTCAAAGCAGCATGCTACATCTAGCGATACTTCCCAAGGTTAGAGCTCAAAGTAGCATGCTACATCTAGCGATACTTCCCAAGGTTAGAGCTCAAAGTAGCATGCTACATCTAGCGATACTTCCTGAGGTTAGAGCTCAAAGTAGCATGCTACATCTAGCGATACTTCCTGAGGTTAGAGCTCAAAGTAGCATGCTACATCTAGCGATACTTCCCAAGGTTAGAGCTCAAAGTAGCATGCTACATCTAGCGATACTTCCCGAGGTTAGAGCTCAAAGTAGCATGCTACATCTAGCGATACTTCCTGAGGTTAGAGCTCAAAGTAGCATGCTACATCTAGCGATACTTCCCGAGGTTAGAGCTCAAAGCAGCATGCTACATCTAGCGATACTTCCCGAGGTTAGAGCTCAAAGCAGCATGCTACATCTAGCGATACTTCCCGAGGTTAGAGCTCAAAGTAGCATGCTACATCTAGCGATACTTCCTGAGGTTAGAGCTCAAAGCAGCATGCTACATCTAGCGATACTTCCCAAGGTTAGAGCTCAAAGTAGCATGCTACATCTAGCGATACTTCCCAAGGTTAGAGCTCAAAGTAGCATGCTACATCTAGCGATACTTCCCGAGGTTAGAGCTCAAAGCAGCATGCTACATCTAGCGATACTTCCTGAGGTTAGAGCTCAAAGCAGCATGCTACATCTAGCGATACTTCCTGAGGTTAGAGCTCAAAGTAGCATGCTACATCTAGCGATACTTCCTGAGGTTAGAGCTCAAAGTTGCATGCTACATCTAGCGATACTTCCCGAGGTTAGAGCTCAAAGCAGCATGCTACATCTAGCGATACTTCCCGAGGTTAGAGCTCAAAGCAGCATGCTACATCTAGCGATACTTCCCGAGGTTAGAGCTCAAAGCAGCATGCTACATCTAGCGATACTTCCCGAGGTTAGAGCTCAAAGCAGCATGCTACATCTAGCGATACTTCCCGAGGTTAGAGCTCAAAGCAGCATGCTACATCTAGCGATACTTCCCGAGGTTAGAGCTCAAAGCAGCATGCTACATCTAGCGATACTTCCCGAGGTTAGAGCTCAAAGCAGCATGCTACATCTAGCGATACTTCCCGAGGTTAGAGCTCAAAGCAGCATGCTACATCTAGCGATACTTCCCGAGGTTAGAGCTCAAAGCAGCATGCTACATCTAGCGATACTTCCCGAGGTTAGAGCTCAAAGCAGCATGCTACATCTAGCGATACTTCCCGAGGTTAGAGCTCAAAGCAGCATGCTACATCTAGCGATACTTCCCGAGGTTAGAGCTCAAAGCAGCATGCTACATCTAGCGATACTTCCCGAGGTTAGAGCTCAAAGCAGCATGCTACATCTAGCGATACTTCCCGAGGTTAGAGCTCAAAGCAGCATGCTACATCTAGCGATACTTCCCGAGGTTAGAGCTCAAAGCAGCATGCTACATCTAGCGATACTTCCCGAGGTTAGAGCTCAAAGCAGCATGCTACATCTAGCGATACTTCCCGAGGTTAGAGCTCAAAGTAGCATGCTACATCTAGCGATACTTCCCGAGGTTAGAGCTCAAAGCAGCATGCTACATCTAGCGATACTTCCCGAGGTTAGAGCTCAAAGCAGCATGCTACATCTAGCGATACTTCCCGAGGTTAGAGCTCAAAGTAGCATGCTACATCTAGCGATACTTCCTGAGGTTAGAGCTCAAAGCAGCATGCTACATCTAGCGATACTTCCCAAGGTTAGAGCTCAAAGTAGCATGCTACATCTAGCGATACTTCCCAAGGTTAGAGCTCAAAGTAGCATGCTACATCTAGCGATACTTCCTGAGGTTAGAGCTCAAAGTAGCATGCTACATCTAGCGATACTTCCTGAGGTTAGAGCTCAAAGTAGCATGCTACATCTAGCGATACTTCCCAAGGTTAGAGCTCAAAGTAGCATGCTACATCTAGCGATACTTCCCGAGGTTAGAGCTCAAAGTAGCATGCTACATCTAGCGATACTTCCTGAGGTTAGAGCTCAAAGTAGCATGCTACATCTAGCGATACTTCCCGAGGTTAGAGCTCAAAGCAGCATGCTACATCTAGCGATACTTCCCGAGGTTAGAGCTCAAAGCAGCATGCTACATCTAGCGATACTTCCCGAGGTTAGAGCTCAAAGTAGCATGCTACATCTAGCGATACTTCCCGAGGTTAGAGCTCAAAGCAGCATGCTACATCTAGCGATACTTCCCAAGGTTAGAGCTCAAAGTAGCATGCTACATCTAGCGATACTTCCCAAGGTTAGAGCTCAAAGTAGCATGCTACATCTAGCGATACTTCCTGAGGTTAGAGCTCAAAGCAGCATGCTACATCTAGCGATACTTCCTGAGGTTAGAGCTCAAAGTAGCATGCTACATCTAGCGATACTTCCCGAGGTTAGAGCTCAAAGTAGCATGCTACATCTAGCGATACTTCCTGAGGTTAGAGCTCAAAGCAGCATTGATGTCCAGCCCTGGTACTGTAATTAGAGTAGCAGGGGTAATTCTTCATTGGAAAATATACATGTGAGGCCTAGCTAGCGAATCACTGTGTTGATGGTTCATCGTCTGGTTTCCCGAAATACATAAACAATAAAAGGTTCATTTCTGAAAAATGTTGGTGTCTAAATTGTCCTCCAATTCTGTAATGACCCTTATACCGCAGAGACAGGTTAGCATAGCATCATCAGGTTATACCGCAGAGACAGGTTAGCATAGCATCATCAGGTTATACCGCAGAGACAGGGTTAGCATAGCATCATCAGGTTATACCGCAGAGACAGGTTAGCATAGCATCATCAGGTTATACCGCAGAGACAGGTTAGCATAGCATCATCAGGTTATACCGCAGAGACAGGTTAGCATAGCATCATCAGGTTATACTGCAGAGACAGGTTAGCATAGCATCATCAGGTTATACCGCAGAGACAGGGTTAGCATAGCATCATCAGGTTATACCGCAGAGACAGGGTTAGCATAGCATCATCAGGTTATACCGCAGAGACAGGTTAGCATAGCATCATCAGGTTATACCGCAGAGACAGGTTAGCATAGCATCATCAGGTTATACCGCAGAGACAGGTTAGCATAGCATCATCAGGTTATACCGCAGAGACAGGTTAGCATAGCATCATCAGGTTATACCGCAGAGACAGGTTAGCATAGCATCATCAGGTTATACCGCAGAGACAGGTTAGCATAGCATCATCAGGTTATACTGCAGAGACAGGTTAGCATAGCATCATCAGGTTATACCGCAGAGACAGGTTAGCATAGCATCATCAGGTTATACCGCAGAGACAGGTTAGCATAGCATCATCAGGTTATACCGCAGAGACAGGTTAGCATAGCATCATCAGGTTATACCGCAGAGACAGGTTAGCATAGCATCATCAGGTTATACCGCAGAGACAGGTTAGCATAGCATCATCAGGTTATACCGCAGAGACAGGTTAGCATAGCATCATCAGGTTATACCGCAGAGACAGGTTAGCATAGCATCATCAGGTTATACCGCAGAGACAGGTTAGCATAGCATCATCAGGTTATACTGCAGAGACAGGTTAGCACGATGCTAAGCTAGCGGTGATGTCACTCACCCTCAGGTAGTCCAGCAGCTTCCCGTCTGTCTTCTTGAAGCCGACCCACCTGGCGGGGTCCACCGGTCCGGAGTACAGAGCCGAGTGAGACAGGTGAGTGCTGGAGTTACCTGGCTGCAGAGAGACAGACAGGTGAGAGAGAGGTGAGTGCTGGAGTTACCTGGCTGCAGAGACAGACAGGTGTGATGGTGTTGCTATGGTTACCATGGTGCAGTTGGAGGAGTATCTGATTGGCTGCACGGCGTTCAGCTGGTACAGCATCTTACAGACCGCGAGCGTGCACGTCCACACCGTGCACGCTCCTGCCAGCCGGGGGCGCCACGGTCGGCACGGCAACGCCACCGACACACACACCACGAAGAGCAGGTTCAACACACACACCTGAGAGAGAGACAGGTAAACACACACACCTGAGAGAGAGACAGGTAAACACACACCTGAGAGAGAGACAGGTAAACACACACACCTGAGAGAGAGACAGGTAAACACACACACCTGAGAGAGAGACAGGTAAACACACACACCTGAGAGAGAGAGACAGGTAAACACACACACACCTGAGAGAGAGAGACAGGTAAACACTCACACCTGAGAGAGAGAGACAGGTAAACACACACACACACCTGAGAGAGAGACAGGTAAACACACACACCTGAGAGAGAGACAGGTAAACACACACACCTGAGAGGGAGACAGGTAAATACACACACCTGAGAGAGAGAGACAGGTAAACACACACACACCTGAGAGAGAGACAGGTAAACACACACATCTGAGAGAGAGAGACAGGTAAACACACACACCTGAGAGAGAGACAGGTAAACACACACACCTGAGAGAGAGACAGGTAAACACACACACCTGAGAGAGAGACAGGTAAACACACACACCTGAGAGAGAGACAGGTAAACACACACACCTGAGAGAGAGACAGGTAAACACACACACCTGAGAGAGAGACAGGTAAACACACACACCTGAGAGAGAGACAGGTAAACACACACACCTGAGAGAGAGACAGGTAAACACACACACCTGAGAGAGAGAGACAGGTAAACACACACACCTGAGAGAGAGAGACAGGTAAACACACACACCTGAGAGAGAGAGACAGGTAAACACACACACCTGAGAGAGAGACAGGTAAACACACACACCTGAGAGAGAGACAGGTAAACACACACACCTGAGAGAGAGACAGGTAAACACACACACACCTGAGAGAGAGACAGGTAAACACACACACCTGAGAGAGAGACAGGTAAACACACACACACCTGAGAGAGAGAGACAGGTAAACACACACACCTGAGAGAGAGACAGGTAAACACACACACCTGAGAGAGAGAGACAGGTAAACACACACACCTGAGAGAGAGAGACAGGTAAACACACACACCTGAGAGAGAGAGACAGGTAAACACACACACCTGAGAGAGAGACAGGTAAACACACACACCTGAGAGAGAGACAGGTAAACACACACACCTGAGAGAGAGACAGGTAAACACACACCTGAGAGAGAGACAGGTAAACACACACACCTGAGAGAGAGAGACAGGTAAACACACACACCTGAGAGAGAGAGACAGGTAAACACACACACCTGAGAGAGAGACAGGTAAACACACACCTGAGAGAGAGACAGGTAAACACACACACCTGAGAGAGAGACAGGTAAACACACACACCTGAGAGAGAGACAGGTAAACACACACACCTGAGAGAGAGACAGGTAAACACACACCTGAGAGAGAGACAGGTAAACACACACACCTGAGAGAGAGAGACAGGTAAACACACACACCTGAGAGAGAGAGACAGGTAAACACACACACCTGAGAGAGAGACAGGTAAACACACACACCTGAGAGAGAGACAGGTAAACACACACACCTGAGAGAGAGACAGGTAAACACACACACCTGAGAGAGAGACAGGTAAACACACACACCTGAGAGAGAGACAGGTAAACACACACACCTGAGAGAGAGACAGGTAAACACACACACCTGAGAGAGAGAGACAGGTAAACACACACACCTGAGAGAGAGACAGGTAAACACACACACCTGAGAGAGAGACAGGTAAACACACACACCTGAGAGAGAGACAGGTAAACACACACACCTGAGAGAGAGACAGGTAAACACACACACTGAGAGAGAGACAGGTAAACACACACACCTGAGAGAGAGACAGGTAAACACACACAGCTGAGAGAGAGACAGGTAAACACACACACCTGAGAGAGAGACAGGTAAACACACACACCTGAGAGAGAGACAGGTAAACACACACAGCTGAGAGAGAGACAGGTAAACACACACACCTGAGAGAGGGACAGGTAAACACACACACCTGAGAGAGAGAGACAGGTAAACACACACAGCTAATATTAGAGTTCACTTTTCATTCAGGAAGTGTGACGCTGCGCTGTCAGCAGCTTCTCCATGTCTGTGATTGGTCGAATGCTCCAGGTCCCGCCCCTCTCATGTGAACACCTAGCTAGAGAGGACACGGCTGGCTGAGCGATCCACTGGATGACCCGCGTCTTACTTTCAATACTTCTACTTCTGGCCCGTAATGTATTTCCTCATTGTAGGGACCAGAGGGCGGGGCGGGGGTGAGGGTGAGGGGGGTGAGGGGGGTGAGTGAGGGGGTGAGGGGGGGGGTATCCAGTCTCTGATGGGGTTACGTCATTATGAGAGTGCTCTGTTTGATTCTGAAATTGTATATATTTATATAAATGTGTGTGTGTGTGTGTGTGTGTGTGTGTGTGTGTGTGTGTGTGTGTGTGTGTGTGTGTATATAGCCTGCTATCGTCTCATGTCTCCCCACGTAAGTATGGGGTAATAAAGTTAACTGTATGTTTAAATAATTGTAGACTCGTGCAAGCGTGCACTTTAACCTGATTTATTGACGAACGGAAGAGAGCAGGAAGTGTGTGTGTGTGTGTGTGTGTGTGTGTGTGTGTGTGTGTGTGTGTCCTCATCTGCAGCCTGTTATCGTCTCATGACCCCGCCCTGTGAGTGAATCAGAGTAGATGAAGTGGTCTTGAACACGTGTGTCCTCAGACAGAGGGTGAGCCTCCTGTCATCATCAATGGACGTCTCTTTAAGATGACCGCTCAGAGGAGAGGAGTTCTCCTTCCTCTCTCCTCGGCTCCCCTCCTCTCTCCTCGGTTCCCCTCCTCTCTCCTCGGCTCCCCTCCTCTCTCCTCGGTTCCCCTCCTCTCTCCTCGGCTCCCCTCCTCTCCTCCTCGGTTCCCCTCCTCTCTCTCCTCGGCTCCCCTCCTCTCTCCTCGGCTCCCCTCCTGTCTCCCCTCCTCTCTCCTCGGCTCCCCTCCTCTCTCCTCGGTTCCCCTCCTCTCTCCTCGGCTCCCCTCCTCTCTCCTCGGTTCCCCTCTTCTCTCCTCGGCTCCCCTCCTCTCTCCTCGGCTCCCCTCCTGTCTCCCCTCCTCTCTCCTCGGCTCCCCTCCTCTCTCCTCGGCTCCCCTCCTCTCTCCTCAGCTCCCCTCCTCGGCTCCCCTCCTCTCTCCCCTCCTCTCTCCTCAGCTCCCCTCCTCGGCTCCCCTCCTCTCTCCTCGGTTCCCCTCCTCTCTCCTCGGATCCCCTCCTCTCTCCTCGGATCCCTCTCCTCGGTTCCCCTCCTCTCTCCTCGGCTCCCCTCCTCTCTCCCCTCCTCTCTCCCCTCCTCTCTCCTCAGATCCCCTCCTCTCTCCTCAGATCCCCTCCTCTCTCCTCGGCTCCCCTCTTCTCTCCTCGGCTCCCCTCCTCGGCTCCCCTCCTCTCTCCTCGGATCCCCTCCTCTCTCCTCGGCTCCCCTCCTCTCTCCTCGGATCCCCTCCTCTCTCCTCAGATCCCCTCCTCTCTCCTCGGCTCCCCTCTTCTCTCCTCGGCTCCCCTCCTCGGCTCCCCTCCTCTCTCCTCGGATCCCCTCCTCTCTCCTCGGCTCCCCTCCTCTCTCCTCGGATCCCCTCCTCTCTCCTCGGCTCCCCTCCTCTCTCCTCGGATCCCCTCCTCCTCTCTCCTCCCCTCCTCTCTCCTCGGATCCCCTCCTCTCTCCTCTGCTCCCCTCCTCTCTCCTCGGATCCCCTCCTCTCTCCTCGGCTCCCCTCCTCGGCTCCCCTCTTCTCTCCCCTCCTCTCTCCCCTCCTCTCTCCCTCCTCCTCCCCTCCTCCCTCCTCTCTCCCCTCCTCTCTCCTCGGATCCCCTCCTCTCTCCCCTCCTCCTCTCTCCTTGGCTTGCATCTCCTGTGGCCGGGACTAAGTCTCGAGGGGAATTCGAGAAATGAGAAAGGCCCACAGACAGCACCTGTCTCACCTCCTTCACACAGACACACAGACAGCACCTGTCTCACCTCCTTCACACAGACAGCACCTGTCTCACCTCCTTCACACAGACACACAGACAGCACCTGTCTCACCTCCTTCACACAGACACACAGACAGCACCTGTCTCACCTCCTTCACACAGACACAGCACCTGTCTCACCTCCTTCACACAGACACACAGACAGCACCTGTCTCACCTCCTTCACACAGACACACAGACAGCACCTGTCTCACCTCCTTCACACAGACACACAGACAGCACCTGTCTCACCTCCTTCACACAGACACACAGACAGCACCTGTCTCACCTCCTTCACACAGACACAGAGACAGCACCTGTCTCACCTCCTTCACACAGACACACAGACACACAGACAGCACCTGTCTCACCTCCTTCACACAGACAGCACCTGTCTCACCTCCTTCACACAGACACACAGACAGCACCTGTCTCACCTCCTTCACACAGACACACAGACAGCACCTGTCTCACCTCCTTCACACAGACAGCACCTGTCTCACCTCCTTCACACAGACAGCACCTGTCTCACCTCCTTCACACAGACAGCACCTGTCTCACCTCCTTCACACAGACACACAGACAGCACCTGTCTCACCTCCTTCACACAGACACACAGACAGCATCTGTCTCACCTCCTTCACACAGACAGCACCTGTCTCACCTCCTTCACACAGACACACAGACAGCACCTGTCTCACCTCCTTCACACAGACACACAGACAGCACCTGTCTCACCTCCTTCACACAGACACAGACAGCCCTGTCTCACCTCCTTCACACAGACACAGACAGCACCTGTCTCACCTCCTTCACACAGACACACAGACAGCACCTGTCTCACCTCCTTCACACAGACACAGACAGCACCTGTCTCACCTCCTTCACACAGACACACAGACAGCATCTGTCTCACCTCCTTCACACAGACACACAGACAGCACCTGTCTCACCTCCTTCACACAGACACACAGACAGCACCTGTCTCACCTCCTTCACACAGACAGCACCTGTCTCACCTCCTTCACACAGACACACAGACAGCACCTGTCTCACCTCCTTCACACAGACACACAGACAGCACCTGTCTCACCTCCTTCACACAGACACACAGACAGCACCTGTCTCACCTCCTTCACACAGACCCAGATGATGTAGCAGGAGGTGATCTTGACGATGTGCAGTTCCAGAATCCACCAGAGCAGGCGCTGCAGACTCTGAAGAGACAGAAGGAGATGCAGCAAGAGGACAGAGAGACGGTCCATCACCAGCCTCCAGGAGACCAGACCTGGTGAGACAGGTGACGAGAGACAGGTGACAAGAGACAGGTGAGACATGTGACGAGACAGGTGAGGAGGGACAGGTGAGGAGAGACAGGTGAGGACAGACGGGTGAGGAAAGACAGGTGAGACAGGTGAGGACAGATGAGACAGGTGAGGACAGACAGGTGAGGACAGATGAGACAGGTGAGGAGAGACAGATGAGAAGAGATAGGTGAGGAGAGACAGGGGAGGTGAGATGGGAGAGGAGAGACAGGTGAGGAGAGACAGGTGAGGACAGACAGGAGAGACAGGTGAGGACAGACAGGAGAGACGGGTGAGGAGGGTCAGGTGAGGAGGGACAGGTGAGGACAGATGAGACAGGTGAGGAGAGACGGGTGAGGAGAGACAGGGGAGAGGAGAGACAGGTGAGACAGGTGAGGAAAGACAGATGAGACAGGTAAGGAGAGACAGGTGAGGACAGACAGGTGAGGAGAGACGGGTGAGGACAGACAGGTGAGGACAGACAGGTGAGGACAGACAGGACAGACAGGTGAGACAGGTGAGGAAAGACAGATGAGGAGAGACAGGTGAAGAGAGACAGGTGAGGTGAGACAGGTGAGGAGGGACAGATAAGACAAGTGAGGACAGACAGGTGAGGAGAGACAGGTGAGACAGGTGAGGAGAGACGGGTGAGGAGAGACAGGTGAGGAGGGACAGGTGAGGACAGACAGGTGAGGAGAGACAGGTGAGGACAGACAGGAGAGGAGAGACAGGCGAGGACAGAGAGGTGAGGACAGACAGTGGAGGACAGACAAGTGACGCCAAACAGGTGATGGCAGACAGGAGAGGAGAGACAGGTGAGGACAGACAGGTGATGGCAGACAGGAGAGGAGAGACAGGTGAGGACAGACAGGTGTGGACAAACAGATGAAGACAGACAGGAGAGACAGGTGAGGACAGACAGGAGAGGAGAGACAGGTGAGGACAGACAGGAGAGACAGGAGAGGACAGACAGGAGAGGAGAGATAGGTGAGGACAGACAGGAGAGACAGGCGAGGACAGGCAGGAGAGGAGAGACAGGTGAGGACAGGCAGGAGAGGACAGACAGGTGAGGACAGACAGGAGAGACAGGTGAGGACAGACAGGTGTGGACAGACAGGAGAGACAGGTGAGGACAGACAGGTGAGGAAAGACAGATGAGACAGGTGAGGACAGACAGGTGAGGAGAGACAGGTGAGGACAGACAGGTGAGGACAGACGGGTGAGGAGAGACAGGGGAGAGGAGAGACAGGTGAGACAGGTAAGGAGAGACAGGTGAGGAGAGACAGGTGAGGAGAGACAGGTGAGGAGAGACAGGTGAGACAGGTGAGGAGAGATAGGGGAGGAGAGACAGGAGAGGACAGACAGGTGAGGACAGACAGGAGAGGACAGACAGGAGAAGACAGACAGGAGAGACAGATGAGGACAGACAGGAGAGGACAGACAGAAGAAGAGAGACAGGTGAGGACAGACAGGTGAGGACAGACAGGAGAAGAGAGACAGGTGAGGACAGACAGATGAGGACAGACAGGAGAAGAGAGACAGGTGAGGACAGACAGGTGAGGACAGACAGGAGAAGAGAGACAGGTGAGGACAGACAGGAGAAGAGAGACAGGTGAGGACAGACAGGTGAGGACAGACAGGAGAAGAGAGACAGGTGAGGACAGACAGGTGAGGACAGACAGGAGAAGAGAGACAGGTGAGGACAGACAGGAGAAGAGAGACAGGTGAGGACAGACAGGTGAGGACAGACAGGAGAAGAGAGACAGGTGAGGACAGACAGGTGAGGACAGACAGGAGAAGAGAGACAGGTGAGGACAGACAGAGAAGAGAGACAGGTGAGGACAGACAGGTGAGGACAGACAGGAGAAGAGACAGGTGAGGACAGACAGATGAGGACAGACAGGAGAAGAGAGACAGGTGAGGACAGACAGGTGAGGACAGACAGGAGAAGAGAGACAGGTGAGGACAGACGGAGAGAGAGACAGGTGAGGACAGACAGGTGAGGACAGACAGGAGAAGAGAGACAGGTGAGGACAGACAGGTGAGGACAGACAGGAGAAGAGAGACAGGTGAGGACAGACAGGAGAAGAGAGACAGGTGAGGACAGACAGGAGAAGAGAGACAGGTGAGGACAGACAGGTGAAGAGAGACAGGTGAGGACAGACAGGAGAAGAGAGACAGGTGAGGACAGACAGGAGAAGAGAGACAGGTGAGGACAGACAGGTGAAGCCATTGTTCTGTACATGTTTTGAATGTCCCAGTATAATGTCCACATATATTCTCCACTTACTTTTGATCTGCTGAGACAGGGTTTCCTTCTCAAACACACAGGGGTACTCTTTGTCTTCCTCTTCCTCCTCCTCTTCCTCCTCCACCTGTATCCACTTCTTCTCATCCTTCTCTCTCTCACCTGTCTCTCTCTCCTGCAGGATCTGAGGCGCCCCCCCCCCAGCGAGAGAGACAGGTCGAACAGGCTACCCTCAGAGTGCACCAGCCTGCAGACAGACAGGTTTAGAGAGACAGACAGGTACAGAGAGACAGACAGGTTCAGAGAGACAGACAGGTCAGAGAGACAGACAGGTTCAGAGAGACAGACAGGTTCAGAGACAGACAGGTTCAGAGAGACAGGTACAGAGAGACAGACAAGTTCAGAGAGACAGGTACAGAGAGACAGACAGGTTCAGAGAGACAGACCGGTTCAGAGAGAGAGACAGGTACAGAGAGACAGACAGCTTCAGAGAGACAGGTACAGAGAGAGAGACAGCGTCAGAGAGACAGGTACAGAGAGACAGAAAGGTTTAGAGAGACAGACAGGTACAGAGAGACAGACAGGTACAGAGAGACAGAAAGGTTAGAGAGACAGACAGGTACAGAGAGACAGACAGGTTCAGAGAGACAGGTACAGAGAGACAGACACGTTCAGAGGGACAGACAGGTACAGAGAGACAGACAGGTTCAGAGAGACAGGTACAGAGAGACGTTCAGAGAGACAGACAGGTTCAGAGAGACAGGTACAGAGAGACAGGTACAGAGAGACACACAGGTTCAGAGAGACATATACAGAGAGACAGACAGGTTCAGAGAGACAGGTACAGAGAGACAGGTACAGAGAGACAGACAGGTTCAGAGAGACAGACAGGTTCAGAGAAACAGGTACAGAGAGACAGGTACAGAGAGACAGACAGGTACAGAGAGACATATACAGAGAGACAGACAGGTTCAGAGAGACAGGTTCAGAGAGACAGACAGGTTCAGAGAGACAGGTACAGAGAGAAGATACAGAGAGACAGACAGGTTCAGAGAGACAGTTCAGAGAGACAGACAGGTTCAGAGAGACAGACAGGTTCAGAGAGACAGGTTCAGAGAGACAGACAGGTTCAGAGAGACAGACAGGTTCAGAGAGACAGGTACAGAGAGAAAGATACAGAGAGACAGACAGGTTCAGAGAGACAGGTTCAGAGAGACAGACAGGTTCAGAGAGACAGACAGGTTCAGAGAGACAGGTTCAGAGAGACAGACAGGTTCAGAGAGACAGACCGGTTCAGAGAGACAGGTACAGAGAGACAGGTACAGAGTGACAGGTACAGAGATACAGACAGGTACAGAGAGACAGGTTCAGAGAGACAGGTCAGAGAAACAGGTACAGAGAGACAGGTTCAGAGAGACAGGTTCAGAGAGACAGGTTCAGAGAGACAGACAGGTACAGAGAGACAGGTTCAGATCGACAGACAGGTACAGAGAGACAGACAGGTACAGAGAGACAGGTTCAGAGAGACAGGTACAGAGAGACAGGTTCAGAGAGACAGGTACGAGAGACAGACAGGTTCAGAGAGACAGGTACAGAGAGACAGACAAGTTCAGAGAGACAGACAGGTACAGAGAGACAGACAGGTTCAGAGAGACAGGTACAGAGAGACAGAAAGGTTTAGAGAGACAGACAGGTACAGAGAGAAGACAGGTCAGAGAGACAGGTACAGAGAGACAGGTTTCAGATAGACAGACAGGTACAGAGAGACAGACAGGTTCAGAGAAACAGGTACAGAGAGACAGACAGGTTCAGAGAGACAGGTTCAGATAGACAGACAGGTACAGAGAGACAGACAGGTTCAGAGAGACAGGTACAGAGAGACAGGTACAGAGTGACAGGTACAGAGAGACAGACAGGTTCAGAGAAACAGGTACAGAGAGACAGGTACAGAGAGACAGGTTCAGAGAGACAGACAGGTACAGAGAGACAGGTTCAGAGAGACAGACAGGTACAGAGAGACAGGTTCAGAGAGACAGGTTCAGATCGACAGACAGGTACAGAGAGACAGGTTCAGAGAGACAGGTTCAGAGAGACAGGTACAGAGAGACAGACAGGTTCAGAGAGACAGGTTCAGAGAGACAGGTACAGAGAGACAGACAGGTACAGAGAGACAGACAGGTTCAGAGAAACAGGTTCAGAGAGACAGACAGGTTCAGAGAGACAGGTACAGAGAGACAGGTACAGAGAGACAGACAGGTTCAGAGAGACAGACAGGTTCAGAGAAACCGGTACAGAGAGACAGGTACAGAGAGACAGACAGTTCAGAGAGACAGGTTCAGAGAGACAGACAGGTTCAGAGAGACAGGTACAGAGAGACAGGTACAGAGAGACAGACAGGTTCAGAGAGACAGACAGGTTCAGAGAACCCGGTACAGAGAGACAGGTACAGAGAGACAGACAGGTACAGAGAGACATACAGAGAGACAGACAGGTTCAGAGAGACAGGTACAGAGAGACAGGTACAGAGAGACAGACAGGTTCAGAGAGACAGACAGGTTCAGAGAAACCGGTACAGAGAGACAGGTACAGAGAGACAGACAGGTTCAGAGAGACAGACAGGTTCAGAGAGACAGACAGGTTCAGAGAGACAGACAGGTTCAGAGAGACAGGTTTAGAGAGACAGACAGGTACAGAGAGACAGACAGGTACAGAGAGACAGGTTTAGAGAGACAGACAGGTACAGAGAGACAGGTTCAGAGAGACAGGTTCAGAGAGACAGGTACAGAGAGACAGGTACAGAGAGACAGACAGGTTCAGAGAGACAGACAGGTTCAGAGAAACAGGTTCAGAGAGACAGACAGGTTCAGAGAGACAGGTACAGAGAGACAGGTACAGAGAGACAGACAGGTTCAGAGAGACAGACAGGTTCAGAGAAACCGTACAGAGAGACAGGTACAGAGAGACAGACAGGTTCAGAGAGACAGGTTCAGAGAGACAGACAGGTTCAGAGAGACAGGTACAGAGAGACAGGTACAGAGAGACAGACAGGTTCAGAGAGACAGACAGGTTCAGAGAACCCGGTACAGAGAGACAGGTACAGAGAGACAGACAGGTACAGAGAGACATATACAGAGAGACAGACAGGTTCAGAGAGACAGGTACAGAGAGACAGGTACAGAGAGACAGACAGGTTCAGAGAGACAGACAGGTTCAGAGAAACCGGTACAGAGAGACAGACAGGTACAGAGAGACAGACAGGTTCAGAGAGACAGACAGGTTCAGAGAGACAGACAGGTTCAGAGAGACAGACAGGTTCAGAGAGACAGGTTTAGAGAGACAGACAGGTACAGAGAGACAGACAGGTACAGAGAGACAGGTTTAGAGAGACAGACAGGTACAGAGAGACAGGTTCAGAGAGACAGGTTCAGAGAGACAGGTACAGAGAGACAGGTACAGAGAGACAGACAGGTACAGAGAGACAGGTTCAGAGAGACAGGTTCAGAGAGACAGGTACAGAGAGACAGGTACAGAGAGACAGGTTCAGAGAGACAGACAGGTACAGAGAGACAGGTTCAGAGAGACAGGTTCAGAGAGACAGACAGGTACAGAGAGACAGGTTCAGAGAGACAGGTTCAGAGAGACAGACAGGTACAGAGAGACAGGTACAGAGAGACAGGTTCAGAGAGACAGACAGGTACAGAGAGACAGACAGGTTCAGAGAGACAGGTACAGAGAGACAGGTACAGAGAGACAGGTTCAGAGAGACAGGTTCAGAGAGACAGACAGGTACAGAGAGACAGGTACAGAGAGACAGGTACAGAGAGACAGGTACAGAGAGACAGGTTCAGAGAGACAGACAGGTACAGAGAGACAGACAGGTACAGAGAGACAGGTTCAGAGAGACAGGTTCAGTGAGACAGACAGGTACAGAGAGACAGGTTCAGAGAGACAGGTACAGAGAGACAGGTACAGAGAGACAGGTTCAGAGAGACAGACAGGTACAGAGAGACAGGTTCAGAGAGACAGGTTCAGAGAGACAGACAGGTACAGAGAGACAGGTTCAGAGAGACAGGTACAGAGAGACAGGTACAGAGAGACAGACAGGTACAGAGAGACAGGTTCAGAGAGACAGGTTCAGAGAGACAGACAGGTACAGAGAGACAGTTCAGAGAGACAGACAGGTACAGAGAGACAGGTTCAGAGAGAAAGGTTCAGAGAGACAGACAGGTACAGAGAGGCAGACAAGTGTGTGTGTGTGTGTGTGTGTGTGTGTGTGTGTGTGTGTGTGTGTGTGTGTGTACCTGGTGATGGTGCTGTTGTGTGTGTCCACCACAGTCTTCAGGTCTGTGAGCTGCAGGAAGGGCTCGTGGAAGTAATGCAAGTGAACGATACACACCTGTGGAACAGAGACAGAGAGATCACCTGTAAACACACGTGCAGTACCACAAGGAGCCACACGTGCAGTACCACAAGGAGCCACACGTGCAGTACCACAAGGAGCCACACGTGCAGTACCACAAGGAGCCACACGTGCAGTACCACAAGGAGCCACACGTGCAGTACCACAAGGAGCCACACGTGCAGTACCACAAGGAGCCACACGTGCAGTACCACAAGGAGCCACACGTGCAGTACCACAAGGAGCCACACGTGCAGTACCACAAGGAGCCACACGTGCAGTACCACAAGGAGCCACACGTGCAGTACCACAAGGAGCCACACGTGCCGCAGTGTCTGCGTGGCGCGTCTCTCTGAGAGCCCTGAGGCGTCTGCTCATCGTCACACTGAGCACACAGGCAATACCTGTGTAGCATCTGTTAGCAGGGTTGGGAGGGTTACTTTGTAAATGTAATCAGTTACTGATTACTGATTACATGGCTCTGAAAGTAATCCGAATACAGTTACAGTTACGTGCCTTCAAAAAGTAATCAGATTACTTTTAGATTACTTCTGGATTACTTTCTTTTTCCATCACAGACGGTATGTGTTGGTGAACAGGAGACACAAAAAGCAAAAGGAAACTGAACGTGTTATTACCGTTGTAATGGCGTATCAAGAGCACACTGAAACATCACATCTGAAACGATGTAACTACATAATGCACGTGTTGGGGTGCAGCTTGGGATGGGAGGAGAGAGGAGAGAGGAGAGAGGACACGGCTCAGAACGGGCGTGTCGCCTTCTGTCCTGCCAGTGTTGGCAGGACATGAATTAAGATGTCGAACTCGGACTTCATTAAGGACATGTCGGCCAGGGGTGGAGAGCTATAGTTTAAGCACCGGATCGGCAAACGGGAGAGAGAGCTCCAGTCTGCCTCGATCCGTGAGTCCATGTCCGTGACTCTCAGGGTCTGCTGCCCAGCTGCTTTAGAAGGAACACCTGCTTCACTTCATGCCCTCTCTGCGGCGCCAGGAGGCAGCGCGAGGGTTCAGCCTCTGAGGAGAGGAGCGAGCCGCGCACCGCCTTCACTGTGTGTACCTTCAGAAATAATCATGAGTAAGGCTAAAGAGCGACCGCAGGCTGATGTGTTTTAACCACACACACCTATACACACACACACACACACACACACACACACACCTATACACACACACACACGATTTAAACGCAGACTTGTGTTCCTCCATGTTTCGTTGTTATTGTTTCACGAACTTAAATCATGTCCACGTGGATAGGAAACTAAACTCATTGCACACGTCTTGTGTCCATGTCTTTCTGTGTTGGTGGTCATGCCACACCGTGCACGTGCATGCATGCCACACCGTGCACGTGCATGCATGCCACACCGTGCACGTGCATGCATGCCACACCGTGCACGTGCATGCATGCCACGCGAGTCATGGTCAGACATCTGGATTCAGAGGTTCTGTTTCTCTGCAGCATGGAGGAAAGGCCGAATGAGCGGGCTGTGATCTTAGTGTTTCTAAGCAGAGGTCAACCTTCGCACGGCCCTCGGAGGGAGAAGGTTCCCCACCCCTGGGTTAGACCCTTCAGAACCTGCAGACCCGTCAGAACCTGCAGACCCTTCAGAACCTGCAGACCCGTCAGAACCTTCAGATCCGTCAGAACCTGCAGACCCTTCAGAACCTGCAGACCCGTCACAACCTGCAGACCCGTCAGAACCTGCAGACCCGTCAGAACCTGCAGACCCGTCAGAACCTTCAGATCCGTCAGAACCTGCAGACCCTTCAGAACCTGCAGACCCTTCAGAACCTGCAGACCCGTCACAACCTGCAGACCCGTCAGAACCTGCAGACCCTTCAGAACCTGCAGACCCGTCAGAACCTTCAGATCCGTCAGAACCTGCAGACCCGTCAGAACCTGCAGACCCTTCAGAACCTGCAGACCCGTCACAACCTGCAGACCCGTCAGAACCTGCAGACCCTTCAGAACCTGCAGACCCGTCAGAACCTGCAGACCCTTCAGAACCTGCAGACCCGTCAGAACCTTCAGATCCGTCAGAACCTGCAAACCCGTCAGAACCTGCAGACCCTTCAGAACCTGCAGACCCTTCAGAACCTGCAGACCCGTCAGAACCTGCAGACCCGTCACAACCTGCAGACCCGTCAGAACCTTCAGATCCGTCAGAACCTGCAAACCCGTCAGAACCTGCAGACCCTTCAGAACCTGCAGACCCTTCAGAACCTGCAGACCCGTCAGAACCTGCAGGCCCGTCAGAACCTGCAGACCCGTCACAACCTGCAGACCCGTCAGAACCTGCAGACCCGTCACAACCTGCAGACCCGTCAGAACCTGCAGGCCCGTCAGAACCTGCAGACCCGTCACAACCTGCAGACCCGTCACAACCTGCAGACCCGTCACAACCTGCAGACCCGTCACAACCTGCAGACCCTTCAGAACCTGCAGACCCGTCACAACCTGCAGACCCGTCACAACCTGCAGACCCGTCAGAACCTGCAGACCCGTCAGAACCTGCAGGCCCGTCAGAACCTGCAGACCCTTCAGAACCTGCAGACCCGTCACAACCTGCAGACCCGTCACAACCTGCAGACCCGTCAGACCTGCAGACCCGTCACAACCTGCAGACCCGTCACAACCTGCAGACCCTTCAGAACCTGCAGACCCGTCACAACCTGCAGACCCGTCACAACCTGCAGACCCGTCAGAACTGCAGACCCGTCAGAACCTGCAGACCCGTCAGAAGGAGAGACAGTACCAGCAGGAAGGCAGCCGGGATGAAGATCCTGGTGAAGAGAACCGGAACAGAGAACTTCTCCAGCCCGATGTCCTCCAACCTGCAGACAGAACCATCCCCTGTGAGTACCTGTTCACCTGTTGACGTAGAACAGATCACCGATGCTAATGTAACGTTAGCGATAGCATTTCTCCCCCGGACTGAACGATCACACCGGTGACGGTACTCTTCAAAGGGTTCACGAAATATGACCACTACTCTCACTGTTTAACATGTTGGGCTACTTGATGCTACTTGATGTTAAGGCTCATACAAATTACAAGGCTGTCATGCTAACTCACGTGCTAGCTACTAGCTAACTTGATCCAGCCACTCCTGGTCCTTTCATCAGACGGGAAGCGAAAGCACGAGCCAGACCCGTTGCTGGTATGATGACAGCCTGGTGCTAAGCACACGGCCATCTTGTTACAGTGATCTGATCTTAGCCATCTCTCAGTGGAGGAACACAGTCGTGACATCACTCACGCGACCCTGGGATTTGTAGTCTTTCTCGTTGCGTATTTTTCATAGTCTTATGTTTTAAGACAAACTGTGACTTTTTTGACACGGAAATGATTTTTTAAGATAGGTGATGTAATTCATGGCACAATTCAAACGGGATCGGAAGATAATCTTTCTCTCTCCGTTGACTTCAAAACATTATCTTTCAGAAATAAGGTCCCATGGAGCGGAAGTAGATGGGCGTGACTTCGCCGCTCTATTTGACTGTAACGTGCTGTCTTTACGGCGGTTCCTCAGCGCTTCGCTGCCGCGCTCCTCAGAGTGCAGCAGCTCACTCAAGCTAGCAGGGTACACATGATACATGTGTATTGCACTGAGGAGACTTCCAGGCGAACGAGACGCTGACTAGCTTCGGAATAGTTGAGGGAGAACCCTTCCTCCCATACCGGGCATTGACCTGGTGAGTCAGCATTTTAGTTAGCTTGCTACTGAAACAGCTGAAATGTGTTTTATAAAGTTTAAATTGGCGTAATATCTATTACCCTTATCTTTCTTACAGCGCAGACGCTTTTCTGCTCGCTCCTGCCTCCGTAGATCTTCCTACTCTTATTGTCTGAAAACTTCGAGCAGCGGCTCCTGTTGCTTATGTTTGGCGAAGAAAGGGAGAGGCCTTCAACCCTACGAACACATCATGCTGTGGGGCTGTGCTGCAGCCTCGGGCACAGGGAGCCTTGTTCGGGTGCAAGGCTTCATGGACAATTACAATGATGTTGACATTCTGAGGGATAACGTGAAAAATCTGCTCTTAGTCTTCGCTTAGGTCGCCAGACAAGACGAGACAACGACCCAAAGCACGCATCAAACCTGGTCCACCAGTTCCTAAAGGACACCAACAGCAAGGTGCTGCAGCTGGAGTGGCCCGCACAGAGCCCGGATCTGAATCCTACTGAGGATCTGGAGGGTGACTCCGGGTCGATGGCGTCTGGCACGTTGGAGAGGTGTTCTCTTCACGGATGAGTCCCGGGGTTCACTGTTCAGGGCCGATGGCAGACAGCGTGTGGCGTCGTGTGGGTGAGCGGTGTTCTGATGTCGATGTTGTGAATGGAGTGGCCCATGGTGGTGGTGGGGTTATGGTATGGGCAGGCGTATGGACCACGAACACAGGTGCATTGTATTGATGGCATTGTGAATGCAGAGATACCGTGACGAGATCCTGAGGCCCGTTGTCGTGCCATTCGTCCACGACCATCACCTCATGGTGCAGCATGATGATGCACGGCCCCATGTTGCGAGGATCTGTACACAATTCCTGGAGGCTGAACACATCCCAGTTCTTGCACGGCCAGCATGCTCACCGGACATGTCCCCCATTGAGCATGTTTGGGACGCTCTGGATCGGCGTGTACGACAGCGTGTTCCAGTTCCTGCCAACATCCAGCGGCTTGGCTCAGTCGCTGAAACTGAATGTCCATGCTCGGAAACCACGCAACTTGGACCAGCTGGAGCCTTTTGCAATGGAAGAATGGGCCAGAACCCTCAAGAGACCTGTGCCAACCTGGTCAAGCACGACTCTGAGAGCTTGTTGTGAGCTGTGGCTCAGAACGAGTACACGATGGACTATCAATCACCTGGGGCTAATCTTTGTTGACCAACCCATGTGTCACTATATTTGATATAAAGCCTAAAAACTAATTTTATTTTCCAAAATGTACCAAAAGCTACTAAATAGCACTTCTGGTGAATATTATATCACGTCTTATCAATGCTGGAAACATTGGGAAGAATTTTAGGAAAATGTTCCATAACTCCTGGGGGGCCAATCATTTAGGCCTCAACTGTACCTGTGTGTGTGTGTGTGGGTGTGTATGGGTGTATACGTGTGTGTATACCTGTGTGCGTATGTGTGTGTATATGTGTGTGTATATACCTGTGTGTGTGTTTGTGTACATGTGTGTACGTGTGTGTGTATACCTGTATGTACGTGTACGTGTGTGCGTGTAGGTAGGTGTGTGTGTGTGTATACCTGTGTGTGTGTGTGTGTGTGTGTGTGTGTACCTGTGAGTACTGAGTCCGGTGTAGTAGCTCCAGGTCTGGGGGGACGTGGGGAACTGGAAGGTGTAGACCAGGATCAGCACCAGCATGGAATAAACCACCACTGCTACCCAGAAGCCCCTGAGCATGGCACGCCAACGCTCGTAGTTCAACTACAGAGAGACAGACAGGTGAGAGACAGACAGTACAGTATCTGCATTACCTGCGGTGCCGTAGCACAGCAGCAGCACCATCTAGATGACCTTGTATTAATACCTGTAGTATGTTGTAGTACCTGTATATTGTAGTACCTGTAGTATATGTAGTAGTACTTGTATGTTGTAGTACATGTAGTATATGTTTTAGTACCTGTATGTATTAGTACCTGCAGTACCATGTCTCACCTGGTAGAGGGCGCTGCAGCACAGCAGCAGCACCATATAGATGACCTTGTAGAGGACGATCTTCCCCTCGAAGCTCACAAAGAAGAACATGGTTCCACAGACGTAGATCCAGTACTTCACGAACATCCGGGTAACCACGGCAACCAGAGCCTTCATCGTCACCCCCCCCTCCTGCAGGAGTACCTGCTCGTACGAGACCTCACCTGTCTCACCCTTCTCCTCGTCTGGAGGGCACACAGACAGACAGGTGAGCGTTACGACAGGTGAGCGCTACGACAGGTGAGCGCTACGACAGGTGAGCGCTACGACAGGTGAGCGCTACGACAGGTGAGCATTAAGACAGGTGAGCGTTGCGACAGGTGAGCGCTACGACAGGTGAGCGCTACGACAGGTGAGCGTTACGACAGGTGAGCGTTACGACAGGTGAACGTTACGACAGGTGAGCGCTACGACAGGTGAGCGTTACGACAGGTGAGCGTTACGACAGTTGAGCGTTACGACAGGTGAGCGTTACGACAGGTGAGCGTTAAGACAGGTGAGCGTTGCGACAGGTGAGCGTTACGACAGGTGAGCGTTACGACAGGTGAGCGTTACGACAGGTGAGCGTTACGACAGGTGAGCGTTACGACAGGTGAGCGTTACGACAGGTGAGCGTTACGACGGGTGAGCGTTAAGACGGGTGAGCGTTAAGACGGGTGAGCGTTACGACGGGTGAGCGTTACGACAGGTGAGCGTTACGACAGGTGAGCGTTAAGACGGGTGAGCGTTAAGACGGGTGAGCGTTACGACGGGTGAGCGTTAAGACGGGTGAGCGTTACGACGGTGAGCGTTAAGACAGGTGAGCGTTACGACAGGTGAGCGTTACGACAGTTGAGCGTTAAGACAGGTGAGCGTTACGACAGGTGAGCGTTACGACAGTTGAGCGTTAAGACGGGTGAGCGTTACGACGGGTGAGCGTTAAGACGGGTGAGCGTTACGACGGGTGAGCGTTACGACGGGTGAGCGTTACGACGGGTGAGCGTTAAGACAGGGTGAGCGTTACGACGGGTGAGCGTTAAGACGGGTGAGCGTTACGACAGTTGAGCGTTACGACGGGTGAGCGTTACGACGGGTGAGCGTTAAGACAGTTGAGCGTTACGACAGGTGAGCGTTACGACAGGTGAGCGTTACGACAGGTGAGCGTTACGACAGATGAGCGTTACGACAGGTGAGCGCTACGACAGGTGAGCGTTACGACAGGTGAGCGTTACGACAGGTGAGCGTTACGACAGGTAAGCGTTACGACAGGTGAGCAGTGGGACAGGTGAGCAGTGAGACAGGTGAGCAGTGAGACAGGTGAGCAGTGAGGCAGGTGAGACAGGTGAGACAGGTGTCTTACCCTCCATGTGGACAGTGATGGTAGACAGCTGTGTGTCCTCCTGTCTGTCTCTCTTCTCAGTCAGAGCCTGTCTCAGCAGCAGCCAGAAGCTCAGCAGACACAACAGCTGCAACACAGAGTACACATCAACACAGAGTACACATCAACACAGAGTACACATCAACACAGAGTACACATAGTACACATCAACACAGAGTACACAGAGTACACATCAACACAGAGTACACATCAACACAGAGTACACAGAGTACACATCAACACAGAGTACACAGAGTACACATCAACACAGAGTACACAGAGTACACATCAACACAGAGTACACAGAGTACACAGATTACACATCAATACAGAGTACACAGAGTACACATCAACACAGAGTACACATCAATACAGAGTACACATCAACACAGAGTACACAGAGTACACATCAACACATTAACACAGAGTACAGAATACACATCAATACATATGTAGTAGTATTAGTAGTATATATAAGTAGAAGTATTGGTACCTTTGAGGCCAGCTCCCTGCAGGGATCTTGTTTCCGTGGGAACAGCCCAGGCACTTCCTGTGCGGGGGGGAAGCTGTAGATGTACTGCAACAGCACGAGCAGGTTGCCGTAGGCGACCAGCCAGGGCGATGACATCATAGTGTAACGGCGTCGCTCCTTCAGCATCCAGAGCAGACAGGACCAGAGCAGCAGCACACAGGTGAGCCACGACACGTAGCTGACGGGCCACAGCATCATGGCCATCAGGGCACACAGGTAGCTCTGCTGCAGCAGGAAGCTCCAGGCCCCGCCCCCCTCACCTGGACAGGCCCCGCCCACCTCACCCGGACTCATCTGAGGCTCCTCCCAGCCGTCTGCACCAAACTCACAGGTCTCCAACGTGTCTGCAGCAGAGGTAGACAGGTGAGACAGGTGGACAGGTGAGACAAGTGGACAGGTGAGGCAGGTGGACAGGTGAGCAGGTAGACAGGTGAGACAGGTGGACAGGGGAGACAGGTGGACAGGTGAGACAGGTGGACAGGTGAACAGGTGGACAGGTGAGACAGGTGAACAGGTGAGGCAGGTGAGCAGGTAGACAGGTGATACAGGTGGACAGGTGAGACAGGTAGACAGGTGAGACAGGTGGACAGGTGAGACAGGTGGACAGGTGAGCAGGTGAGGCAGGTGAGCAGGTAGACAGGTGAGCAGGTGGACAGGTGAGACAGGTGGACAGGTGAGACAGGTGGACAGGTGAGACAGGTGGACAGGTGAGACAGGTGGACAGGTGAGACAGGTGGACAGGTGAGACAGGTGAACAGGTGAGGCAGGTGAGCAGGTAGACAGGTGAGCAGGTGGACAGGGGAGACAGGTGGACAGGTGAGACAGGTGGACAGGTGAGACAGGTGAACAGGTGAGGCAGGTGAGCAGGTAGACAGGTGATACAGGTGGACAGGTGAGACAGGTAGACAGGTGATACAGGTGGACAGGTGAGACAGGTAGACAGGTGAGACAGGTGGACAGGTGAGACAGGTGGACAGGTGAGACAGGTGAACAGGTGAGCAGGTGAGGCAGGTGAGCAGGTGGACAGGTGAGACAGGTGGACAGGTGAGACAGGTGAGACAGGTGGACAAGTGAGACAGGTGGACAGGTGAGGCAGGTGAGACAGGTGGACAGGTGAGACAGGTGGACAGCTCACCTGATTGGCTTAGGGAGTACTGAGGTGTTGAGTAATTATCTAATCCGAGAGCTGTGCTCTTGGTGAGCGGGGCAAAAGAGTCAGAGGGACTCTGATTGGACGATGTCAGCACCTAGAGACAGAGACACGCTTCAGACTAAAGACTGAAATATATTGATGATGATGATGATGATGATGATGATGATGATGATGATGATGATGATGATGATAACAAGTGTTAATATACGTACGTCTCTGCTCCGGTGAGCTCGTCTCCACATATCTCGCCGTTTCTCCGCTGTGATGTCACCGATGACATCATCGCTCAGGTTGCTGGTGGTGGTGATGATGTCACAGCTCCCACCGACCTCCGACCCCGCCCTCTCTAAGCCCCGCCCACAGTCGATCAGCTGAGGAAACATGTGATCCCCGTCAGCCAATGTGAACCAATGTAAACAAACACTGAATGCGTCGACCAATGAGAGATGAGATAACACACCTGGTTCCTCCGGAGCGATGCCACCGTGTGGTAGAGAAGCAGAACCATCAGGGGCGAGCTGAAGTGGAACCAGTGGAGGTCGGAGGTCACCGTCAGCCTCCAGGGGTCAACACAGTCCATCGAGACCAGGGGGAGGAGCCCCAGAACACTGTGGGAGGGGCATAACACTATCAGTGATAAACCAGGGGGAGGAGTCCCAGAACACTGTGGGAGGGGCATAACACTATCAGTAAGAAACAAGGGGGAGGAGCCCCAGAAGACTGTGGGAGGGGACACTGTAATGTTAAATCAGTGTTCCCTCAGACCCCCAGCAGGGGGCAGCAGCCCCCCTGTTTACAGCAGCATGTGTTTATAGAGTAATTATAGACCAGGTAATTTAGGTAACACTACTTGTTCTTCGACGCACACAATTCTTTATTATTCCGCCTGGTTATTTTGCACCTCCTTCTCCCACATTCCACTTTGCAGAAACTCCGTTCAAACATCAAAACTTTCAGCTCGGTCGGGAATCGATGGCTATTATTTTTCTTATTCATAACTTTCATAATTCCAGAGATACATCCCATAATGCATCACATTTTTAACATGGAAGTCAATGGAGAACTCTTCAGACTTGAACAATCTTCATGCGACTTCAACTGCTACTTCATAAGTAGTATTACTGACCCCGCTTCCATCACATTAGTATGCATAAAAAGTGACAGGTGGGGCCGCCCCCAATTATGCTAATGAGCTAAGTCCCGCTTCCCTTTGTTCGAGGTGTTTTCACATGTCAGTCACTTTGTAACACTTCTATATTCTAAAAGGCAAGTTTATGATTGTAACACTTTTTACTGACACTCGGCAGATTGTTGGCTTTTTTCTCTTGCCAAGATACTTTTAGACACACTTTGAGGTATGCAACAAGTTAAAACGAGAACAATCAATACTTTGTCTAAATAGCTGTTACTTAAGAATATGACTCTTAATGGCAGCTTTTTGATTTAAGTAAGACAATGCAGTTAAACAATGTGGTTTTTGATGACGTTACTGATTCTTTGCTTTTTCCCTCTACTAAGATACTTTTAGATACAGTTTGAGGGATGCAACACCTTCAAACTAGAACATGAAGTACGCTGTCTGATGAGATTTTTTCTTAAAGACTCTTTCTGTAAAAGGCAAGTTTGTGATTTTAACACTTTTTACTGACACTCGGCAGATTTGAGTGTAATTCTCTCACAAAGGAATTGTAGGATACACTTTTTATGGATGCAAAACTTTAAACATTTCTGAAAATAAAAAACTTTGTCTGAATATATTTTCTTTAAAGGCACTTTTGATTTTAACGCTATTTCAGTGGAACAATCCAGTTTTGTTAACATCAATGCTTGTTTCTCTTTTCTTGTGTTACCAAGATACTTTTAGATACAGCTTGGTCTGAAAACGTCACAACTGTTAGAATGTCAGTCACTGTGTCACACTTCTATTTTCTTAAAGACTGTTTCTCTAAAAGGCAAGTTTGTGATTCTAACACTTTTTACGGACACTCTGCAGATTGTGTGTAATTCCTGTTACTTATTCTTAACTTTGACCTCTTGCTGCTTGGTTGAACATGATAGATGAAAAAGAACTTTTTAAAAAGAGACATTATACTGGTGAAACAACTCTCAATTCTACAGATGACTCCTCCCACTCAACGCAACAAGTCCCACCCCACTCAGCAAATCATCTAAAACGAAGGACCCCACTAAGACGACCGTTGAAAACTAGCCATGGATCTGAGAAAAAGCAAGTCTGATGGAGCCTCCCCTTTTTATCACCAAGGTAACGGATACGGGCTTAACGACTGGATGTTACAAAGTAGGGGAGAGGATGTTCCCGAAGAAGAGCTCTCGTCTATATCATATCCATGTAAGGTCTTTAGGACAAAAGAGGACCATGATAACATGACACATGAAGAATATCTTTCTTTAAAAGATGGTATTATAGATAACACTTATAGAAACAGTATATCTCATGCCACTCGCCAAGATCGCAAACGACAATTAGCAGAAAAGAAAAGAAAAAGTAAAGAAAAACGAAGAAAAAGAAAAATGAAAAGGAGAAGAAAAATGAAAAGCAAACGCAGAACGCGAATGAAAAGAAAAGGGGCCAGAGGACGCAAAACTAAAAACTCAACTGGAGGATGGCGTTGTAGAGCCATTACCGGATCATGATAATCTTATAGATCATCTCCCGCTAACCGACTGCTTGAATGTGTTGAGCAAATACCAAAAGCAGTGGCAGAGCTTTGCTTCAGTATAACGAGAGAAGAAGCGCGATACTGTGGAAATGCCCAAATTGGCGACAGTGCCAGAACATGTATTAAAAGACTGTTGGAGGATCTCTATTCTAGTGTCAGTTGTCATTACAGCGAAGGATACGCCAAAACGTGTGACGACATAGACAAAGCTTTTGAAGACAATGATATGGTACCTGTCCTTACAGCTAAACAAATCCTACGCCAGGTATTCAACAGACCCCAAGAAGCACAAGAAGCCCCAGAATTCTACGCCAGGTATTCAACAGACCCCAAGAAGCACAAGAAGCCCCAGAATCCTACGCCAGGTATTCAACAGACCCCAAGAAGCACAAGAAGCCCCAGAATCCTACGCCAGGTATTCAACAGACCACAAGAAGCCCCAGAATTCTACGCCAGGTATTCAACAGACCCCAAGAAGCACAAGAAGCCCCAGAATCCTACGCCAGGTATTCAACAGACCACAAGAAGCACAAGAAGCCCCAGAAAGGATTGCATTCAGAGCTCATGATGGAGAGACCGAAGAAGAAGCAAAGCAGATTATAATCGTTGGGGTGAAAGGATAGAGAATTTGCATGTGATGTTAATGCATTTATCTGATATAAAAAATGCATTGGTATACTTCCAAGAGACCCCTAAACATCTACTTGGGCAGTGTGAATTAACGATAAACCGATCACTGTCAATGGAGCGCGGAGAGAACAGCAGTGCAAGTCGTTACGTCTATGACCTTGTATGCACTACGACACTAACTTATTCAAATGTAATGTGTTTTTATGAAGATGTGTTGAATGTTGTGTTTTTTCAATTAAACAACCATAACAAATGAAAATGTGTTTATTTTTGCTTTCATATATAGTCATAGTATTGTAAACGAAACATTTAAAGTGGTCCTGGAATCTTCATTTTCCGAAACATTCTGTAACATTACCGAAGAAATGAAACAAACACCAAAAGTGTATCGTGCTCTCATTGGCTGCTCTGTTGTAGATGTAACGCATCTTTGGGTCAAAAACAGAATATTTTGACTGAAGTGAAAACACTCCATGATACTTCCAGTAATCTGGGGAATTCTAAGCTGGAGACGGTCCTGGGGATGCAATCAGTATAACTATTATTTTGGGTGTGAAAAATAAAATGTAAATATGGTTAGGGTTAGGGTTAGGTATGTGAGAGAGCAGGTATGGTGGAAACGGAAGGCAGGTCATTCGTGCGCTGTGATTGGCTCAGAAGATGGAGCAGGGCGGGCTCATGTTCAGAACTTCTGATTTCAAATCAACATGATGGAGGGAGATGCATCGCGTAGATTGCAGCGAGCGTTCGGGGTTTTAAGGAACATTGTGTCGACCCCTGAAACGGTCACATCCCTGTCACCGTCCCGGGAGCGGCAGAGGACAGGCCCACAGGCACAGGAGCAGCACGTTGCTCAGCGCGGTGGAGAGTGAGCGGAGAGAACGTTTCAGACCTGCCAACTCCCAAGTCGCTTCGGCAGGCCAAGCAGATGAAGGAGGACACACTGGAGGATCTTTGAGATTCCAAACTCAGCTCCCTTTGGGAAGTGGAACTCGCGACCAAGGAAAAAGTGAGAACAACGTACATTGTAACTTAAATGGAAGTTGTCAATCTACTCGAAATGTATGTTTGTTTGTTAGCAACACACTTTAGCATGCTAAGTGTCCGTACACATGCTGCATCTTTTACCGCCTGGTAAACGTGAGGCGCAAATTTAGCAAAGTGGCTTGATTTTGTTCTCAGGAGGGGACTTTGACAGAGGATTTCAACAACAACAACAACAACAACAAACACACTAGAAGTCGGCTACTTCATGGTGGTAGTCGGTGTAAGACTACCGAGTCCAGCAGCATCAATATCATTACGAACTAATGGAAACATTGTCTTTGTATCACTCATCAAAGACAGCAGGAAACATGCATTATGTGCTACATGTGAGTATTTCAGTAAAAGTACTTCAATGTATTGTTAGTAGCAGTCAAACTAGTACCGAGTCCAACAGTGTCAGTTTCATTAAGAACTTTCAGGAAATAATATTTGTAAAATATGAAGAGCAGCTGATTTGAAAAGACAAACGTGAGAGGCGCTGAGTGGCCGCAGAGCAGAACCGCCGTAGTTTAAATCTCCGAACAATGTGTCCATTTTAGAAACAGGCTTGTTATATGTACGCCCTAATATCATCCATCCTCTGGGCTCAACGTGTGTCCTGGCCGTCTTCGTTGTGATCGCTAAATTCCCCTTGTTTATAATCTTTTCAACGTTCCAAGCAAACGAGTGCTTTTGTTCTGAAATCACTTCCGCGAGTATCGCGCCCCCCCCTTCGCCCCTCCCCCTCCCCCCTTCGCCCTCGTTACCTGGTCAGGTGTGTTACCTGGTCAGGTGTGTTACCTGGTGAGGTGTGTTACCTGGTGAGGTGTGTTACCTGGTGAGGTGTGTTACCTGGTCAGGTGTGTTACCTGGTGAGGTGTGTTACCTGGTGAGGTGTGTTACCTGGTCAGGTGTGTTACCTGGTGAGGTGTGTTACCTGGCAGAGGTGCGGTTGGGAGGCCACGCCTCCTGCAGCAGGGGTAGCTGGTAGAAGTAGACCAGCAGGAAGTGGGAGGCGGAGTAGACCAGTGACATCACAGACACACACCTGAAGAGGAGGGGCGGGACCTGGCCTGACCACGCCCACCAGGTGCACAACAGTTGGAAGCAGAGCAGGTAGGGGAGGGACGAGAGAGACGGGAACATGATACCTGGAGAGACGGACAGAGATGACGTCTCTAAAAAATCCTCCTCTAGACACTCAACGTTTGGGACTCTACCAAGTTTTGAGACACCACCTGAGGTTTGGGACACCACCTGAGATTTGGGACACTACCTGAGGTTTGGGACACTACCAAGTCTCTGGACACCACCTGAGGTTTGGGACTCTACCAAGTCTCTGGACACCACCTGATGTTTGGGACTCTACCAAGTCTCTGGACACCACCTGAGGTTTGGGACTCTACCAAGTCTCTGGACACCACCTGATGTTTGGGACTCTACCAAGTCTCTGGACACCACCTGAGGTTTGGGACTCTACCAAGTCTCTGGACACCACCTGAGGTTTGGGACTCTACCAAGTCTCTGGACACCACCTGAGGTTTGGGACACCACCTGAGGTTTGGTACTCTACCAAGTCACTGGACACTACCAATGCCCCTTTTCCACCAAACCGGTTCCGGTTCAAGAATCGTTCTTTTGCTTTTCTGGTGCTGAACTGGTTCTTCTCTGAAGCACCACTTGAGTTTCCACCGCTCAGAGCGCAGTGAAGCTCCAGTGAAGCTGCGTCATTGCGTCATCGTTTGCGTCATCACGTAAACGTTTACATGCCTTCTTATGACACCCTCACGGCGCGGAAATCCCTCACATCGACAACAACAACAATGATCCCGGTAGTCTTTCTCGAGTTGTTTTAGCTTGTTGCTTATTTGCTCCAGAGTGCGGTGGGATCCAGCAGGGCCAGTGCCCCTGCAGCTGCTGGGGAATAGTTGTAGACCGCGTTGTGCCATCCAGCTTCCTCTGGACCTCTTGACCAAAGCTCGAGGAGGTCCTCTGTCTCGTCAGCGGTGCTCTCCTGCTCACTGGCATCCATCCTGGCTCCTATTGTGTTGCTGAACAGAATTTGCGGCATTTTGTTATTGTTGTTCAGGGTAATCCCCCCCACCTCCGACGTAAGCGTGAAGTATTGGTTCTTGGTTCTTGCTGGGCAGCCGAGTGGGGTCAGCTATGAACCGGTTTTCGGTGCTTAAATCCGGGTCCACTGCGGTGGAAACAGGAAGAACCAGAGCTGAATCAGGCTGTAGCCCGGAACCAGCTCTAGAACCGGTTTGGTGGAAAAGGGGCAAGAGTCTTGGGACACTAGCTGAGGCTTTCTCTGGTTTCTTGGGTTCTGGAGTTACCTGGATTCTAAGGTTACCTTGGTTCTAGGGTTATCTGGGGTTACCTGGGTTATAGGGTTACCTGGATCCTGGGGTTACCTGGGTTCTAGAGTTATCTGGGTCCTGAGGTTACCTGGGTTCTAGGGTTACCTGGATCCTGGGGTTACCTAGGTTCTAGAGTTATCTGGGTCCTGAGGTTACCTGGGTTCTAGAGTTATCTGGGTCCTGAGGTTACCTGGGTTCTAGGGTTACCTGGATCCTGGGGTTACCTGGTTCTAGGGTTATCTGGGTCCTGGGGTTACCTGGGTTCTAGGGTTACCTGGATCCTGGGGTTACCTGGGTTCTAGGGTTATCTGGGTCCTGGGGTTACCTGGGTTCTATGGTTACCTGGATCCTGGGGTTACCTGGGTTCTAGAGTTATCTGGGTCATGAGGTTACCTGGGTTCTAGGGTTACCTGGATCCTGGGGTTACCTGGGTTCTAGGGTTATCTGGGTCCTGGGGTTACCTGGGTTCTATGGTTACCTGGATCCTGGGGTTACCTGGGTTCTAGGGTTATCTGGGTCCTGGGGTTACCTGGATCCGGGTTATCTCAGTCCTAGGGTTACCTGGGTTCTATTGTTTCCTGGGTTCTGAGATTATCCATGTTCTATGGTTCCTTGGGTTCTAGGCTTCCCTGAGTTCTAGGTTCCCTGAGTCCTAGTGTTACCTGGGTTCTGGGGTTACCTGGGTTCTAGAGTTATCTGGGTCCTGAGGTTACCTGGGTTCTAGGCTTACCTGGATCCTGGGGTTACCTGGGTTCTAGGGTTACCTGGATCCTGTGGTTACCTGGGTTCTAGAGTTATCTGGGTCCTGGGGTTACCTGGGTTATATTGTTACCTGGATCATGGGGTTACCTAGGTTATAGGGTTATCTGGGTCCTGGGGTTACCTGGGTCCTAGGGTTATCTGGATCCTGGGGTTACCTGGGTTCTAGGGTTACCTGGATCCTGTGGTTACCTGGGTTTTAGAGTTATCTGGGTCCTAGGGTTACCTGGGTTATATGGGTCCTGGGTTACCTAGGTTCTAGGGTTATCTGGGTCCTGGGGTTAC
>CM070496.1:15011307-15041307 GCA_036324585.1 Champsocephalus esox | reverse complement strand
AGTACTGTGATACTGTGATACTGCAGTACTGTGATACTCTGATACTGCAGTACTGTGATACTGTGATACTGCAGTATTGTGATACTCTGATACTGCAGTACTGTGATACTGTGATACTGCAGTACTGTGATACTCTGATACTGCAGTATTGTGATACTCTGATACTGCAGTACTGTGATACTGCAGTACTGTGATACTGTGATACTGCAGTACTGTGATACTGTGATACTGCAGTACTGTGATACTCTGATACTGCAGTACTGTGATACTCTGATACTGCAGTACTGTGATACTGCAGTACTGTGATACTCTGATACTGCAGTACTGTGATACTGCAGTACTGTGATACTCTGATACTGCAGTACTGTGATACTGCAGTACTGTGATACTCTGATACTGTGATACTCTGATACTCTGATACTGCAGTGCTGTGATACTGTGATACTCTGATACTGTGATACTGTGATACTGTGATACTCTGATACTGTGATACTGTGATACTCTGATACTGCAGTACTGTGATACTCTGATACTGTGATACTCTGATACTGCAGTACTGTGATACTGCAGTATTGTGATACTCTGATACTGCAGTACTGTGATACTGCAGTACTGTGATACTGTGATACTGCAGTACTGTGATACTCTGATACTCTGATACTGTGATACTCTGATACTGCAGTACTGCAGTACTCTGATACTGCAGTACTGTGATACTCTGATACTCTGATACTGTGATACTCTGATACTGCAGTACTGCAGTACTCTGATACTGCAGTACTGTGATACTCTGATACTCTGATACTGCAGTACTGTGATACTGTGATACTCTGATACTGTGATACTGTGATACTCTGATACTGCAGTACTGTGATACTCTGATACTGCAGTACTGTGATACTCTGATACTCTGATACTGCAGTACTGTGATACTGCAGTATTGTGATACTCTGATACTGCAGTACTGTGATACTGCAGTACTGTGATACTGTGATACTGCAGTACTGTGATACTCTGATACTGCAGTACTGTGATACTGCAGTATTGTGATACTCTGATACTGCAGTACTGTGATACTGTGATACTGCAGTACTGTGATACTCTGATACTGCAGTACTGTGATACTGTGATACTGCAGTATTGTGATACTCTGATACTGCAGTACTGTGATACTGTGATACTGCAGTACTGTGATACTGTGATACTGCAGTACTGTGATACTCTGATACTGCAGTACTGTGATACTCTGATACTGCAGTACTGTGATACTGCAGTACTGTGATACTCTGATACTGCAGTACTGTGATACTGCAGTACTGTGATACTCTGATACTGCAGTACTGTGATACTGTGATACTGCAGTACTGTGATACTCTGATACTGCAGTACTGTGATACTGCAGTATTGTGATACTCTGATACTGCAGTACTGTGATACTGTGATACTGCAGTACTGTGATACTCTGATACTGCAGTACTGTGATACTGTGATACTGCAGTATTGTGATACTCTGATACTGCAGTACTGTGATACTGTGATACTGCAGTACTGTGATACTCTGATACTGCAGTATTGTGATACTCTGATACTGCAGTACTGTGATACTGCAGTACTGTGATACTGTGATACTGCAGTACTGTGATACTGTGATACTGCAGTACTGTGATACTGTGATACTGCAGTACTGTGATACTCTGATACTGCAGTACTGTGATACTGCAGTACTGTGATACTCTGATACTGCAGTACTGTGATACTGCAGTACTGTGATACTCTGATACTGCAGTACTGTGATACTGCAGTACTGTGATACTCTGATACTGCAGTACTCTGATACTGCAGTACTGTGATACTCCGATACTCTGATAGGCTGAACCCAGTCAAGCTTTACTGGGTTCAGCCTATCAGAGTAAAGAAAACATGCTAAAGAGGGACCAATAGCATCGCTCCGTGGGGAGTCCGTGAGGGAAGGTCGTCGAGAGACACGGAGCTGAACAGGAGGGAGCACAATATATACACAGGTCAAGGGGACACAGGTGGAAACAATCAAGGACGCAGGAGACAAGGAGGCGCGGAGCGGGGAGGCCTGACATGAGAGGGAGAATTAATGAAGGGAATAAACATAAAGCACAGGACAAAGGGACCAGACAGCGCCCCCTGCTGGAGAGGCGCCAGTACTGCAGTGTCTCAGTGATGAGTACTACCTACTTTCTACTCCAGAGGAGGTTCAGACAGAGACATGTCCAGAGGAGGTTCAGACAGAGACATGTCCAGAGGAGGTTCAGACAGAGACATGTCCAGAGGAGGTTCAGACAGAGACATGTCCAGAGGAGGTTCAGACAGAGACATGTCCAGAGGAGGTTCAGACAGAGACATGTCCAGAGGAGGTTCAGATAGAGACATGTCCAGAGGAGGTTCAGACAGAGACATGTCCAGAGGAGGTTCAGACAGAGACATGTCCAGAGGACGTTCAGACAGAGACATGTCCAGAGGAGGTTCAGACGGAGACATGTCCAGAGGAGGTTCAGACAGAGACATGTCCAGAGGAGGTTCAGACAGAGACATGTCCAGAGGAGGTTCAGACAGAGACATGTCCAGAGGAAGTTCAGACGGAGACATGTCCAGAGGAGGTTCAGACAGAGACATGTCCAGAGGAGGTTCAGACAGAGACATGTCCAGAGGAGGTTCAGACAGAGACATGTCCAGAGGAGGTTCAGACAGAGACATGTCCAGAGGAGGTTCAGACAGAGACATGTCCAGAGGACGTTCAGACGGAGACATGTCCAGAGGAGGTTCGGACAGAGACATGGAGTGTGTAGTGTGTATTTATAGTGTACTATATAGTGTACTCATAGTGTAGTGTGTATTTCCCCCAGTTTTTTCCGGCCCCGTCAAATCGTGATTCTATGGCCAAGGACAACGAAGCTGAGTATGCTAAACTAGAGAGGGAATCACTAGCAAGGGTGGTACTACATGCATACATATAGTATCTTATATCATCTTCCTATTATACACACATGCATTTCGAAACATCTGGACTACCTATGTTGCAAATGTATTATCTTTTCAATGTACACACGGCATCTATTGCAGTCTGTGCGTCCTGGAGAGGATCCTCCTCTGCTGCTCTCCTGAGGGTTCTCCATGTTCCCTTAGACTGGGTTTTCTTTGGAAGTTTTTCCTTGTACGATGTGAGGGTCTGAGGACAGAGGGTCTGAGGACAGAGGGTCTGAGGACAGAGGGTCTAAGGACAGAGGGTGTCGTATTGTCATACTGATATGTATGGCTGAATTCCCTCATCCAATCTCTTCACATTGGTCAAAACTTCTTCCTCTGCTGACGAGTCCGAACTCAAATACTCCGCCATGTTTCCGTGTGTTGACAAAGTGAACGCATGGATGACGTCACGCCCATCACGTGACTACTGAAAATGGCAAAAATGGCGGCGGCCAGACGGAATATACAGGTTTTGATAAAAAAGAGCTATAAAATCATTATTTACCGGGGAATATCGCTGGTTTCTTCAGGGTATGGTTTAAACATAATGTTTCACTAAATACTGAAGTTTTGATTAATTATCTAATGAGTGGACCGTTCCTTTAATGGGAGTCATCACATGTGGATGAAATGGCCATATCATCCCTAAATTCACAGCAAACTTACCCAGCTTTCACACACTAATTCCTGGGTAAGGAAGCCCTGTACATCTCCCTGGATGAAATGGACATATTCTCCCTATATTCACATCAATGTTACCCAGCTTTGACACACTAATTCCTGGGTAAGAAAGCCACCCTGGATGGGTCGTCAAATGTGGATGAAATGGACAGATTCCTGTACATTTCATGCACTTTTAATGGGAGTCGTCAGTATATGGAGCTTAGCCCACAATTCCCGGAGCTTCCAGGCCGAATTTGGGAGCTCATAGGCGGCCTGCCATGCGCCCCCACCCGTGGAAAGCAAAAAAAGTAA
Organism: Champsocephalus esox; assembly: GCA_036324585.1. Taxonomy (NCBI): domain Eukaryota; kingdom Metazoa; phylum Chordata; class Actinopteri; order Perciformes; family Channichthyidae; genus Champsocephalus; species Champsocephalus esox. The sequence continues at coordinate 15,037,335 of CM070496.1, read as the reverse complement.
AGAAAACGGTCAATTATATGTTAAAATAATCAAAAATGAAGTTTTTGAAAATTCTCGAAAAAACGGTTAAGTGCCAACGGAGGAGGGGCTGCAAAAAGCTCAAGTCTTCGGCGCTTCGGGAGGAAACCCCGGAGACATTTGCACTCCCCCGTTGCAATTTACAACGGAGAGGGGAATCGAGACCTCCCTTCCTCCATCCAAAATATTCATTCATCTTTTCCAAGCTACCATCTGCACGAAATCGGAAACCCGGTTTTTGAGAGCACTTTGAAAAAAACGAGCTATTTTCACATGATGGGGAAATCATGGAGGAATGCATCCGCCTCATGAACACTTTGGATCGGATAAAATTGTTGCCTGGAGGACCCCCAATCATGGTTCTCACAAAACTTTAAGTTTTCGAACTGGTCTCTGGAGGAATGCAAGGGTAGTTGTCAGGGGACTCTACCCGCCTCAAGAGGCACTATTTTCGGATACAATTTATCCATTTTCACCCTTTTCTCTGGTTCTTCCAAAAGTTGACTTAAACTTTTTCTGACTCTGGATCAATGCAGGGGGAGTTGTCAGGGGACTCTACCCGCCTTATGGAACACTATTTTGGGGTACTTTTTTCACCCCTTTTCTCTGGTTCTCCAAAAAGTCAAGTCAGACTTTTTTCCTGATTTCTCACTGATCGAATGGCAAACGCGACCCGCCATCGGAGGGCCTCCGCCGGCCTGGCCTCGTGTCGGTTCTCTGGTGGTCGGTTCCTCCGAACTGCGGGTTCGACTCTGATGGCCGGGAGGGTGTGCTGCGCGTGTGATGCTAACTAGTTACGCGGCCCCGTGCGGTCGGCGTCCAACTTCTTAAAGGGACAAGTGGCGTTCAGCCACACGAGATTGAGCAATAACAGGTCTGTGATGCCCTTAGATGTCCGGGGCTGGGCCGCTCAACGGTCAGTTTCACACAGTTCAAGGTGCTTTACAAAAAGTAAAGACATTCAGACAAAGGCATTTAAAAACAGTAAAAGATAATAAAAGAAACATTAAAAGAAAAACAAAAAATGAAAGACATTAAGAAAATGGCATTTAAAATCAGTCATTAACTAACCCACAATCGGACCCTCAGGAGGCTGCACACCCCCTCCCCTGCTTTGCTCCCATAACAAAGTCTTTAAAGTGTTACCAAAACACTATTTTTCATCCGTCGATGCCAGATATTCCAAATATCTCTTTCGAGCAGTCCCTCTCATAAATGTCATGGAGTTTAATTACGTTTAAACATTACAAGAAAAAGTACATGGATAAAAGTTACAGTGCAGTTTAAGATATGAAAAGTTCAATTAAAAGCAGCGACAAAAAGAAAAGTCTTCCTGCTGGATCTGAAAGTAGTCAGAGTTGCAGCGGACCTGCAGGTTTCTGGGAGTTTGTTCCAGATGTTTGGAGCATGATAACTGAACGCTGCTTCTCCATGTTCAGTTCTGACTCTGGGGACAGGAAGCTGACCAGTCCCTGAAGACCTGAGAGATCTGTCTCTGGGGACAGGAAAGCTGACCAGTCCCTGAAGACCTGAGAGATCTGGATGGTTCATAGTTTAGCAGGAGGTCAGAAATGTATTCTGGGCCTAAACCATTCAGTGCTTTATAAACCAGCAGCAGTATTTAGAAATCTATTCTCTGACACACAGGAAGCCAGAGTGAAGACTTCAGAGCAGGAGTGATGTGATCCACTTCCTTAGTGTCAGTGAGGACTCGAGCAGCGGCGTTCTGAACCAGCTGCAGCTTCCTGATAGATGTTTTAGTGAGACCTGTGAAGACACCTTTGCAGTAGTCCAGTCTACTGAAGATAAAGGCATGGACACGTGTCTCCAGATCCTGCTGTGACATTAGTCTTTAACCCTAGATATGTTCTTTAGGTGATAGTAGGCTGATTTAGTAACTGTTTCAATGTGACTGTTGAAGCTCAGGTCAGAGTCCATGACTACACCTAGATCTCTGTCTCTCTGTTGGTTTGAACATTGCAGACTGAAGCTCAGCGCTAACTTCTATACGTTCTGCCTTGACTCCAAAAACCATTACCTCAGTTTTATCTTTGTTTAATTGGAGAAAGTTCTGACACATCCAGTCATTGATTTGTTCAATGCACTTACTCAGTGTTTGAATTGGAGCATAGTCGCCTGGTGAAATTGTTACGTAGATGTGTGTGTCATCTGCATAGCTATGGTAACTGATTTTGTTGTTCTTCATTATCTGAGCCAGTGGTAGCATGTAGATGTTAAAGAGAAGAGGCCCCAAGATGGAGCCTTGAGGAACCCCACATGTCATATTTGTCAACTCAGATGTGTATTTACCTATAGAAACAAAATTGTGTCCTTTAGGTAGGATTCAAACCAATTTAGAACTGCTTCCGAAAGTCCCACCCAGTTGTCCAGTCCTCCGTGTGTTTCATAGGTCTCCCATAATCAGAACATTCCTCAGGCGGGTGCAGTGATACTTGTTCAGGGTGTTCTGCGTGATGTGTTGTGTCTTTCTCCTGTTTTGATTCCTCTTTCCGCTTGTCCTTGGCAGAGGGAACAGATTGATGACGCAGGCAGTGGAATATGTTAGAGTTAAACAATTTCACTCCTGACTTGTTCAGGAAAACTCCATTTGCCTTGAAAAGATGTCTGCGGTTACAGAACAGGCGAAGACCGCGGGGGCTCTCAGGGGGCCGGGCTCGAGCCGGTGTCGACCGGACAGGATCAGGAGGCCGGGCAGGAAGGTGCTGATGGGCCAGCTCCGGAGATCGGGCAGGACACGGTGTCGGCCGGACAGAAACCGGAGCCGGTCGGACAGGCTTCGGCAGGATCCCCCACGGAAAAGGACCAGGAGTTGGCAGGAACCCCGGCGAGACCGGTGATGGACATGGGGATGGCCGGGGCCCTGGTAGAACCTCCAACGGCACGGGATATAGGGTTGGCAGGACCCCCGGCAGAAGAGTATTCTGCGGGACCTCCAACGGGACGGGACACAGGGTTGGAAGGACCCCCGGCAGGGGAGTAGACGGCGGGACCTCCAACGGCACAGGACACAGGGTTGGAAGGACCCCCGGCAGGGGAGTAGACGGCGGGACCTCCAACGGCAAAGGACACAGGGTTGTCAGGACCCCCGGCAGGGGAGTAGACGGCGGGACCTCCAACGGCACAGGACACAGGGTTGGAAGGACCTCCGGCAGGGGAGTAGACGGCGGGACCTCCAACCGCACAGGACACAGGGTTGGCAGGACCCCCGGCAGGGGAGTAGACGGCGGGACCTCCGTCGGCACAGGACACAGGGTTGGCAGGACCCCCGGCAGGGGAGTAGACGGCGGGACCTCCAACGGCACAGGACACAGGGTTGGCAGGACCCCCGGCAGAAGAGTATTCTGCGGGACCTCCAACGGGACAGGAGAAAGGGTTGGCAGGACCCCCGGCAGGGGAGTAGACGGCGGGACCTCTAACGACACAGGACACAGGGTTGGCAGGACCCCCGGCAGGGGAGTAGACGGCGGGACCTCCAACGGCACAGGACACAGAGCTGGCAGGACCCCCGGCAGGGGAGTAGACGGCGGGACCTCCAACGGCACAGGACACAGGGTTGCCAGGACCCCCGGCAGGGGAGTAGACGGCAGGACCTCCAACGGCACAGGACACAGGGTTGGCAGGACCCCCGGCAGGGGAGTAGACGGCGGGACCTCCAACGGCACAGGACACAGAGCTGGCAGGACCCCCGGCAGGGGAGTAGACGGCGGGACCTCCAACGGCACAGGACACAGGGTTGCCAGGACCCCCGGCAGGGGAGTAGACGGCAGGACCTCCAACGGCACAGGACACAGGGTTGGCAGGACCCCCAGCAGGGGAGTAGACGGCGGGACCTCCAACGGCACAGGACACAGGGTTGGCAGGACCCCCGGCAGAAGAGTATTCTGCGGGACCTCCAACGGGACAGGAGAAAGGGTTGGCAGGACCCCCGGCAGGGGAGTAGACGGCGGGACCTCCAACCACACAGGACACAGGGTTGGAAGGACCCCCGGCAGGGGAGTAGACGGTGGGACCTCCAACGGCACAGGACACAGGGTTGGAAGGACCCCCAGCGGAACCTCCAACAACACTTGCGTAGGGGCTTGAATTGGGACTGGAGAGGGAACTCGAGCGGAGACTTGAGAGGGGACTCGAGAGGAGACTGGAGAGGGGACTCCAGAGGGGACTAGAGAAGGGAACACGAGAGGGGACTTGAGAGGGGAACTAGAGAGGGGACTCGAGGAGGGACTAAAGGAGGGCCTAACGGAGGGACTAAAGGAGGGAACTGGAGAGGGAACTTGAGATGGAAACAGAGAGGGAACTCGAACAGAGACTAAAGAGGGGACTAGAGGAGAGACTAGAGGAGGGACTGGAAGAGTAACTAGAGAAGGGAACTTGAGAGGGAACTCGAGAGGGAAACTAGAGAGGGGACTCGAGGAGGGACTAGAGGAGGGAACTCGAGAGGGAACTGGAGATGGAAACAGAGAGGGGACTCGAGAAGGGACTAGAGGAGTAACTAGAGAAGGGAACTCGAGAGGGGAACTAGAGAGGGGACTCGAGGAGGGACTAAAGGAGGGCCTAACGGAGGGACTAAAGGAGGGAACTGGAGAGGGGACTCGAGGGGAAACTGGAGAGGGAACTTGAGATGGAAACAGAGAGGGGACTCGAACAGAGACTAAAGAGGGGACTAGAGGAGAGACTAGAGAAGGGACTGGAAGAGTAACTAGAGAAGGGAACTTGTGAGGGGAACTAGAGAGGGGACTCAAGGAGGAACCATAGGAGGGAACCCGAGATGGGACCGTGGCAGCCGGGACCAGATCCGGGTCTGGAACCAAGGCAGCTGGGGTCGGGACCATGGCTGCTGGGACCGGAATTGAAGCCAGCATCATGGCTGCTGAAGCCAGGATCCTGTCTATAAGCTCCAGATCCGACGCCGGAAACACGGCCGTATAGGGCGCTCCCGGAGCCGGACACATGGCGGCGGGAGCCTGCACTGGGGCAGGAACCATGGCTGCTGGGGCCGGGACTGGAACCGTGGCTGCTGGGGCCGAAACCGTGGCTGCTGGGGCCGAAACCGTGGCTGCTGGGGCCAGGACTGAGGCTGGAACCATGGCTCTTGGGGCTCGGGCTGCTAGTCCGGACTTGCGACTCCCTCTCTTAGGAGCCTTTTGGAGGCTCCGTGGACCTCCAAAAGCCAGAGTTCCAGTTCCTGCTCCTGGACAGGAGCAGGAACTGGGGAAGAAGCAGAGGTTGACTCCAGACGGAACACGCCGAGACGTATGGTGTCAGGTTGGAAATTGGGAGGCAGGGGGCTAGCATGCCTGGAGCTAGCAGGCCGGGAAAGAGGTTTGACCTCAAAGCTGCCCAAAAAGTCCTCCACCCAGTCGGGGAGCAACTCCCTCAACCAGGGCCTTGAGGTTACCTCCTGGCGTGCCGCAGAAATAACTGACTGCCTCTCTTCAGTTCTGGAGGCATATCTAAAGTCATTCCTCAAGCATGTTACCTTGTACTTCACCTCGTACAAACTGTCTGCTGGGTCCATTCTTGGTTGGGTCATTCTGTCACGGATGAGTGAAGGAAGCAGGACCCAAATGCAGATAACTTTTGAGAAACCCTTTATTTCAAGGATAAATTACAAGGACAGAACAGAACACTCTCCGGTGAACTCCGTCACCAACAAACAACGACCCCACACTGAACACCGAAAGAGACAAGACTAAATACAAGAAGGGGTAATCACGACAACGAGAAACAGCCGGGCAGGGGAGGAGAAACACAAGGACAACAGGTGAACACGATCGGGTAATCAGGGAGGGAAACAGACAGAAAGCAGACAGAAACGGGGGTGAACACTTAACACAATGAGACAGGAAACCCAAAGACAAGAAAAACACCAACACAGACAAAACTACCAATGTGACATAACATGAGAAGACAACATAAGATAACATTGTGACAGGTACTTAGCAGCAAATGTTCATTTATTTATTTTTATTTTTTACTTATCCTTTATTTATCCAGGAATGTCCCTTTGAGATACAAGACCTCTTCCCCAGGGAGTCCTGACCGACACGGCACACAACAAGTTTCAACATAACACAAGGGCATTAAACAAAAAAACATACAATTCAAATATAAATACAGAAGGCCATGTGTGCCGTGGAGAGAAGCATACTCCCATCAGCAACAGATCAGCTACACAGCTACATGCCTCATGAAGGGCTCATGGTAGCATAGCTTTAAAAGCATGTACAGCAGGAAGTGCCTCTTGCAGCGTATTCCATAGAAAGGAGCACAGTGGGAGAATGCAGCTTTACCGAGCTCTGACTGAATCAAAGGAACATTTAAGAGCATCCCATTGGCTGCTCGTCTGGTTTTAAAAGGACAGAAGTCCGGAGAGATAAGGGCAGCTCACCTAGCAATGACTTAAGGATACAAGTCAACATGTGTGAGTGTCTTCTTGGTGCAGAGAGGACCGATGCAGAGTGCAGTGGTGGGGGCGAGAGCCTGCACCCGTTACAAAGCGTAGAGCAGTGTGGTACGCAGAGTCCAGCTTTAAAGCAGGGAGGAAGAAGCATGCGTATAGATCACATCGCCACAGTCTAATACAGACAGAAAGGAACTCTGCACAATTCTCTTCCGGGCTGCAGACGGGAAACATTTCCTTAAACGGAAGAAAAAGCCCAGTTGAGGTCTAAGTTTCTCAGTCGGTTCCCAATATGAACATCAAAGGCCATCTTCTCACCAATCCATCTGCCCAGATATTTGTAGGATGCTACTTTGTCAAGGCAGTGTCAGAATCGGAGGGACAGCTGTATTAGCTGGAGAGCGAGAGAAGGTCATGTACTTGGTCTTCTTTGCATTAAGGACCAGTCTTAGCCCGAGCAAGGAGTGTTGCAGTGTATTAAAAGCATCCTGTAGAAGCTCTATGGCCTGAGTTAGAGAGGAAGCCACTGTGTAAACAACTGTATCATCGGCGTAGAAATGAAACCGTGCTGGGTTTATCCCATTTCCTAGTTCATTTATAAAGATGGAGAATAAGACGGGGCCCAAAATAGAGCCTTGTGGAACACCTTTGTTTACAGTAAGAGCAGCTGAGGTGTAATCTTCCACTGACACACACGGAGTTCTTTCAGATAGATCAAAGCCATGTTGCCAGGACCTCTGCAGCCAAGCCTCTGCAGCAGCAACGCATGATCAAAGAATCAAAAGCTTTAGACGGATCAACAAACAATGCTGCACAGGGTTTCTTCTTGTCTCGTGCTTCTATGATGTCATTGAGACCAGCATAGCCGCTGAGGAGCACTCTGGCCCGATCTGAAGCCTGACCGAGACTCGATAACAATATTATGGTCAGTTAGGAACTTCTTCAGTTGTTCGTTTACAAGAGATTCAAAGACTTTACAGACAGAGCCCTCCGCCCTTTAGCAAGGGGAGCACACCGGCCGACTTCCACGAGCCAGGTCATTCCCCAGCACCGAGACTGAGATTCAAAATGGAGGTTATGGGTTCTGCAATCAGACCTGCAGCAACTTGAAGAAGAACGGCTCTGTCTCGTCTGGGCCTGAAGACTTCTCTACATCTCGGCTCATCAACGCTTTGTGAACCTGAGAGGTCAAGATGGGGCAGAGGTGAACCGTTGATCAGGGTCAAGTGGCGGAGGGCCTGGCTCTCCTTCTGCAGCGATCATCCCTGAGTCGCTAGAGACAAAGATTGAGCCAGCAGAAATCAAATAATTATTAAAGCGGTCTGCAGTATCCATGTTGCCCTTGATGTCACTCTGATGTGCCCTCAAGAGATCAGGAAGGCTGTTTGGGGTGAGAGGACCTGAGGAGGGTTTAACACGTTTCAAAGCTTTGCAGGGTTATTCAGATGGCCATGTTTTGCATTAAGATAGTAGGCACTAGGGGTGTAACGGTATCCGTATTCGTCCCGTAACGTCACGGTTCGGCACATGCAGTCACACGGCGAATACGTGAACCCCAAACCGAGGTATGAACCGAACCGGGACTTCTGTGAACCGTTACACCCCACATTTCTTTAATCAGCTTGGTGCATTAGTTTCTTAATGTCCTATACAGATTCCAATCTAATGGAATATTCCATGTCTTTGCTTCAGGCAGTGTCTCTCAGTCGAATGAGAGACGATACAGAATCATTAAACCTAGATGTCCTAAAAGGAGCATGCTTGTCACATACAGCCAAGAAGGTGGATTTAAAATAATTCCATGCTAACTCAACATCGGTCACAAGTGACACGACGTGTAAATCACTGTTAAAAACATCATGTGGCTCATCGAAACGTTTGAATGGTCTCTTGTGAATGAAACGTGGCTTTCCTTTAGGGGTCTTACACAAGCCAGAGCGCAGCGGTCGCTTATATCATTACAAAACGTGCCTACTGCGGAGAAACGCTGAGGTGCGTTTGTAAGAATCAATCAAAGTGGACTTCTCTAAATCTTTTTGGTTGAACCGAGTTGGCGAGTTAACGAGTTGCACCAAACAGAGAGTCACAAGTGTCCTTGAAAGAGTTTTGTAAATCCGTTTGCCAGTCCCAGTTTAGGTCTCCGAGTAAAACATCTCGGATTGAGTCCAGTTATGGAGAAGATGGAGAGTATATTCGTGGCTTAGCTTGAGACAGGGGGCGGGCGGTAGTATCCGACCACTCTACTGTCTGAACCACTTGGGAGCCATGGTTTGATTACAGAGAGTCAAAGCATGTTGGGTTTGTTAGGGCTTCGATGCAGGTGCCCCGCCCCCTCTTCCCACACGGTCTGTTCCAAAGACATCGTGTAATCCTTTATATTTATCATATAATTTGTAATCGACTTTTTGAGCCACGTCTCAGAAAGGACAATGATATGAGAGTCCGTCGAATCGGCCCATGTTCTGATGGAGTCCGTCTTATCGATCGTGCTGCGAACATTACGGTGAAAAAGACGTAATGCGTCTTTCATTCTAAACTCCTCTGGCGTTTGCAGCTGAGACAGTCCTGGGCCTGGATTCGGTTTCCCGTTACCCGACATCAGGAGTAGGAGAATTAAAAGCCAGGTCCTCCTCGCTGGGCTGGTCGGCTTGCCGTCGCAAGTGCGCGCTGCATAGGGGGAAAGTCTCCCATAGACAGCGTAGTCCTCGCGGCAGAACCCCGGGTAGATGAGACGTCCATGAGAGAAGGTCCTCCGTGAGCAGCGGGTTGTCACCATGGCAACAACTCTTCCTGAATCCGGGGAAGCCATGGTGCCTGGGGTAGGCCACACATCAAGTGCAGGTGTGTCTTGTGGGTGTTCGACACCGGTCCCGGAGATCCCCAGCACCAGGTGGAATAGCAGGGGAGGTAGCCACATCATATATAAAATAAACTCCTGTTCATGTTTCTTGATTTATCGTCCAGTTAAACTTTTCCTCTCTGACTCATTCATTCATGTTTTAATGATTCATACAGAACAGAACTTTTAAGGGCGTGGAGATGTATTTGTTCCTGCACTGGCAGCCAGCAGAGGGGGCAGAGGCCGCTAAAAACACCATGACCATTGTGCCTAAAAAGGCAAATATGAACAATGCCATCGTTTAAAATGAGACAACTACAATCAAAATATGAACAAAACATTTACAAGAACAACTCAATTGACCTGCTGTAGCCTGAACGCTGATTTCTGCATCGCTGTGCCCCCTCGGACAAATCCGTTACTCATCTCCTCCTCCGCCACTAAACTCTTGCTCCCACTGAACCGGTACTCCCGCTTCAACTCCTTGCCACTTGCTTGCCCCTCTGCCGCTGGCTGAACGTTGTGAGTTTTAGTCTTACTGGCTTCATCCTCCACCGCATCAATCCCTCTGTTCACCTCGTTTATCCACACCATCGCAATTACTGGGCTTATTAAAAAAGCTTCGGACGATCAGCTGCCGTGACATTTTGCGATTGCTAAAGCCGGTTAAACAACGGTTACTGCTGCTCATCACAGCTGCTGCTCGTGCTCTGAAACTCACCTGAGGAACGGGTTACACGCCGTCAGCGCTGAGACGTGATCCACCTTTGCTGAGTTCCGGATGAGAGCCACGTTCAACCTCATCCACCACAGCGGACCCGAGTTCCACTAAAGGCACGCCGGGAAGGGTTCTGGAGCCACTCCACACTGGGCGAATCACTTCTGGGATCCTACTTTTGCCGCCGAGTGGATTTAGCACGAGAGGGAGCAACTCTTGCAGAGATAAAGAGTCGAAGTGTGGTCCCGGCTCTCCTCTCGCATGTTAGCCGGTGCGGACCGGCAAAAGGTAGCTCCTCTTAGCCGTCCCCCGGCAACTCCCGAGCAGCAGGGAGACTGGGTGACTGTTCAGAAGGGGCATAACGCGAAACCCGCAGGTCCCCACCAACCCGTTCACGTATCTAACAGATATTCCCCACTCAGCGAGACACCCGCTGAGAAGCCAACTCTGGTTATTGGTAGCTCTATTATGAGACACGTGAATGTAGAGACCGAAGCCTCCACAGTCACATGCATTCCGGGGGCCAGAGCGGGCGACGTTGAGGCGCATCTTAAACTGCTGGCTAAAAATAAACACAAATACGGTAGGATTGTTATTCACGTCGGTGGTAATGATGTTCGTTTACACCAATCAGAATGCACCAAACTTAATGTGGAGTCGGTGTGTAGTTATGCTAAAACAATGTCGGACACCGTAATCTTCTCTGGTCCCCTCCCCAATCTGATCAATGATGACATGTATAGCCGCATGTCATCATTTCAGCGCTGGTTGTCTTGGTGGTGCCCAGCAAACAATGTGGGCTTCGTAAATAATTGGACAGCCTTCTGGGGAAAACCTGGTCTGATTAAGAGAGACGGCATTCACCCTACTTTGAAAGGTGCAGATCTCATTCTCAAACATTTCAGGGCTTTGTGGACTTAATCCATGACAAACTGGAGCTGAGACCAGGAGGCGGAGTCACAGTCTTACACGCTTCTCTGCGCTCTCTCCTAGGCAGTCACCCATAGGAATCCCGAACCCAATAAAATACCCAATATTAGCGGTGTGTGTGTGTGTGTGTGTGTGTGTGTGTGTGTGTGTGTGTGTGTGTGTGCCCAAGGACAATTGAAGGTAAAACCTAATAGAGGTGTCATACATAATAACCTAATAAAAGTAAATGTAACAACTACTACAGTGCAACAAAACAGGAAGATTAAATGTGGTCTCTTAAACATAAGATCTCTAGCATCTAAAGCAATATTGGTAAATGATTTAATATCAGATTATAATATTGATATATGCTGTCTCACTGAAACTTGGTTGAGACATGAAGAATATGTCAGCATAAATGAGGCCACTCCACCCAGCCATGTCAACACTCATATTGCTCGAGGCACGGGCCGAGGAGGTGGAGTTGCAGCAATCTTTGACTCAAGTTTACTGATCAATACTAAACCAAAATGATATTATACCTCCTTTGAAAGCCTCGTTTTTAGTCTTACGCATCCGACCTGGAAAACTTTGCAGCCAATCTTATTTGTTCCAGTGTATCGTGCACCAGGTCCTTATTCAGAACTCTTATCAGAATTCTCTGAGTTTTTATCAACGTTGGTTCTTAAAACAGACAAAGTAATTATCGTAGGTGACTTTAATATTCATGTTGACGATGATAAAAATAGCCTTACTGTTGCATTTAACTCTATATTAGATTCTGTTGGTTTCTGTCAGAGTGTAAATAAACCAACCCACTGCTATAATCACACTCTCCACCTTGTTCTGACTTATGGTATTGAAATTGAGCAACTATTAGTCGAACCGCATAATCCTGCTTTATCCGACCATTTCTTAGTAACTTTTGAAGTACTGTTACTAGACTACAAAGCATTAGTCAAAAGCTCCTGCAGCAGAAACCTATCTGTTAGTGCTATAGCCACATGTAAGGAAGAGGTTCCACCAATACTTAACTCGATAGCATGTCTGCATGTAAGGGAGGAAACTTATACAAAATGTACACCACCCCAAATTGATCATGTTGTTGATAGTGCTATAGATGCGCTGCGAATAAAATTAGACTCTGTTGCTCCTTTGAAAAAGAAGAAAATAAAGCAACATAGATTAGCTCCATGGCATAATGCCGAAACCCGCAAAATAAAGCAAAAGTCTAGACAACTTGAAAGGATATGGCGTTCCACTAAACTTGAAGAATCTCGTTTAATTTGGCATATTACTCTCAATGAATATAAGAAAGCACTGCGTAAAGCGAGAGCAGCTACTACTCTTCATTAATAGATGAGAATAAGAATAATGCAAGATGTCTCTTCAGCACTGTAGCCAGGCTGACAGAGAGCCACAGCTCCATGGAGCCTTCTATTCCCATAGCACTCAGTAGCAATGATTTTATGTGCTTTGTTAACCATAACATTGTTACTCGTAGAAACAAAATTAATGACCTCTTGCCTTCGACCAGTATAGTGTTATCAACAGCTCCCGGAATCGTAAGTTCTAATATTACACTAGATAGTAAACTAGAATGCTTTTCAGCCATGAACCTTGAACAAGAATAGAGACAAGTCCCTTGTCTGAGGCTATTAGAATGTCCTGTGTGACTTTAACCAGAGCTGTCTCTGTGCTGTGATGTGTTCTAAAGCCAGACTGAAGATTGAAGATTGAAGATTAGAAATAGGTCTATAGTTGGCTAAAACCTCTGGATCGAGGTTGTGCTTTTTAAGAAGCGGTTTTATCACTGCTACTTTGAATGATTGTGGAACACAGCCTGATAATAAAGACATATTCATAATATTTGATAAAGAAGTGCTAATTAATGGAAAAACTTCCTTCAACAGCTTAGCTGGAATTGGGTCGAACATGCACGTTGATGGTTGAGAAGAGAGAATCATTGAATGTAATTGTTCAAGGTTAATGGCTGAAAAGCATTCTAGTTTACTATCTAGTGTAATATTAGAACTTACGATTCCAGGAGCTGTTGATAACACTATACTGGTCAAAGGCAAGAGGTCATTAATTTTGTTTCTAAGAGTAACAATGTTATGGTTAACAAAGCACATAAAATCATTGCTACTGAGTGCTGTGGGAATAGAAGGCTCCATGGAGCTGTGGCTCTCTGTCAGCCTGGCTACAGTGCTGAAGAGACATCTTGCATTATTCTTATTCTCATCTATTAATGAAGAGTAGTATGCTGCTCTCGCTTTACGCAGTGCTTTCTTATATTCATTGAGAGTAATATGCCAGATTAAACGAGATTCTTCAAGTTTAGTGGAACGCCATATCCTTTCAAGTTGTCTAGACTTTTGCTTTATTTTGCGGGTTTGGGCATTATGCCATGGAGCTAATCTATGTTGTTTTATTTTCTTCTTTTTCAAAGGAGCAACAGAGTCTAATTTTATTCGCAGCGCATCTATAGCACTATCAACAACATGATCAATTTGGGGTGGTGTACATTTTGTATAAGTTTCCTCCCCTACATGCAGACATGCTATCGAGTTAAGTATTGGTGGAACCTCTTCCTTAAATGTGGCTATAGCACTAACGGATAGGTTTCTGCTGCAAAAGCTTTTGACTAATGCTTTGTAGTCTAGTAATAGTACTTCAAAAGTTACTAAGAAATGGTCGGATAAAGCAGGATTATGCGGTTCGACTAATAGTTGCTCAATTTCAATACCATAAGTCAGAACAAGGTCGAGAGTGTGATTATAGCAGTGGGTTGGTTTATTTACACTCTGACAGAAACCAACAGAATCTAATATAGAGTTAAATGCAACAGTAAGGCTATTTTTATCATCGTCAACATGAATATTAAAGTCACCTACGATAATTACTTTGTCTGTTTTAAGAACCAAAGTTGATAAAAACTCAGAGAATTCTGATAAGAATTCTGAATAAGGACCTGGTGAACGATACACTGTAACAAATAAGATTGGCTGCAAAGTTTTCCAGGTCGGATGCGTAAGACTAAAAACGAGGCTTTCAAAAGAGGTATAATTACATTTTGGTTTAGTATTGATAAGTAAACTTGAGTCAAAGATTGCTGCAACTCCACCTCCTCGGCCCGTGCCTCGAGCAATATGAGTGTTGACATGGCTGGGTGGAGTGGCCTCATTTATGCTGACATATTCTTCATGTCTCAACCAAGTTTCAGTGAGACAGCATATATCAATATTATAATCTGATATTAAATCATTTACCAATATTGCTTTAGATGCTAGAGATCTTATGTTTAAGAGACCACATTTAATCTTCCTGTTTGGTTGCACTGTAGTAGTTGTTACATTTACTTTTATTAGGTTATTATGTATGACACCTCTATTAGGTTTTACCTTAAATTGTCCTTGGGCAGACACACACACCGCTAATATTGGGTATTTTATTGGGTTCGGGATTCCTATGGGTGACTGCCTAGGAGAGAGCGCAGAGAAGCGTGTAAGACTGTGACTCCGCCTCCTGGTCTCAGCTCCAGTTTGTCATGGATTATGTCCACAAAGCCCTGAAATGTTTGAGAATGAGATCTGCACCTTTCAAAGTAGGATGAATGCCGTCTCTCTTAATCAGACCAGGTTTTCCCCAGAAGGCTGTCCAATTATTTACGAAGCCCACATTGTTTGCTGGTCACCACCTAGACAACCAGCGCTGAAATGATGACATGCGGCTATACATGTCATCATTGATCAGATTGGGGAGGGGACCAGAGAAGATTACGGTGTCCGACATTGTTTTAGCATAACTACACACCGACTCCACATTAAGTTTGGTGCATTCTGATTGGTGTAAACGAACATCATTACCACCGACGTGAATAACAATCCTACCGTATTTGTGTTTGTTTTTAGCCAGCAGTTTAAGATGCGCCTCAACGTCGCCCGCTCTGGCCCCCGGAATGCATGTGACTGTGGAGGCTTCGGTCTCTACATTCACGTGTCTCATAATAGAGCTACCAATAACCAGAGTTGGCTTCTCAGCGGGTGTCTCGCTGAGTGGGGAATATCGGTTAGATACGTGAACGGGTTGGTGGGGACCTGCGGGTTTAGTGTTATGCCCCTTCTGAACAGTCACCCAGCCTCCCTGCTGCTCGGGAGTTGCCGGGGGACGGCTAAGAGGAGCTACCTTTTGCCGGTCCGCACCGGCTAACATGGGCTTTACTGTAGCTGAGTTACTTTCTAAGATGTGTAGCCGGGCTTCTATGGCTATGATTCCCGCCTCCAACCTAACAACTATACTACATTTAACACATGTATCCTTACCAGTAAGGGAGGCTGGGAAGTAACCAAACATGAGACAGGAAGAGCAGGAAATAGCACCAGAGGGTGGGGAGAGAGCCATGGCTAGCTATCAAGCTAAAGTTGCTACCGTTAGCAAACCCGAAAAGAGTGTAGGCAACTGTGGAGTTACAGTCGCTAAGAGAAGGAGAGTTGTGAGTGCTTAAGCTGTAGTAACGTGTGATTACAACATCAGGCAGTTGCCGTGATCAAGAGTTTTAAAACGATCGATTAAGTTTAAGTTAATAAGCTATAAGCAACAGAACAGGCACACGGGTTACCCGGAGATGACAAGAACAACCGGAAGTTACAACGTGCTCACCGCAATAGGTTCCTCCTTCAGCGGATCCTCCTGGAGATCCACTGAAGGAGTCACAGTTAAGGTATAAAGTCACAGCTGAGGTATAAAGTCACAGTTAAGGTATAAAGTCACAGCTGAGGTATAAAGTCACAACTGAGGTATAAAGTCACAGTGGTGGTTTGATACATTCGTAATCTGCAAAGTTACAGTGTCCTCAATTCAGGATTACTTGACGTTTACTTCATTACATATTACATCAAAAGACTATGGCATGATAACATAATTACGTTACTTCAACGATCAATCATTTCAAACTCTGAAGGGAAAATTAAACAATTCTTAAAACCTTTAACAATCTGAAAAGAAGAGTTAGGCAAATATTCAAAGACTTCTGTAAAACCTGGAAAGGAAAGTTTAAATGTTTAAAACTTGAAACATCATGTTAGGTCTGTCTGTGCATGGGGAATGCGTTGAAGAGTAGTGTTGTTAACCCTGATGGCTGCACAATTAAGGATATTAACATTATCTGTTATAATATTAGAAATACATTATTGTTCAATACCTTATAATCTGAAAATATCAATTAATTTATTTTGTGTAGTGTGAAAGTGTAATCTGATCTGACAACATGTATTTGTCACCGCAATTTAACACATGTGTGTTCATCGGAAACATAAGAACTATCATCAATTATACATCTGTAAACATCTGGTCATTCAATTCAAATGGACAGCACATCACGGTATCATCCGCATACTAATGTAAAGTAGCTTCATCCACATGTTCACCTAAGCTGTAGATGGAGATGGAGAATAAAAGTGGTCCTGAAACAGAGCCTTGAGGAACACCATTAGCGATGTGTAATGTTACGGAAATCTAGGACCCAACATAGCCGGAGAGTACAAGTCAGAGTGATCAAAACAAATAAATGGTGAATCGAGAAAAGCTGTCTTTTGGTTATTTATTTGAAGCTTCAAATACACGATACAATAAGGTAAAAATGTCACAGGTCTGGCAGAGTATGAAAAGTCTACCAGAGAGTGAGAGAACAAATGAAAGAGCAGAGATTATATAAGGGAACGAGTGAGAATGTTATAACTCTTGGGTTCACACGGTCAGATTGTTTATGAGACACCCAGTGGCCTTGCAGATAGCATAACGGTTCTTGTGTGACTCCCAGTCTGCTAAAACAGCTGTGGCCTTGCAGAGCCACAAGAGAATATAATAATAGTAAGAATATATCAGGAAGTAAGAAGCATTTGGTTTAAGCATATGAAAGATATAATAAGGATGATAATAACTAAAAATGTCCACTACATTCTCCCCTTTTGATCATACTTGATCAATAGAAAAAACAAATGATAAGATAGACTGATATAACACATCCATGAATACACTCCATCGCTGGTTTAAGTAAACACATCACAAATATATCATAGAAAACTGGCTGTTTTTGTGGAGGACAGACTCCAATGTAATGTAAGCATAAGAGAGGAGATACACACATGATTATATTGATAAATCGGAATCAGACTCTTCTGATTCTAGCTGATCTATCTCACTGTTGCGCAAAGGATTGTCGTGTAATGGAATAGTAGTATACTGAACGAAAGCTGAGGATATCATACTGGAAACGCATTTCTTCAGTATTGGGATAATCAAACAGGTACAACTGATTAATAGGCCAAAAATGATCGCTTTCATGTCGGCTAACAGGTTGTTAAGATGCAGCACGGTGTCAGTGATGTTCTTGGTGGCGTCGGGAATGTAAGTGCAACAGGAGTCACCAATCACATGACACAGGCCACCCTTTGAGGCGAACGAAAGGTCAAGAGCACATTGGTGCTGCATGTTCCTAGAGGCTATTATGAATGGGGGCAATGCCTGGAAGCCTCGCGTCGTCTCTTGAGTGAGGTTCTCTAGCCGGACGTGTAAGGTATCTATTTTATGGGCATTGCTTACTGTACCCCACCATGGGAACAGGCCACCCATGAATTTAGTTGCAGCGGACGTCAGATCTCTTTTTACCTTGTGGTGGTCGGGGTGTTGGAACTCTGTGTAATGATGTGTCGTGTGCATTAAGGACGTGAGTACAGTGACTGCTGGATTCAAATCCACTAGAGTGCATGTACCTATCCAGAGGGGAGCCAGAACTTGATAGAGCTTGTCGCCGCACAACCAAACGTAATCTTGTGGCGCGCTAAACCCAGCATCACTGGGCCACGCCAGTTGGAGGGAAATATGTTTAACATCAGGGAATGGTAAGTTAGAAAGGATTCTTCCAGGGGCACCAGATATGCGACAATACGAGATTTTGTAAGCACCGTAACTGCATGTGTTCCGTAGGATGCGGGTACAACCAGTAGTAGTGCCTAGGAAAAAATAAGGTGGTGTAAGAGACGTTTTTTGGTAAACTCTCTGGACGCAGAGGCTGTGTTTCATCCCTCTCAAATGGCTGGGGTGCACATGGCTGACGGGTTGGGTCACATTGCGTATGTGGTGTCAAGCGTGGATGCACGCAAAGAGGAGTTAGACCGATTACTGCCTAGCATAACGCCACTCGGTTACGCTGTCTTCACCCTTGATGGGCCTTGTCAGAGCCATAAACGCACAGAGGTGTTCAACCTGGGTCAGAGAGCGCGGACGAACTGGCACGGACATTGATGAGTCCTGGTTGATAAAGAGTGCATGCATAACATGACCCATTTTGTCCTGCGGCCTGCAAGAATGATCTCAGAGTGTGCCACCAGACGTTACCGGTGATCCCATTACTGGTCTGAACCACATCAATGTTGCTATGGTCGTTATCGCCTATGTATAGATTAAATGTAGATGTACCTATGGATGTCAACAGTTGCGTCAAAGGTTGCTTACGCTTTTCCGGGGTCTGAGTTTTGGGCGCGATGTCTATGTAAAATGTGCCACATGGGTCGGCGCCGGATACATACATACAGACAACAAAATAAAATAAATGTGGTTTACCCTGCTTTCCCCATGTACCTCTTAGATACCTCCATTTTGGCTGACATGCTGTATGCTGACCCTGGATACATAAAATATAGGACTGTGCAGGTCTCCCTTGAAAAAGAGATCTATGATCTCAATGGGACCCATCTGGTTAAATAAAGGTTTGAAATGAAAATGAAATGGTTAAATAAAGGTTTGAAATAAAATGAAATGGTTAAATAAAGGTTTGAAATAAAATGAAATGGTTAAATAAAGGTTTGAAATAAAATGAAATGGTTAAATAAAGGTTTGAAATAAAATGAAATGGTTAAATAAAGGTTTGGAATGAAAATGAAATGGTTAAATAAAGGTTTGGAATGAAAATGAAATGGTTAACTAAAGGTTTGAAATGAAATAAAATGAAAGGACTGGTCCTAACACAACTATCATGGCAAGTATGCAGAGGAACCATTCTATGATTGTCCAGGCTCTCCAGTAGTATTCACATTGCTCACGGTTGCGTTGTCGTCTCTCCAGACGAGCCCTCATCATGAGGGGGAAATGTTCCATGGAGTGTGTGAGTGTATTCTCTCGGTCGATTTCGTGACACGGACAGTCAGACTCCGCACACTGATAACACAAACGAGGAACCAGAGAGCATATGGAACCGCTCAGCTGGCACTCGCTCGTGACACCTTGTGTGTAGTGTGTTTTGGTGTATGTAGTGCAAGTGTGGTGCTGGTGGTGACTAGGACACGTCACTTGCTGTCATCTGTTGGTGACTAGGACACGTCACTTGTTGTCATCTCTGTTGGTGACTTGGACATGTCACTTGTTGTCATCTGTTGGTGACTAGGACACGTCACTTGCTGTCATCTGTTGGTGACTAGGACACGTCACTTGCTGTCATCTGTTGGTGACTTGGACATGTCACTTGTTGTCATCTGTTGGTGACTAGGACACGTCACTTGCTGTCATCTGTTGGTGACTAGGACACGTCACTTGTTGTCATCTCTGTTGGTGACTTGGACATGTCACTTGTTGTCATCTGTTGGTGACTAGGACACGTCACTTGCTGTCATCTGTTGGTGACTAGGACACGTCACTTGCTGTCATCTGTTGGTGACTTGGACACGTCACTTGCTGTCATCTGTTGGTGACTTGGACACGTCACTTGCTGTCATCTGTTGGTGACTTGGACATGTCACTTGTTGTCATCTGTTGGTGACTTAGACATGTCACTTGTTGTCATCTGTTGGTGACTTGGACATGTCACTTGTTGTCATCTGTTGGTGACTTAGACATGTCACTTGTTGTCATCTGTTGGTGACTTGGACATGTCACTTGTTGTCATCTGTTTCTATTGTTTCTCCTTTCCTGTGACTATGACCTTGCAGTGGCTGGCGTGGACCCACGTAGCTCTCTCGGCGACCTTGACCGCTGTCAGGGTGACGAGAAGCACCTGGTAGGGATCTTGCCAATGATTGGATTTCCAGCTCTTTCTCCGGAAATCCTTGATTAGCACGAAGTCTCCGGGTTGGAGATGGTGAAGCGGACCAGTGGCAGTCGCTAAAGTGGATGATAGGTGAACACAATATGACAACATAGCATCCTCACACAAAGTTGTGGAGGGAAGAGGACATCCTGGAGCTTTGAGTCCAATCTGTGGAGGAGCCCCTAAAAGGATTTCAAATGGGCTGAGCTGACTCCGTGTTCTCTTCCGCATCCTCATGTACATCAGCACAATGAGCAGAGCTTGTGTCCATGACAGACCTGTGTCTGCACAGCATTTTGCTAGTTTGTAGAACTGGTCTACCAGAATGTTGCATAGTGCAGATTAGGCATGCTTCACAGTGCTTTTGAGCTGTTACTGTGAACCCCCTTGTGAACCACTCCGAATTAATAGACTGTAACATCCCTCCTTTTGACACATGATCCAACCCATGTGTCAACTTAGCGAAATGAATTTGGACCCACCCAGATGCTGGAGGTTGGGTCAAAAACAGCCCCAGCAGCCTTCCATTGAGCTTTCTCAACTGGTGTAGCTAGCTGCTGCATGGAAGTCAGTGATGACATGTTGTCAGTGAAGGAGGAGACAGGGATTTTAACTAAAGAGTGTGCGTGAGGTGCGAGAGGAATCAGGGCAGCTGCCTTTGCGGCTGAGTCAGCAGACGCATTTCCTAGGGAAACTGGGTCTGTACTGCTTGCGTGTGCGGCACATTTACAGACTGCAACCTCAGATGGGAGCAGAATGGCGTCTAGTAAGCCTGCAACCAGTACATGGTTAAGTACTGGTTTGCCATCAGATTTCAGGAATTGTCTACACTTCCAAATAGCCCCAGAATCGTGTACTACCCCGAAAGCATATCGTGAGTCAGTGTAAATAGTCACGGTTTTGCCTTCTGCAGACGTGCAGGCTTCAGTTAGTGCGATGAGCCCTGCTGCCTGTGCTGAGAGGTGACATGGAAGCGGTCCAGAACGGAGTCCAGCAGAATCTGAAACAACAGAACAACCCGCCCGATTAGTGCCCCCTTGGTCGCGAGAGGTAGACCCATCAACACACAGAACGAGGTCAGCGTTGGTCAGAGGAACGTCTTTTAAGTCCGGTCTAGGTGTGCACACAGTGGAAAGTACGTCAACCGTCTTCAGGCAATGTTCAAACTAAATGAAGTCTCTCCTTTTGAAACATCACGTGTTGAAATAAACACCTGCAGTTCAAAAATAAAAAGTAATTGCCTAATATTTTTGTTGTGGAATCAATTAGTTTCTTTCTTTAAAGGCAACAACATGAAAAGGCTAAGAGAGAAACCCTATTGAATACAATATTATTTGGAGCAACTTCATTTATAAATGGTTGTCAACTTAACAACACGTGTTCATGTTCAACATGTGGTAATTAAGTACATACAATTTAAGATTATATTTAAATCATACGGTTAAACAAGTTGGAACTCTTGGAGTAACCCCTTAAACACTTGTGTTTATGCTACCGATCATGAAGGAAGTGGTCATTGGAAACACCTCTGATCGCAGAGGAGAGCCTTCTCCCCTGACCCAGTAACTTTGTTGCTTTAACAACATTTCAATAGAAGTCGTCTTCACTCAAGAACCATCGATGCAACCTATTGCCTTGATTGAGGTACATGGTGTACTTTTCCTTCACTACATGTACGTAATACCTTTAGTTACTCTACAGATGTGGATGAAGGATGTGAAATATAATCAAGTGTTGAATCAGACTTTAGTTCCACCTGGAGTAAATCCACCAGCTACCCTGCAGTCTACAAAGTACTTCAGACTAGCTGCACCTCCACCAGCTACCCTGCAGTCTACAAAGTACTTCAGACTAGCTGCACCTCCTCCAGCTACCCTGCAGTCTACAAAGTACTTCAGACTAGCTGCTCCTCCACCAGCTACCCTGCAGTCTACAAAGTACTTCAGACTAGCTGCTCCTCCACCAGCTACCCTGCAGTCTACAAAGTACTTCAGACTAGCTGCACCTCCACCAGCTACCCTGCAGTCTACAAAGTACTTCAGACTAGCTGCACCTCCACCAGCTACCCTGCAGTCTACAAAGTACTTCAGACTAGCTGCACCTCCACCAGCTACCCTGCAGTCTACAAAGTACTTCAGACTAGCTGCACCTCCACCAGCTACCCTGCAGTCTACAAAGTACTTCAGACTAGCTGCACCTCCACCAGCTACCCTGCAGTCTACAAAGTACTTCAGACTAGCTGCACCTCCACCAGCTACCCTGCAGTCTACAAAGTACTTCAGACTAGCTGCACCTCCACCAGCTACCCTGCAGTCTACAAAGTACTTCAGACTAGCTGCACCTCCACCAGCTACCCTGCAGTCTACAAAGTACTTCAGACTAGCTGCACCTCCACCAGCTACCCTGCAGTCTACAAAGTACTTCAGACTAGCTGCACCTCCACCAGCTACCCTGCAGTCTACAAAGTACTTCAGACTAGCTGCACCTCCACCAGCTACCCTGCAGTCTACAAAGTACTTCAGACTAGCTGCTCCTCCACCAGCTACCCTGCAGTCTACAAAGTACTTCAGACTAGCTGCACCTCCACCAGCTACCCTGCAGTCTACAAAGTACTTCAGACTAGCTGCTCCTCCACCAGCTACCCTGCAGTCTACAAAGTACTTCAGACTAGCTGCTCCTCCACCAGCTACCCTGCAGTCTACAAAGTACTTCAGACTAGCTGCACCTCCACCAGCTACCCTGCAGTCTACAAAGTACTTCAGACTAGCTGCACCTCCACCAGCTACCCTGCAGTCTACAAAGTACTTCAGACTAGCTGCTCCTCCACCAGCTACCCTGCAGTCTACAAAGTACTTCAGACTAGCTGCTCCTCCACCAGCTACCCTGCAGTCTACAAAGTACTTCAGACTAGCTGCTCCTCCACCAGCTACCCTGCAGTCTACAAAGTACTTCAGACTAGCTGCACCTCCACCAGCTACCCTGCAGTCTACAAAGTACTTCAGACTAGCTGCACCTCCACCAGCTACCCTGCAGTCTACAAAGTACTTCAGACTAGCTGCTCCTCCACCAGCTACCCTGCAGTCTACAAAGTACTTCAGACTAGCTGCTCCTCCACCAGCTACCCTGCAGTCTACAAAGTACTTCAGACTAGCTGCACCTCCACCAGCTACCCTGCAGTCTACAAAGTACTTCAGACTAGCTGCACCTCCACCAGCTACCCTGCAGTCTACAAAGTACTTCAGACTAGCTGCACCTCCACCAGCTACCCTGCAGTCTACAAAGTACTTCAGACTAGCTGCACCTCCACCAGCTACCCTGCAGTCTACAAAGTACTTCAGACTAGCTGCTCCTCCACCAGCTACCCTGCAGTCTACAAAGTACTTCAGACTAGCTGCTCCTCCACCAGCTACCCTGCAGTCTACAAAGTACTTCAGACTAGCTGCTCCTCCACCAGCTACCCTGCAGTCTACAAAGTACTTCAGACTAGCTGCACCTCCACCAGCTACCCTGCAGTCTACAAAGTACTTCAGACTAGCTGCTCCTCCACCAGCTACCCTGCAGTCTACAAAGTACTTCAGACTAGCTGCACCTCCACCAGCTACCCTGCAGTCTACAAAGTACTTCAGACTAGCTGCACCTCCACCAGCTACCCTGCAGTCTACAAAGTACTTCAGACTAGCTGCTCCTCCACCAGCTACCCTGCAGTCTACAAAGTACTTCAGACTAGCTGCTCCTCCACCAGCTACCCTGCAGTCTACAAAGTACTTCAGACTAGCTGCTCCTCCACCAGCTACCCTGCAGTCTACAAAGTACTTCAGACTAGCTGCACCTCCACCAGCTACCCTGCAGTCTACAAAGTACTTCAGACTAGCTGCTCCTCCACCAGCTACCCTGCAGTCTACAAAGTACTTCAGACTAGCTGCACCTCCACCAGCTACCCTGCAGTCTACAAAGTACTTCAGACTAGCTGCACCTTCACCAGCTACCCTGCAGTCTACAAAGTACTTCAGACTAGCTGCTCCTCCACCAGCTACCCTGCAGTCTACAAAGTACTTCAGACTAGCTGCACCTTCACCAGCTACCCTGCAGTCTACAAAGTACTTCAGACTAGCTGCTCCTCCACCAGCTACCCTGCAGTCTACAAAGTACTTCAGACTAGCTGCACCTCCACCAGCTACCCTGCAGTCTACAAAGTACTTCAGACTAGCTGCACCTTCACCAGCTACCCTGCAGTCTACAAAGTACTTCAGACTAGCTGCTCCTCCACCAGCTACCCTGCAGTCTACAAAGTACTTCAGACTAGCTGCTCCTCCACCAGCTACCCTGCAGTCTACAAAGTACTTCAGACTAGCTGCTCCTCCACCAGCTACCCTGCAGTCTACAAAGTACTTCAGACTAGCTGCACCTTCACCAGCTACCCTGCAGTCTACAAAGTACTTCAGACTAGCTGCTCCTCCACCAGCTACCCTGCAGTCTACAAAGTACTTCAGACTAGCTGCACCTCCACCAGCTACCCTGCAGTCTACAAAGTACTTCAGACTAGCTGCACCTTCACCAGCTACCCTGCAGTCTACAAAGTACTTCAGACTAGCTGCTCCTCCACCAGCTACCCTGCAGTCTACAAAGTACTTCAGACTAGCTGCTCCTCCACCAGCTACCCTGCAGTCTACAAAGTACTTCAGACTAGCTGCTCCTCCACCAGCTACCCTGCAGTCTACAAAGTACTTCAGACTAGCTGCTCCTCCTCCAGCTACCCTGCAGTCTACAAAGTACTTCAGACTAGCTGCACCTCCTCCAGCTACCCTGCAGTCTACAAAGTACTTCAGACTAGCTGCACCTTCACCAGCTTTGAGAACACTTTCATGATCAATCATTATAAAACACATCATATATATTATTCTGAAATGGACCAATCTGCACAACGACTACTTTCACTGTCTTTACTTTCACTATATTCTGATAATAATGCAGGACTGTTACTGTAACACTCTGGTACTTCTACTTTTACTCAAGTACAAGATCTGAGTACTTATAATTTCACTACAAGATCTGAGTACTTATTCCACTTCTGGTAGTGTATTAGTCTGAATTGTAGCTACAAAATCACACAGAGCTGCATAAAAATAGAATAATATGTTAACAAGTGGAAAACAATAATAATATGTACTAAGTGTGTACAATGATTTGTAGGTAATTTTGACTACTCAAGACACCTCACTTATACATCTTCAAAGTATTGGCTTTCAGAATATTAAACTTGTTTCGGCAAATTGAGATGATAAATACAACTTTGAAGCTTGTAACGGCATAATTACAAGCAGAGAACGGACTAATGTAACGTCACAGCAAGCATAACAACAGCCGTGTGTTATGAACACATACGCAAGAATGACATCATCTGTCGCTTAGTGACTTTTTTAACATTTAGTCTTAACACAAACGTGTGAATGTGTAAGGTTTACCATTATATTCAAATGTGAACTAAAATTGACTGTCTTTGTGTACCGGAACACTGAAAAAAATGCATTTGAGACATCTATGGCAGTAAATATGTTGCAGAGGCTGGAACTTTTGAAATAATCAGATAAGCATTCCGGACGAGCGTGCATGCACAGCTGCATTTACATCGTAAATCCTGGACACATCTCCACTCGTCAGGAGGTTTGTCTCTGATCTTTTTGACAGGAAACACTCAAATCGTTACACGGAATAATGACCCCTTGTTTAAGCAGAGAGGTAAACACTGGCCGAATGCCATCACGTTTCAATGGGTACGGGACGGAACGTGAACATTAACCCTACGTCATATCTGTGAGCTGCCCAGAGTGAGTATGGCACATCTGAAAGCGCGGCAGGAAGCTCAGAGATATGAGAATTACCTTATCCTCAACCAATAGCGCAATGTGCATGTGACATAGAGTACATGACATATTCTGTGTGTGTAGGTGTCCCAATCAGTGACTGACTCCCAATCTTTAACGATTGGACCCAAATCCCTCTATCTATCAGTGGGCCCCCTGGCTAGTGAAATGTGTGCA
>CM070496.1:14988807-15006307 GCA_036324585.1 Champsocephalus esox | reverse complement strand
GTGTGTGTTTTCTTTGTCATTGGTGAAGTGGTGTGAGCAGTGGCGGCTCCAGAGTATCTGGTTTAGGGCTAACCCATACAGGGGGGGGGGCTCAGGTCAGTATACACCCCGCTATATCGCCCCCCCGACAGGGAAACGCCCCGCGTCAGGGTCAGACCCGGCGCCAGCACCAATCTAAAGGGAGGGCCCACAGAACCGTCACGCGCGCGGGCCTGCGGCACAGCATATATCAAACAGCATCGCGTAAAGACGCACACTTAGCGTGAAATACATACACAAATAAAGGGCAACATAGAAACCACTTTGAAGCATTGTGTGCGTGGCAGCACAGACACGGCGACCCACGAGCAAGGCACACTACGGGTGGCAGCTTCCTCGTCGCTGCACTCGGAGAGAAATAGTAGAGACGGAGACGATGAGCTTTTTGCGCCAGTTTAACCCTTTCAGGATCAGGTGAAGCATATAGCATGAATATTTACCCACATGACAGCTCATTGCTACTTTCTAATTCTACTCCACTACAGTTCAGAGGTTAAGCTGGTATTTACATTCTTACATTCAAAGAAAATCAGTAATATCTTTGAAAACTACAGTCCTCTTATATCAGCTGTGCACCGTTATGGTGTAAATATAACCTATCTGTGAACGAGATCAAATGTAAATGTCAGCTGAATTAGTGTTGATACTGCAAGGAGACGTATTGCGTGAAGAGAAAGTGAAGATGTTTAATTGCTGATATATTTATGATCCACGTCAAGTATTCAGTTCCTCATGTCTGTCCAAAGGTCTTCTCCTCAGGGCTCTCTACATAAAGAACTAGGCAGATCTGTAGTATGCAATGCAGCCGAACCGTGTGTTACAACGCCGTTATGAGATGACTTCCAAAGAGACAAGCAAGAGCACTCGGAATTAAGTACTATTTTATTCTTTTCAAATGTTTTCCGGATTTCATATCATATAAACACCAAATCCCAGCATGCATTGCGGCTAACACATCCAATCAGCGAGCTTAAAACCATAGCTGAGGATCTTGGGTAATCGCTCGAAATGCCTATGTCTGTTTCCGGTTATATTTATTTTGAAATCCAGTTCCTGGCGGACGCCGGAAAGGGCCCGAGGTTATGGAATTAAACCAATAAATAAAAGCGAGGATGAGTGTGTGTTATTGGTGAGTAAATAACAGTGTGTTATTTTGAAAAGAATAACAAATTAGAAGGAAAGAAAGATTTAAAATACAGATGTCAGTATCCTGAGGCTCCGAGCCGTTTATTTTCCTCACAGCAACAAAAGTCAGAAATTATACGATTTAAAATAAAGCAATAGCTGTGGCTTGATATTGAGTCAGAACACGTTTTTATGAACCACACAGCTTCCGGTCCTCCACGACCCGACCGGAGAAGAGACGTGCTGCAGCCTGCAGGCACGAAACACGTTACCGGTAGAAATACATTGCTTTGAACATCGTGCTGTGCAACACGAAGAAAAGGGGAAGATCGTGATGGAGAACACGAATCAATAGATTACACATCGTGATGGAGAACACGAGATGCCGTGAGACTGGGTTGTGTATTTGCTGTAAAGTGTCCCGACTGTAGGCTATTTTTATTTTATGTACCTCACTTTGGCTCCACCAGACATCGTTTATAAATGTGCTATAAATAAAACTTGATTTGATTTGACAGCTAGCTCTGTGATGCTACAGCTAGCTCTGTGATGCTAACAGTTCGCTCTGTGATGCTACAGTTAGCTCTGTGATGCTAACAGCTAGCTCCGTGATGCTACAGTTAGCTCTGTGATGCTACAGTTAGCTCTGTGATGCTACAGCTAGCTCTGTGATGCTAACAGCTAGCTCCGTGATGCTAACAGTTAGCTCTGTGATGCTACAGCTAGCTCTGTGATGCTACAGCTAGCTCTGTGATGCTACAGCTATCTCTGTGATGCTAACAGCTAGCTCTCTGTTGCAGGTCTGTTCCCAGCCATCCTGAACCTGGCCAGTAACGCAGTGATCAGCAGTAACGCTACGTGTGGAGACCCAGAACCAGAGGTTTACTGTAAGCTGGTGGAACACGTTCCCCGAAGACTCATCAAGAACCCCCACTGCTCCAGGTGTGACGCCAACTCACTGCTGACCAAAGGTGAGCAGAACAGGAACCACAACCAGACCCAGAACGAGAGCCAGAACCAGAACTAGAGACAGAACCAGAACTAGAGACAGAACCAGAACTAGAGACAGAACCAGAACTAGAGACAGAACCAGACCCAAAGCCTAAATCAGACCCAGAACTAGACACAGAGCCAGAACCAGAACAGGAACCACAGCCTAAATCAGACCCAGAACAGGAACCAGAACTTGAGCCAGACCCAGAGCCTATATCAGACCCAGACCCAGAGCCTAAATCAGACCCAGCACCAGATCCTAAATCAGAACCAGAACCAAACCCAGAGCCTAAATCAGACCCAGAGCCTAAATCAGACCCAGAACCACAGTCTAAATCAGACCCAGAACAGGAACCAGAACTAGAGCCAGACCCAGAGCCTACATCAGAACCAGAGCCTAAATCAGAAACAGACCCAGTCCTCTAGGGACCCTCCCTCACTTCAGTCTCTAATCTTCTTCCTCTCTCTCTTCAGAGCGCCATCCCATCACGAAGGCCATCGACGGGACCAACCAGTGGTGGCAGAGCCCGAGCATCAAGAACGGCCGTCAGTTCCACTGGGTCACGGTCACCGTGGACCTCAAGCAGGTACTGGTTATACTGGGGTATACTGGTTATACTGGTTATACTGGTTATACTGGGGTATACTGGTTATACTGGTTATACTGGGGTATACTGGTTATACTGGGGTATACTGGGTTATACTGGTTATACTGGGTTATACTGGGTTATACTGGTTATACTGGGTTATACTGGTTATACTAAGTTATACTGGTTTTACTGGGTTATACTAGTTATACTGGTTATACCGAGTGATACTGGTTATACTGAGTTATACTGGTTATACTGGGGTATACTGGTTATACTGGGTTATACTGGTTATACTGGGTTATACTGGGGTATGCTGGGTTATACTGGGGTATACTGGTTATACTGGTTATACTGGGGTAAACTGGTTATACTGGGTTATGCTGGGTTATACTGAGTTATACTGGTTATACTGGGTTATACCGGGGTATACTGGGGTATACTGAGTTATACTGGGTTATACTGGTTATACCGAGTTATACTGGTTATACCGAGTGATACTGGTTTTACTGAGTTATACTGGTTATACCGAGTTATACTGGGTTATACTGGTTATACTCAGGGGTTAAATTGGGATTTGATATTTGGGGGGGCTCTGTGTGGAGGGGGGGGGTTGAGGATCTCATTATTGTAGCACCAGGAGTCTAGTACCAGGAGTCTAGTAATAGGAGTCTAGTACCAGGAGTCTAGCACCAGGAGTCTAGCACTAGGAGTCTAGTACTAGGAGACTAGTAATAGGAGTCTAGCACCAGGAGTCTAGTACCAGGAGTCTAGCACCAGGAGTCTAGCACCAGGACGCTAGCACCAGGAGTCTAGCACCAGGAGTCTAGCACCAGGAGTCTAGCACCAAGAGTCTAGTAATAGGAGTCTAGCACCAGGAGTCTAGTACCAGGAGTCTAGTACCAGGAGTCTAGCACCAAGAGTCTAGCACCAGGCGTCTAGTACCAGGAGTCTAGTAATAGGAGTCTAGTACCAGGAGTCTAGTAATAGGAGTCTAGTACCAGGAGTCTAGCACCAGGAGTCCAGCACCAGGAGTCTAGCACCAGGAGTCTAGTACCAGGAGTCTAGCACCAGGAGGCTAGCACTAGGAGTCTAGTACTAGGAGTCTAGCACCAGGAGTCTAGTACCAGGAGGCTGGCACCAGGAGGCTAGTACCAGGAGTCTAGTACCAGGAGTCTAGCACCAGGAGTCTAGAACCAGGAGGCTAGTACCAGGAGTCTAGTAATAGGAGTCTAGCACCAGGAGTCTAGCACTAGGAGTCTAGTACTAGGAGTCTAGTACTAGGAGTCTAGTACCAGGAGTCTAGTACCAGGAGTCTAGCACTAGGAGTCTAGTACCAGGAGTCTAGTACCAGGAGTCTGGCACCAGGAGTCTAGTACCAGGAGTCTGGCACCAGGAGTCTAGTACCAGGAGTCTAGTACCAGGAGTCTAGCACCAGGAGTCTAGTACCAGGAGTCTAGTACCAGGAGTCTGGCACCAGGAGTCTATACCAGGAGTCTAGTACCAGGAGTCTAGCACCAGGAGTCTAGTAATAGGAGTCTAGTACCAGGAGTCTAGCACCAGGAGTCCAGCACCAGGAGTCTAGCACCAGGAGTCTAGTACCAGGAGTCTAGCACCAGGAGGCTAGCACTAGGAGTCTAGTACTAGGAGTCTAGCACCAGGAGTCTAGTACCAGGAGGCTGGCACCAGGAGGCTAGTACCAGGAGTCTAGTACCAGGAGTCTAGCACCAGGAGTCTAGAACCAGGAGGCTAGTACCAGGAGTCTAGTAATAGGAGTCTAGCACCAGGAGTCTAGCACTAGGAGTCTAGTACTAGGAGTCTAGTACTAGGAGTCTAGTACCAGGAGTCTAGTACCAGGAGTCTAGCACTAGGAGTCTAGTACCAGGAGTCTAGTACCAGGAGTCTGGCACCAGGAGTCTAGTACCAGGAGTCTGGCACCAGGAGTCTAGTACCAGGAGTCTAGTACCAGGAGTCTAGCACCAGGAGTCTAGTACCAGGAGTCTAGTACCAGGAGTCTGGCACCAGGAGTCTAATACCAGGAGTCTAGTACCAGGAGTCTAGCACCAGGAGTCTAGTACCAGGAGTCTAGCACTAGGAGTCTGGCACCAGGTGTCTAGTTCACAGTCCATATCTAGGTCTGTTCGGGGACTTGAACCGGCGACCCTATGGCTCCGAGCCCCTACTGACTGAGCCACTGCCGGCCGTACTTGTATATACTTTGTTTCTTTACCTATATATATACCCAGTAACCTGTCTGTCTCTCTGACCTGTCTGTCTCGCTGACCTGTCTGTCTCGCTGACCTGTCTGTCTCTCTGACCTGTCTGTCTCTCTGACCTGTCTCTTTGCAGATATTCCAGGTTGCCTACATCATCATCAAAGCTGCTAACTCCCCCAGACCAGGTGAGACCTGTCTGTCTCTCTGACCCCTGTACCTGTCTGTCTCTCTGATCCCTTGTACCTGTCTGTCTCTCTGACCCCTGTACCTCTCTGTCTCTCTGACCCTTGTACCTGTCTGTCTCTCTGACCCTTGTACCTGTCTGTCTCTCTGACCCCTGTACCTCTCTGTCTCTCTGACCCTTGTACCTGTCTGTCTCTCTGACCCCTTGTACCTCTCTGTCTCTCTGACCCTTGTACCTGTATGTCTCTCTGATCCCTTGTACCTGTCTGTCTCTCTGACCCTTGTACCTGTCTGTCTCTCTGATCCCTTGTACCTCTCTGTCTCTCTGACCCTTGTACCTGTCTGTCTCTCTGACTCCTGTACCTGTATATCTCTCTGACCCCTGTACCTGTCTGTCTCTCTGACCCTTGTACCTCTCTGTCTCTCTGACCCTTGTACCTGTCTGTCTCTCTGATCCCTTGTACCTCTCTGTCTCTCTGACCCTTGTACCTGTCTGTCTCTCTGACTCCTGTACCTGTATATCTCTCTGACCCCTGTACCTGTCTGTCTCTCTGACCCTTGTACCTGTCTGTCTCTCTGACCCTTGTACCTGTCTGTCTCTCTGACCCTTGTACCTGTCTGTCTCTCTGACCCTTGTACCTGTCTGTCTCTCTGACTCCTGTACCTGTATATCTCTCTGACCCCTGTACCTGTCTGTCTCTCTGACCCTTGTACCTGTCTGTCTCTCTGACCCCTGTACCTGTCTGTCTCTCTGACCCTGTATCTGTATGTCTCTCTGACCCTTGTACCTGTCTGTCTCTCTGATCCCTTGTACCTGTCTGTCTCTCTGACCCTTGTACCTGTCTGTCTATCTGATCCCTTGTACCTCTCTGTCTCTCTGACCCCTGTACCTGTATATCTCATCTGACCCCTGTACCTGTCTGTCTCTCTGACCCTTGTACCTGTCTGTCTCTCTGACCCTTGTACCTGTCTGTATCTCTGACCCTTGTACCTGTCTGTCTCTCTGACCCTTGTACCTGTCTGTCTCTCTGACCCTTGTACCTCTCTGTCTCTCTGACCCTTGTACCTGTCTGTCTCTCTGACCCTTGTACCTGTCTGTCTCTCTGACCCTTGTACCTCTCTGTCTCTCTGACCCTTGTACCTCTCTGTCTCTCTGACCCTTGTACCTGTCTGTCTCTCTGACCCTTGTACCTGTCTGTCTCTCTGACCCTTGTACCTGTCTGTCTCTCTGACCCTTGTACCTGTCTGTCTCTCTGACCCTTGTACCTGTCTGTCTCTCTGACCCTTGTACCTGTCTGTCTCTCAGGTAACTGGGTTCTGGAGCGCTCCACAGACGGGTTGCTGTTTGAGCCGTGGCAGTATTATGCCATCAGTGACTCAGAGTGCCTGTCTCACTACAACGTGACGCCCCGCCTCGGCTCCCCCACCTACAAGAGAGACACCGAGGTTATCTGCACGTCCTACTACAGCCGGCTGAACCCTCTGGAACACGGGGAGGTGAGACAGATGCCTGTCTGCCTGCCTGCCTGTCTGTAGTTCTGTTTGAACCGTTGAGTAGCAAGTTGGATCGAGCACAAACTGTCCACATGAGCTTTTGTCTCCAGCCAGATCTCACCTGTCTCCCTCTCTGTACCTGTCTGTCTGCACCTGTCTGTCTCTCAGATCCACACCTCCCTGATTAACGGTCGCCCCGGCGCTGACGACCTGACCTCTGAACTCCTGGACTTCACGTCGGCTCGTTTCATTCGCCTGAGGCTGCAGCGAATCAGAACGCTGAACGCTGACCTAATGACGCTGAGCGCCCGAGACCCCAGAGAGATAGACCCCATCGTCACCAGGAGGGTGAGACAGGCTCTGAGAGACAGACAGTTCATTTAGGAAGTCGTTATTCATGAATCAATTAACCTGTCTCATCTCCTCTCTCAGTATTATTACTCCATCAAAGACATCTCAGTGGGGGGGATGTGCATCTGCTACGGCCACGCCCAGAGCTGCCCGCTGGACCTGGTTACCAAGGTAACACACCTGTCCACCTGCTCACCTCTCTCCCTGCTCACTGTCCACCTGTCTACCTGCTCACCTGTCTACCTGCTCACCTGTCTACCTGCTCACCTGTGTACCTGCTCACCTGTCCACCTGCTCACCTGTCTACCTGCTCACCTGTCTACCTGCTCACCTGTCCACCTGCTCACCTGTCTACCTGCTCACCTGTCTACCTGCTCACCTGTGTACCTGCTCACCTGTCCACCTGCTCACCTGTGTACCTGCTCACCTGTCTACCTGCTCACCTGTGTACCTGCTCACCTGTCTACCTGCTCCCCTGTCCACCTGTCTACCTGTCTACCTGTCTCCCTGCTCCCCTGTCCACCTGCTCACCTGTCTACCTGTTAACCTGTCTCCCTGCTCACCTGTCTACCTGTTCACCTGTCTACCTGCTCACCTGTCTACCCTGCTCACCTGTCTACCTGTTAACCTGTCTCCCTGCTCACCTGTGAACCTGGTCACCTGCTCCCCTGTCCACCTGTCTACCTGCTCCCCTGTCCACCTGTCTACCTGTTAACCTGTCTACCTGCTCCCCTGTCCACCTGTCTACGTGTCTACCTGTCTCCTTGCTCCCCTGTCCACCTGCTCACCTGTCTACCTGCTCACCTGTCTACCTGCTCACCTGTGTACCTGCTCACCTCTCTCCCTGCTCACTGTCCACCTGTCTACCTGCTCACCTGTCTACCTGCTCACCTGTCTACCGGCTCACCTGTCCACCTGCTCACCTGTCCACCTGCTCACCTGTCTACCTGCTCACCTGTCTACCTGCTCACCTGTCCACCTGCTCACCTGTCTACCTGCTCACCTGTCTACCTGCTCACCTGTGTACCTGCTCACCTGTCCACCTGCTCACCTGTGTACCTGCTCACCTGTCTACCTGCTCACCTGTCTACCTGTCCACCTGCTCACCTGTCTACCTGTTAACC
This sequence comes from Champsocephalus esox, assembly GCA_036324585.1. Lineage (NCBI taxonomy): Eukaryota > Metazoa > Chordata > Actinopteri > Perciformes > Channichthyidae > Champsocephalus > Champsocephalus esox. The sequence continues at coordinate 14,998,195 of CM070496.1, read as the reverse complement.
TGTCTACCTGTTAACCTGTCTACCTGCTCACCTGTCCACCTGTCTACCTGTCTCCCTGCTCACCTGTCCACCTGCTCACCTGTCTACCTGTTAACCTGTCTCCCTGCTCACCTGTCTACCTGTTCACCTGTCTACCTGCTCACCTGTCTACCCTGCTCACCTGTCTACCTGTTAACCTGTCTCCCTGCTCACCTGTGAACCTGGTCACCTGCTCCCCTGTCCACCTGTCTACCTGCTCCCCTGTCCACCTGTCTACCTGTTAACCTGTCTACCTGCTCCCCTGTCCACCTGTCTACGTGTCTACCTGTCTCCTGCTCCCCTGTCCACCTGCTCACCTGTCTACCTGTTAACCTGTCTCCCTGCTCACCTGTGAACCTGGTCACCTGCTCCCCTGTCCACCTGTCTACCTGCTCCCCTGTCCACCTGTCTACCTGTTAACCTGTCTACCTGCTCCCCTGTCCACCTGTCTACGTGTCTACCTGTCTCCTTGCTCCCCTGTCCACCTGCTCACCTGTCTACCTGTTAACCTGTCTCCCTGCTCACCTGTCTACCTGTTCACCTGTCTCCCTGCTCATCTGTCTACCTGCTCCCCTGTCCACCTGCTCACCTGTCTACCTGCTCACCTGTCTACCTGCTCACCTCTCTCCCTGCTCACCTGTCTGTCTGCAGAAGCTGCAGTGTGTGTGTGAACACAACACCTGTGGAGAGAGCTGTAACCAGTGTTGCTCCGGTTACCACCAGCAGCCATGGCAACCAGGAACCGTCACCGAGGGAAACACCTGTGAACGTGAGACACCTGTCTGTCTCTTTACCTGTCTGTCTCTCCCCTGTTCACCTGTCTCACCTGTCCCTCACCTGTCTCTCAGAGTGTAACTGTCACAACAAGGCGGAGGACTGCTTCTATAACCAGACGGTCTCTGATTGGTCGTTGAGTCTGAACTCTCGAGGTGTCAGAGAAGGGGGCGGAGTCTGTGTGAGCTGCAGGCAGAGCACTGAGGGTGTCAACTGTGAGAACTGCGCCCCCACCTACTACAGGCTGTCCGAGGTACTGCACCTTCAATACTTATAACTGCAGATACTATTGATTTAATTAACTGCGTAGTAATATAAAGGTGTGTGTGTGTGTGTGTGTGTGTGTGTAGGTCTCTCCGTACTCAGACTTCCCCTGTGTTCAGTGTAACTGTGATCTGAGAGGATCTAATTCTTCCGTCTGCTCCAGAGACGACACAACGCCAGGTCTTTATGATCATGATCATTAATATTTATATTATTCTAATGATTCCAGGTGTAACAGGTGATGTGTGTGGTGTGTGTGTGTGTGTGTGTGTGTGTGGTGTGTGTGTGCGTGTGTGTGTGTGTGCAGGTGTGTCTGCGGGGCAGTGTGTCTGTAAGACAGGTTTCTCAGGTGTTCTCTGTGATCGCTGTGCGTTCGGATTCAGAGATTTCCCGCTGTGTTCCCGCTGCGAGTGTAACCTGTCAGGAAGCATCAACACAGACCCCTGCAGCACCTGCGTCTGCAAGGTACACACACACACACACACACACACACACACACACACACACACACACACTCAGACACACACACACACACACACACACACACTCAGACACACACACACACTCAGACACACACACACACACACACTCAGACACACTCAGACACACACACACTCAGACACACTCAGACACACACACACACACACACACACACACTCAGACACACACACACACACACACTCAGACACGCACACACACACAAACACACTCACACACACACACGCACTCAGACACACACACACACACGCACTCAGACACACAAACACACACACACACACTTTGGGGGGGTCCAAGAGGGAGGGGGGGGAGGGGCTTTGGGGGGTTCCAGGAGGGAGGAGGGGGGGGAGGGGCTTTGGGGGGTTCCAGGAGGGGGGAAGGGGCTTTGGGGGGTTCCAGGAGGGAGGAGGGGGGGGGGCTTTGGGGGGGTCCAAGAGGGAGGGGGGGAAGGGGCTTTGGGGGGGTCGGGAGGGAGGGGGGGGAGGGGCTTTGGGGTGGTCCAAGAGGGAGGAGGGCGAAGGGGCTTTGGGGGGTCCAGGAGGGTGGAGGGGGAAGGGGCTTTGGGGGGGTCCAGGAGGGTGGAGGGGGAAGGGGCTTTGGGAGGGTCCAGGAGGGGGAGGGGGAAGGGGCTTTGGGGGGTCCAGGAGGGTGGAGGGGGAAGGGGCTTTGGGGGGGTCCAGGGGGGGAGGGGGAAGGGGCTTTGGGGGGGTCCAAGAGGGAGGAGGGGGAAGGGGCTTTGGGGGGTCCAGAGGGAGGAGGGGGAAGGGGCTTTGGGGGGGTCCAGGAGGGAGGAGGGGGAAGGGGCTTTGGGGGGGTCCAAGAGGGAGGAGGGGGAAGGGGCTTTGGGGTGGTCCAAGAGGGAGGAGGGGGAAGGGGCTTTGGGGGGTCCAGGAGGGAGGAGGGGGAAGGGGCTTTGGGGTGGTCCAAGAGGGAGGAGGGGGAAGGGGCTTTGGGGGGTCCAGGAGGGAGGAGGGGGAAGGGGCTTTGGGGGGTCCAAGAGGGAGGAGGGCGAAGGGGCTTTTGGGGGGGGTCCAGGAGGGAGGAGGGGGAAGGCGCTTTGGGGGGGTCCAAGAGGGAGGAGGGGGAAGGCGCTTTGGGGGGGGTCCAGGAGGGAGGAGGGGGAAGGGGCTTTGGGGGGTCCAAGAGGGAGGAGGGGGAAGGCGCTTTGGGGGGGGTCCAGGAGGGAGGAGGGGGAAGGGGCTTTGGGGGGTCCAAGAGGGAGGAGGGCGAAGGGGCTTTTGGGGGGGTCCAAGAGGGAGGAGGGGGAAGGCGCTTTGGGGGGGGTCCAGGAGGGAGGAGGGGGAAGGCGCTTTGGGGGGGTCCAGGAGGGAGGAGGGGGAAGGGGCTTTTGAGATGAAGAAGTGATCGGAGGTGTGGAGCGGGTTGACAGAGACACACTTGACGCCGTACTTTAAAATGTTCATTTATGAAAAAGTAATTCCAAAGTTTAATATTCTTCTAAACTCACCTGTGTGTCTCCCCCGGTCTCCCTCACCTGTCTCTCTCTCCCCGGTCTGTCTCTCTCCCCTGTCTACCTGTTTCTCTCTCTCACCTGTCTCTCTCTCCCCGGTCTCCCTCACCTGTCTCTCTCTCCCCGGTCTGTCTCTCTTCCCTGTCTCTCTATCTACCTGTTTCTCTCTCTCACCTGTCTCTCTCTCCCCGGTCTGTCTCTCTCCCCGGTCTCTCTATCTACCTGTTTCTCTCTCTCACCTGTCTCTCTCTCCCCGGTCTCTCTCTCCCCTGTCTGTCTATCTACCTGTTTCTCTCTCTCACCTGTCTCTCTCTCCCCGGTCTGTCTCTCTCCCCGGTCTCTCTATCTACCTGTTTCTCTCTCTCACCTGTCTCTCTCTCCCCGGTCTCTCTATCTACCTGTTTCTCTCTCTCCCCGGTCTCTCTCTCCCCTGTCTGTCTATCTACCTGTTTCTCTCTCTCACCTGTTTCTCTCTCCCCGGTCTGTCTCTCTCCCCTGTCTGTCTATCTACCTGTTTCTCTCTCTCACCTGTCTCTCTCTCCCCGGTCTGTCTCTCTCCCCGGTCTCTCTATCTACCTGTTTCTCTCTCTCACATGTCTCTCTCTCCCCGGTCTCTCTATCTACCTGTTTCTCTCTCTCACATGTCTCTCTCTCCCGGTCTCTCTATCTACCTGTTTCTCTCTCTCACCTGTTTCTCTCTCCCCGGTCTGTCTCTCTCCCCTGTCTCTCTATCTACCTGTTTCTCTCTCTCACATGTCTCTCTCTCCCCGGTCTCTCTCACCTGTTTCTCTCTCACCTGTCTCCCTCACCTGTCTCTCTCACCTGTCTCTCTCACCTGTCTCCCTCACCTGTCTCTCTCTCACCTGTCTCTCTCTCACCTGTCTATCTCACCTGTCTCTCTATCACCTGTCTCTCTCTCACTTGTCTATCTCACCTGTCTCTCTCTCACCTGTCTCTCTCTCACCTGTCTCTCTATCACCTGTCTCTCTCTCACTTGTCTCTCTCACCTGTCTCTCTCTCACCTGTCTATCTCACCTGTCTCTCTCTCACCTGTCTCTCTCACCTGTCTCTCTCACCTGTCTCTCTCACCTGTCTCTCTCACCTGTCTCCCTCACCTGTCTCTCTCTACCTGTCTCTCTCTACCTGTCTCTCTCTCACCTGTCTCTCTCTCACCTGTCTATATCACCTGTCTCTCTATCACCTGTCTCTCTCTCACTTGTCTCTCTCACCTGTCTCTATCACCTGTCTCTCTCACCTGTCTCCCTCACCTGTCTCTCTCACCTGTCTCTCTCACCTGTCTCTCTACCTGTCTCTCTCTCACCTGTCTCTCTCACCTGTCTCTCTCTACCTGTCTCTCTCTCACCTGTCTCTCTCTCACCTGTCTCTCTACCTGTCTCTCTCACCTGTCTCTCTCTACCTGTCTCTCTCACCTGTCTCTCTACCTGTCTCTCTCACCTGTCTCTCTCACCTGTCTCTCTTCCTGTCTCTCTACCTGTCTCTCTCTCACCTGTCTCTCTTCCTGTCTCTCTACCTGTCTCTCTCACCTGTCTCTCTCACCTGTCTCTCTTCCTGTCTCTCTACCTGTCTCTCTCACCTGTCTCTCTTCCTGTCTCCCCACCTGTCTCTCTCACCTGTCTCCCTCACCTGTCTCTCTCACCTGTCTCTCTCACCTGTCTCTCTACCTGTCTCTCTCTCACCTGTCTCTCTCTCACCTGTCTCTCTCTACCTGTCTCTCTCTCACCTGTCTCTCTACCTGTCTCTCTCACCTGTCTCTCTCTACCTGTCTCTCTCACCTGTCTCTCTCACCTGTCTCTCTTCCTGTCTCTCTACCTGTCTCTCTCACCTGTCTCTCTCACCTGTCTCTCTTCCTGTCTCTCTACCTGTCTCTCTCACCTGTCTCTCTTCCTGTCTCCCCACCTGTCTCCCCACCTGTCTCTCTCTCAGGTGAATGTGATGGGGTCTACCTGTGATCTGTGCAGACCTGGTTTCTATAACCTTCAGAACACACACTCCGCCGGCTGCACACACTGCCACTGCTTTGGAGTGTCTGACGTGTGTGAGAGCTCAGCGTGGAGCACCACTCAGGTACACACACACCACACACACACACACACACACACGTATTTGTATTATATTTGTTATATTCAGTTGATTAATATTATATTATTACACACACACTTTGTATTCTCCAGGTGCGTCACACAGGTGGTTGGCTCCGCCCCTCTGAATCCCACCACTCACAGGCCGTCGTCCATGGCAACGACCTCCCCGCTCCCAACAACTCCTCAGGCCACGCCCCCCACCAGCTGCTCACGTGGGCAGCGCCTGACAGTTTCCTCAGCAACAAGGTCAGCTGTTTACCTGTTTGTCGGACTTCCTGTCTACTTGTCTGACTTCCTGTCTACCTGTCTGTCTGTCTGACTTCCTGTCTATCTGTCTGTCTGTCTGACTTCATGTCTACCTGTATGTCTGACTTCATGTCTCCCTGTCTGACTTCCTTTCTACCTGTCTGTCTGACTTCCTGTCTACCTGTCTGTCTGACTTCCTGTCTACCTGTCTGACTTCATGTCTACCTGTCTGTCTGACTTCCTTTCTACCTGTCTGTCTGACTTCATGTCTACCTGTCTGTCTGACTTCCTGTCTACCTGTCTGTCTGTCTGACTTCATGTCTACCTGTATGTCTGACTTCATGTCTCCCTGTCTGACTTCCTTTCTACCTGTCTGTCTGACTTCCTGTCTACCTGTCTGTCTGACTTCCTGTCTACCTGTCTGACTTCATGTCTACCTGTCTGTCTGACTTCCTTTCTACCTGTCTGTCTGACTTCATGTCTACCTGTCTGTCTGACTTCCTTTCTACCTGTCTGTCTGACTTCATGTCTACCTGTATGTCTACCTGTCTGTCTACCTGTCTGTCTGACTTCATGTCTACCTGTCTGTCTACCTGTCTGTCTAACTTCATGTCTACCTGTCTGTCTACCTGTCTGTCTACCTGTCTGTCTGACTTCATGTCTACCTGTCTGTCTGACTTCCTGTCTACCTGTCTGTCTACCTGTCTGTCTGACTTCATGTCTACCTGTTTGTCGGACTTCCTGTCTACTTGTCTGATTCCTGTCTACCTGTCTGTCTGACTTCATGTCTACCTGTCTGTCTGACTTCCTGTCTACCTGTCTGACTTCCTGTCTACCTGTCTGCCTGACTTCATGTTTACCTGTTTGTCGGACTTCCTGTCTACTTGTCTGATTCCTGTCTACCTGTCTGTCTGACTTCATGTCTACCTGTCTGTCTGACTTCCTGTCTACCTGTCTGACTTCCTGTATGTCTGCAGCTGCTGTCTTACGGAGGGTTCCTGAACCTCTCTCTGTTCTACGACGTCCCATTGGACAACGAGGACCACTCTCTGCCCGCCCACTGTGACATCATCCTGGAGGTGAGGAAGCATTTCATTGGTTTGTAGTTTGTAGTCTAATTTCTGATAAGAACTACAAACATGTCTTCCCCTCTCGTCTCCAGGGTAACAGCCGTTCTCTCCGCCTCTCGCCCCCCCCTCATCTCTTCCTGTCCGAGCTGTCCGAGCGCTCTGTTGCCGTGGCGATGTCACCGCGGCAGTTCATCGACATGGAGACAGGCGTCATGGTTACCAGGGACGACCTGCTGACAGCGCTCGCCAACGTGACATCACTGAGGGTCAGAGTTCACCTGAACAACTCCGCAGACGGACCCATACGGTAATCACAACAGAGGCTTCTCAATTCTTAAATGTCCCCTCCTCGACTCCTATCCTCGAGACCTAGTCCCGCCCACAGGAGATGAGAGCGGAGGAGAGAGGAAGCAGCAGGCGGTTGGAGAAATGAGAACTCGTCTCCTCTGAGCGGTCACTTTAAAGTGACGTCCTTCATGATGACGAGGCATCAGCTGTTTGTCAGAGCCTGTATTTGATCATCTGAACTTTGTCCCCACATAGTTACTTTGAGTTCATTGAGAGGGCGGCGTGATGAGACGACACCAGGCTACAGATGCGGACACACACACATATATTTATATAAATATATACAATTTAAAGCATGAGAGCACTCTCATAATAATGTAACACAATCAGAGACTGGATATATCCCCCCCCACATACCTACACACTGTACCACACACTGTACTACACACACCTACACACTGTACCACACACACCTACACACTGTACCACACGCACCTGCAGCTCCTAAAGCATCATCAGGCTGCAGCCGTTGTGTATTTTATTTGGTGAAGCACTAAGTGGTGTTAGAAACATCTGGACTCTTTGTTTGTAGATATCTGCTAAACTAGAGAAAGAGAGTCGGCTGTTCCACTTAGTGATGTATATTATCAGGGTTCGAGTTACGTGGGAGCCAATGGGAGCTGAGCTCCCATAAGGAGGGGCCTGAGCTCCCACGGACCCAGTGAAATCAAACATCTGTGGGGGTCTGCACCTCCAAGGTGCGCAATACATTATTGCGCAATCTATGCCTGTGACTGTGTGCGTGCGCCTGTAGTTTCAAAGACCCCCATAGAGCTCAGTTTATAACTCGAACCCTGTATATTATACACTCTGCTCTGCTTTCTGCACGGACCAATCAGCTGCTCTGCTTTCTGCACGGACCTCTCAGCTGCTCTGCTTTCTGCACGGACCTCTCAGCTGCTCTGCTTTCTGCACGGACCTCTCAGCTGCTCTGCTTTCTGCACGGACCTCTCAGCTGCTCTGCTTTCTGCACGGACCTCTCAGCTGCTCTGCTTTCTGCACGGACCTCTCAGCTGCTCTGCTTTCTGCACAGACCTCTCAGCTGCTCTGCTTTCTGCACGGACCTCTCAGCTGCTCTGCTTTCTGCACGGACCTCTCAGCTGCTCTGCTTTCTGCACAGACCTCTCAGCTGCTCTGCTTTCTGCACGGACCTCTCAGCTGCTCTGCTTTCTGCACGGACCTCTCAGCTGCTCTGCTTTCTGCACGGACCTCTCAGCTGCTCTGCTTTCTGCACAGACCTCTCAGCTGCTCTGCTTTCTGCACGGACCTCTCAGCTGCTCTGCTTTCTGCACAGACCTCTCAGCTGCTCTGCTTTCTGCACGGACCTCTCAGCTGCTCTGCTTTCTGCACAGACCTCTCAGCTGCTCTGCTTTTTGCACGGACCTCTCAGCTGCTCTGCTTTCTGCACGGACCTCTCAGCTGGTCTCTCTGGAAACATCGCGTCACCATGAGAGCAGTTAATAAAATAATATCCTGGGGATGCATGCAGAGCTGTGATTGGCTGAGATCAGTCCGGCCGTGCGACTCCACCGTTCCCGGAAATGCATCCGTGGAGGAACCATCAGTGTCTCCTCGGTTAGAGCTCCTCCAGAGAGCCTCCTCTCTCCTCTCTCCTCTCTCCTCTCTCCTCGGTCATAGCTCCTCGACGCTCGATCCTCGGTGTGCATTTAGAGAAATGAGATGTCCTTCAAAATGGCGCGCTGAAATTCATTTCCGGGTCACTACCGGAGGACCGAGGAGTCGAGAAATTTGAGTATTGAGAAGCCTCTTATCACTCTGATTATCAGGACTCTTAAAGGGCCGGTACGCTCTTAACCTATTAACATAGACCCCGAGCCTGTTTCTCAGGCCTCGGGCTCCAACACGACATTCCCACAGCAAATGACTATATCTTCACTTCTAAAAGGGGAACATTAATCATCTTTTTTCTCAAAGTGATGATAATGTAGAAGAGTCAGAATCAATTTAGATGTTTTTATTTTAAAGTAAATTCAGATTGAAAATTGTAAAAAAAATGTAAATGATAGTGTCCGTCCAAAACCATGACTTATCGTGAAGCCACCCTGAATGATGGGACGGTAGACTGACAGCTCCAGGACTCCAAAGTACCCTGTATCAAGAACAAGTGACCTTCTTAGAGAGGTTTAGCAACACTTCCGGGGTCATTTGGGTGGATTTGCCGTTTCTCTGGCCCCCTCGTCGATTCTGATGATTGTCATTTCTTTTGAACCGTTAGAGCCAATAGAATCGAGGGGAAGTTCCTAAATCCACCGACACGTTACCGTGAGGAGTGAGAGTGATGCGCACGCAGCTTGCCCAAACCGAAAGCTATGTTACGCTCTGAAAACTAGACTTATTGCTGATGGATTATCAGACATCATTTCAAAGTGACTCAGAGACATTGGATTAACCTCCAGCTGGGTTTTTATCGTTTTAATGCCATTAAACACAACTTTTGATCAGAAAACAGCAAAGGTAAGACAATTCGCCGTGGTGTGATGTCTGGGTTTGCCTTCGCTGGCCTGAGTTTTAGTCGCACAGTGATGATACGTATACCTCTAGAATCTGTGGAATCTCAGTTTTAATCTGATATCTTG
>CM070496.1:14981307-14983807 GCA_036324585.1 Champsocephalus esox | reverse complement strand
TCTACCTGTCTGTCTCTCTACCTGTCTCTCTCTCTCTACCTTTCTCTCTCTACCTGTCTCTCTCTCTCAACCTGTCTCTCTCTACCTGTCGGTCTCTCTCCCTGTCTGTCTCTCTACCTTTCTCTCTCTACCTGTCTGTCTCTCCACCTGTCTCTCTCTCTCTACCTGTCTCTCTACCTGTCTCTCTACCTGTCTCTCTCTCTACCTGTCTGTCTCTCCACCTGTCTCTCTCTCTACCTGTCTCTCTCCCTGTCTCTCTCTCTACCTGTCTGTCTCTCCACCTGTCTCTCTCTCTACCTGTCTCTCTCCCTGTCTCTCTCTCTACCTGTCTGTCTCTCCACCTGTCTCTCTCTCTACCTGTCTCTCTCCCTGTCTCTCTCTCTACCTGTCTGTCTCTCCACCTGTCTCTCTCTCTACCTGTCTCTCTCTACCTGTCTCTCTCTCTACCTGTCTGCTCTCTCTACCTGTCTCTCTCTCTCTACCTGTCTGTCTCTCTACCTGTCTCTCTCTCTCTACCTGTCTCTCTCTCTCAACCTGTCTCTCTCTACCTGTCGGTCTCTCTCCCTGTCTGTCTCTCTACCTTTCTCTCTCTACCTGTCTGTCTCTCTACCTGTCTCTCTCTACCTGTCTCTCTCCCTGTCTCTCTCTCTACCTGTCTCTCTCTCTGCCTGTCTGTCTCTCCACCTGTCTCTCTCTCTACCTGTCTCTCTCCCTGTCTCTCTCTCTACCTGTCTGTCTCTCCACCTGTCTCTCTCTCTACCTGTCTCTCTCCCTGTCTCTCTCTCTACCTGTCTGTCTCTCCACCTGTCTCTCTCTCTACCTGTCTCTCTCCCTGTCTCTCTCTACCTGTCTGTCTCTCTACCTGTCTGTCTCTCCACCTGTCTCTCTCTCTACCTGTCTCTCTCCCTGTCTCTCTCTCTACCTGTCTGTCTCTCTACCTGTCTCTCTCTACCTGTCTGTCTCTCTACCTTTCTCTCTCTCTCTCTCTCTCTCTACCTGTCTGTCTCTCTACCTTTCTCTCTCTCTCCCTGTCTGTCTCTCTACATGTCTCTCTCTCTACCTGTCTGTCTCTCTACCTTTCTCTCTCTACCTGTCTGTCTCTCTACCTGTCTGTCTCTCAGGGATGCTCCCACGACACCACAGGTCCAAACTGTGATCAGTGTCTCCCTGGTTTATATGGAGACCCAACAGAAGGGACAGCCAATGACTGTCAGCTGTGTCCCTGCCCTCTGACGTCCAACAGGTGAGACATAGCACTCTGGATATCATATATAATAATATAATATAGTATATAATATATAATATGTGTGTGTCTCCAGCTTCAGCCTCACCTGTGTGCTGGAGGCTTCGGGCCAGGTGTCATGTGATCAGTGTCAGGAGGGATACACAGGAAGCAGCTGTGAGAGGTGAGGATGATTGACAGGTGGATCCACCAATCAGAAGCAGGAACTGGCTCTGACACACTTTCTGTCTGTCTGCAGGTGTGCCAGTGGTTTCCACGGCAACCCCCAGGTAGTGGGCGGGGCATGTGTGCGCTGCGAGTGTAACGGTAACGTTGACAACCAGGAGGCGGGAAACTGCAACACCGTCACTGGGGAGTGTCTGCGTTGCCGTGGCAACACCGGCGGCAAACACTGTGAGGTCTGTCTGCCTGGTTACTTTGGAGACGCTGTGCACAACAAGAACTGCCAGGGTGAGACACACACACACACACACACACACACACACACACACACACACAGGTGTGTATTTCCTGCAGCAGGAATGTTGATCCATTCAAATCCAGATTAGGTCTGACCTCTTTGTGCTGCAGTCACATGACTGGGTTTACTTCATATGGGCAGGGCTTACTGTATTACATCATCACATGTTACTTGTTAGACGCTTTTATCCAAAGCGACTCACACACTCAACACTGTGGGCGGTCCCCACACGAGCACTTTGAGTTGAAGGGTCTCAGGGACACAACGACAGTGCAGTGGGGTTTGAACCTGAGACCCCTGATCCCAACCACTGCGCCACACGCCTCCCTGTATATGTATTTAGTTCTAAATATGAGCGTTCATTCTGGTTCTATTTCATCCTTACTGACCGCCAGAGGCGCTGCTTTAGCGCTGGATATCTTCTGTCTCGCGCATGCGTAGGTCGAATATGTATATCAACAAAGTCAACCCTAACCCTAACCTCGTATGACCCCGGAAGGCATACGTTGCGGTATTGTCAACGAGTTCAGTTCTTTTTCATCTTCTCGCTGCGCAGGTTACTACTTTGTGAGTAGAAGCCAAGCTAGCTAATTGAACATTAAGATACTCGCTCATCACTACATACATTTGGTTCCTTGCCTGTTCTATCCCCAGTTAGCTGAGTGCTCTCGCTCAAAGCTAACTTGCTACAGCCCTAGTGAGGAGAGTGTCTTCGCTGCCCTCTCACGGCGCACAATTAGTTATTTTATTTAATCGTTTATTTGACAGGGACATGCACTGTGATGAACACTTAAGAC
>CM070496.1:14921307-14976307 GCA_036324585.1 Champsocephalus esox | reverse complement strand
GCCTGTCTGTCTCTCACCTGTCTGTCTCTCACCTGTCTGTCTCTCACCTGTCTGTCTCTCGCCTGTCTGTCTCTCACCTGTCTGTCTCTCACCTGTCTGTCTCTCGCCTGTCTGTCTCTCGCCTGTCTGTCTCTCACCTGTCTGTCTCTCACCTGTCTGTCTCTCACCTCTCTGTCTCTCTCACCTGTCTGTCTCTCACCTGTCTGTCTCTCACCTGTCTGTCTCTCACCTGTCTGTCTCTCACCTCTCTGTCTCTCACCTGTCTGTCTGCAGGAGTGTTCTTCAGGTTTCTTCCAGCAGCCTCTCTCTGAGTTGTCGTCTCAGAGTCGACGCTCTCTGTTTATTCCTCCGTGTGTTCAATGCCGCTGCAACAACCACAGCGAGACATGTGACCCGGAGACAGGAGCATGCCAGGTAACACGCTACCACACGCTAACAGAGGCTACCACACGCTAACAGAGGCTACCACACGCTAACAGAGGCTACCACACGCTAACAGAGGCTCACACACGCTAACAGAGGCTACCACACGCTAACAGAGGCTACCACACGCTAACAGAGGCTACCACACGCTAACAGAGGCTCACACACGCTAACAGAGGCTACCACACGCTAACAGAGGCTCACACACGCTAACAGAGGCTACCACACGCTAACAGAGGCTACCACACGCTAACAGAGGCTCACACACGCTAACAGAGGCTACCACACGCTAACAGAGGCTCACACACGCTAACAGAGGCTACCACACGCTAACAGAGGCTCACACACGCTAACAGAGGCTACCACACGCTAACAGAGGCTACCACACGCTATCAGAGGCTACCACACGCTAACAGAGGCTCACACACGCTAGCAGAGGCTCACACACGCTAACAGAGGCTCACACACGCTAACAGAGGCTCACACACGCTAACAGAGGCTACCACACGCTAACAGAGGCTACCACACGCTAACAGAGGCTCACACACGCTAACAGAGGCTACCACACGCTAACAGAGGCTCACACACGCTAACAGAGGCTACCACACGCTAACAGAGGCTACCACACGCTATCAGAGGCTACCACACGCTAACAGAGGCTACCACACGCTAACAGAGGCTCACACACGCTAACAGAGGCTACCACACGCTAACAGAGGCTCACACACGCTAACAGAGGCTACCACACGCTAACAGAGGCTACCACACGCTATCAGAGGCTACCACACGCTAACAGAGGCTCACACACGCTAACAGAGGCTACCACACGCTAACAGAGGCTACCACACGCTATCAGAGGCTCACACACGCTAACAGAGGCTACCACACGCTAACAGAGGCTCACACACGCTAACAGAGGCTCACACACGCTAACAGAGGCTACCACACGCTAACAGAGGCTACCACACGCTAACAGAGGCTCACACACGCTAACAGAGGCTACCACACGCTAACAGAGGCTACCACACGCTAACAGAGGCTCACACACGCTAACAGAGGCTACCACACGCTAACAGAGGCTCACACACGCTAACAGAGGCTACCACACGCTAACAGAGGCTACCACACGCTATCAGAGGCTACCACACGCTAACAGAGGCTCACACACGCTAACAGAGGCTACCACACGCTAACAGAGGCTACCACACGCTAACAGAGGCTACCACACGCTATCAGAGGCTCACACACGCTAACAGAGGCTACCACACGCTAACAGAGGCTACCACACGCTAACAGAGGCTACCACACGCTCACACACGCTAACAGAGGCTACCACACGCTAACAGAGGCTACCACACGCTAACAGAGGCTACCACACGCTAACAGAGGCTCACACACGCTAACAGAGGCTACATCACGCTAACAGAGGCTCACACACGCTAACAGAGGCTCACACACGCTAACAGAGGCTCACACACGCTAACAGAGGCTACCACACGCTAACAGAGGCTCACACACGCTAACAGAGGCTACCACACGCTAACAGAGGCTACCACACGCTATCAGAGGCTACCACACGCTAACAGAGGCTCACACACGCTAACAGAGGCTACCACACGCTAACAGAGGCTACCACACGCTAACAGAGGCTACCACACGCTAACAGAGGCTCACACACGCAAACAGAGGCTCACACACGCTAACAGAGGCTCACACACGCTAACAGAGGCTCACACACGCTAACAGAGGCTCACACACGCTAACAGAGGCTACCACACGCTAACAGAGGCTACCACACGCTAACAGAGGCTACCACACGCTAACAGAGGCTCACACACGCTAACAGAGGCTACCACACGCTAACAGAGGCTCACACACGCTAACAGAGGCTACCACACGCTAACAGAGGCTCACACACGCTAACAGAGGCTCACACACGCTAACAGAGGCTCACACACGCTAACAGGGCTCCCACACGCTACAGAGGCTCACACGCGCTAACAGAGGCTACCACACGCTAACAGAGGCTACCACACGCTAACAGAGGCTACCACACGCTAACAGAGGCTCACACACGCTAACAGAGGCTACCACACGCTAACAGAGGCTCACACACGCTAACAGAGGCTACCACACGCTAACAGAGGCTCACACACGCTAACAGAGGCTCACACACGCTAACAGAGGCTACCACACGCTAACAGAGGCTCACACACGCTAACAGAGGCTACCACACGCTAACAGAGGCTCACACACGCTAACAGAGGCTACCACACGCTAACAGAGGCTACCACACGCTATCAGAGGCTACCACACGCTAACAGAGGCTCACACACGCTAACAGAGGCTCACACACGCTAACAGAGGCTCACACACGCTAACAGAGGCTCACACACGCTAACAGAGGCTACCACACGCTAACAGAGGCTACACACACGCTAACAGAGGCTCACACACGCTAACAGAGGCTCACACACGCTAACAGAGGCTCACACACGCTAACAGAGGCTACCACACGCTAACAGAGGCTACCACACGCTAACAGAGGCTACCACACGCTAACAGAGGCTACACACGCTAACAGAGGCTCACACACGCTAACAGAGGCTACCACACGCTAACAGAGGCTCACACACGCTAACAGAGGCTACACACGCTAACAGAGGCTACCACACGCTAACAGAGGCTACCACACGCTAACAGAGGCTCACACACGCTAACAGAGGCTACACACGCTAACAGCTAACAGAGGCTCACACACGCTAACAGAGGCTACCACACGCTAACAGAGGCTACCACACGCTAACAGAGGCTACCACACGCTAACAGAGGCTACCACACGCTAACAGAGGCTCACACACGCTAACAGAGGCTACCACACGCTAACAGAGGCTCACACACGCTAACAGAGGCTACCACACGCTAACAGAGGCTACACACGCTAACAGAGGCTACCACACGCTAACAGAGGCTCACACACGCTAACAGAGGCTACCACACGCTAACAGAGGCTACCACACGCTAACAGAGGCTCACACACGCTAACAGAGGCTACCACACGCTAACAGAGGCTCACACACGCTAACAGAGGCTCACACACGCTAACAGAGGCTCACACACGCTAACAGAGGCTACCACACGCTAACAGAGGCTCACACACGCTAACAGAGGCTACCACACGCTAACAGAGGCTACCACACGCTAACAGAGGCTCACACACGCTAACAGAGGCTACACACGCTAACAGAGGCTACACACGCTAACAGAGGCTACCACACGCTAACAGAGGCTACCACACGCTAACAGAGGCTACCACACGCTAACAGAGGCTCACACACGCTAACAGAGGCTACCACACGCTAACAGAGGCTACCACACGCTAACAGAGGCTCACACACGCTAACAGAGGCTACCACACGCTAACAGAGGCTACCACACGCTAACAGAGGCTACCACACGCTAACAGAGGCTACCACACGCTAACAGAGGCTCACACACGCTAACAGAGGCTCACACACGCTAACAGAGGCTCACACACGCTAACAGAGGCTCACACACGCTAACAGAGGCTCACACACGCTAACAGAGGCTACCACACGCTAACAGAGGCTCACACACGCTCACACACGCTAACAGAGGCTCACACACGCTAACAGAGGCTACCACACGCTAACAGAGGCTACCACACGCTAACAGAGGCTCACACACGCTAACAGAGGCTCACACACGCTAACAGAGGCTCACACACGCTAACAGAGGCTACCACACGCTAACAGAGGCTCACACACGCTAACAGAGGCTACCACACGCTAACAGAGGCTCACACACGCTAACAGAGGCTACCACACGCTAACAGAGGCTACCACACGCTAACAGAGGCTCACACACGCTAACAGAGGCTACCACACGCTAACAGAGGCTCACACACGCTAACAGAGGCTACCACACGCTAACAGAGGCTACCACACGCTAACAGAGGCTACCACACGCTAACAGAGGCTCACACACGCTAACAGAGGCTCACACACGCTAACAGAGGCTACCACACGCTAACAGAGGCTCACACACGCTAACAGAGGCTACCACACGCTAACAGAGGCTACACACGCTAACAGAGGCTACCACACGCTAACAGAGGCTCACACACGCTAACAGAGGCTCACACACGCTAACAGAGGCTCACACACGCTAACAGAGGCTCACACACGCTAACAGAGGCTACCACACGCTAACAGAGGCTCACACACGCTAACAGAGGCTACCACACGCTAACAGAGGCTACACACACGCTAACAGAGGCTACCACACGCTAACAGAGGCTCACACACGCTAACAGAGGCTACCACACGCTAACAGAGGCTCACACACGCTAACAGAGGCTACCACACGCTAACAGAGGCTACCACACGCTAACAGAGGCTCACACACGCTAACAGAGGCTCACACACGCTAACAGAGGCTACCACACGCTAACAGAGGCTACCACACGCTAACAGAGGCTCACACACGCTAACAGAGGCTACCACACGCTAACAGAGGCTCACACACGCTAACAGAGGCTACCACACGCTAACAGAGGCTCACACACGCTAACAGAGGCTACCACACGCTAACAGAGGCTACCACACGCTAACAGAGGCTCACACACGCTAACAGAGGCTACCACACGCTAACAGAGGCTCACACACGCTAACAGAGGCTACCACACGCTAACAGAGGCTCACACACGCTAACAGAGGCTCACACACGCTAACAGAGGCTCACACACGCTAACAGAGGCTCCCACACGCTATCAGAGGCTCACACACGCTAACAGAGGCTACCACACGCTAACAGAGGCTACCACACACTAACAGAGGCTCACACACGCCTAACACACACTAACAGAGGCTCACACACGCCTAACACACACTAACAGAGGCTCACACACGCTAACACACACTAACAGAGGCTCACACACGCTAACACACACTAACAGAGGCTCACACACGCCTAACACACGCTAACAGAGGCTCACACACGCCTAACACACACTAACAGAGGCTCACACACGCTAACAGAGGCTACCACACGCTAACAGAGGCTCACACACGCTAACAGAGGCTACCACACGCTAACAGAGGCTACCACACGCTAACAGAGGCTCACACACGCTAACATAGGCTACCACACGCTAACAGAGGCTCACACACGCTAACAGAGGCTACCACACGCTAACAGAGGCTCACACACGCTAACAGAGGCTCACACACGCTAACAGAGGCTCACACACGCTAACAGAGGCTCCCACACGCTATCAGAGGCTCACACACGCTAACAGAGGCTACCACACGCTAACAGAGGCTACCACACACTAACAGAGGCTCACACACGCCTAACACACACTAACAGAGGCTCACACACGCCTAACACACACTAACAGAGGCTCACACACGCTAACACACACTAACAGAGGCTCACACACGCTAACACACACTAACAGAGGCTCACACACGCCTAACACACGCTAACAGAGGCTCACACACGCCTAACACACACTAACAGAGGCTCACACACGCTAACACACACTAACAGAGGCACACACACGCCTAACACACACTAACAGAGGCACACACACGCTAACACACACTAACAGAGGCACACACACGCCTAACACACACTAACAGAGGCACACACACGCCTAACACACACTAACAGAGGCTCACACACGCTAACACACACTAACAGAGGCTCACACACGCCTAACACACGCTAACAGAGGCTCACACACGCCTAACACACACTAACAGAGGCTCACACACGCTAACACACACTAACAGAGGCACACACACGCCTAACACACACTAACAGAGGCACACACACGCTAACACACACTAACAGAGGCACACACACGCCTAACACACACTAACAGAGGCACACACACGCCTAACACACACTAACAGAGGCACACACACGCCTAACACACACTAACAGAGGCACACACACGCTAACACACACTAACAGAGGCTCACACACGCCTAACACACACTAACAGAGGCTCGCACACGCCTAACACACACTAACAGAGGCTCACACACGCCTCACGCCTGCATTTAGTACTAGTAGGTCGTCTGATGTGTGTGTTATTGTGTGTGTAAATGTGTGTGTGTGTCAGAGCTGTGAGCACCACACAGCAGGGTCGAGCTGTCATCTCTGTGCCGCTGGGTATCATGGGAACGTGAGCGGCTCCATCAGCGACTGTTCGCTTTGCGCCTGCCCCCGCCGGGACAACAGGTAACACACCTGGACACACCTGTACACACCTGGACACACCTGTACACACCTGTGCACACCTGCTACCACACCTGTACACACCTGGACACACCTGTACACACCTGGACACACCTGTACACACCTGTTCACACCTGGGTACACACCTGGACACACCTGTTCACACCTGTACCCACCTGGGCACACCTGGACACACCTGTACACACCTGGACACACCTGTACACACCTGTACACACCTGGGCACACCTGGGCACACCTGGACACACCTGTACACACCTGTGCACACCTGTACCACACCTGTACACACCTGTACCACACCTGTACCACACACCTGTACACACCTGGACACACCTGCACCACACCTGTACACACCTGGACACACCTGTACCTGTAACACTGTCTGTGATGATTCTAACTGTGTGTATGTGTATGTGTGTGTGTGTGTGTGTAGCTTCAGCCTCACCTGTGTGTCAGAGGGAGGATTCGGGGACTTCCGCTGCTCCGCCTGTCACCCAGGATTCGAGGGCAGATACTGCGAGAGGTCAGTCACTCACTCATCTTTAGTGCAGCTTTGATTTAGAATTTCCTCCGTGACATCACACTGTTGTGCACAGGTGTTCTGTGGGTTACTATGGGAACCCCTCGTTGCCGGGCGGAGTGTGTGTGCTGTGCGGCTGCAGTGATTGGGGGTCAGAGAGCCAGCTGTGTGACGCTGCAGGGGGGCAGTGTGAGTGCAAGGCTGGAGTCACAGGAAGGTCATGTGACCTGTGTGAGGAGAGGCACGTCCTGCTGGAGGGGGCCTGTGTGTGTGAGTACACAAACAACACACAAACAACACACACATCTGACTGTAGCTTCCTGTCCTCTCAGGGACAGTTCACAGACTGGACTTTATTAGGACACTTATAACACTTAAATGTGTGTGTGTGTGTGTGTGTGTGTGTTCTCCTGACAGCGTGTGATGATGAGTGTACCGGCATGCTATTGGACGACCTGCAGGAAGTACACGACCACTTCCTGTCTGTGAACCTCAGTGCCCTCGCTGCGGCCCCGTACCGTCAGCTGGTTCTGCTGGAGAACCGGACCAGAGACCTGAGGGTGAGCACGCTGACTATCACCTGCTCAATCACTGAAGCTTCTTTGAGCATTAGGACACATCCCATTCTTACAACGTGTGTGTGTGTGTGTGTGTGTGTGTGTGTGCGTGTGTGTGTGTAGGTGCTGTCTGCAGAACGTGTCTCCGTGTCCTCAGTGGAGGACAGGCTCGGCCTCCTAACCTCTGACCTCACGGCGCTGCTGCAGCAGGTACCCATGATCCTCTCTGCTACATCACGTCTATAAACGTTTGATAAGCATCTTAATAAATATCCTCCCTCCTGATTGGCCAGGTCCCCCGTCAGCTGAAGGAAGTGGGAGTGTCCACGAACAAGAGCCTTTCCCAGGGTGCATTGCTGCTGGAGAGCATCAGCAACCTGCAGGGCAGCATCCAGGGTGAGCTCTCACACACACACACACACACACACACACACACACACACACACACACGATTATTAATTCCACATGTACGATATCATAAGTAACTGTGCACTTTGATTGGTGCAGAGCTGCAGAGGGAGACGGGGCTTCTGAACCTCACCTCTGTTGAGCAGCTGGATTCGGCCAATCAGACGCAGCTGCTTCAGGAGATGGCGGCCATGTTGGAAAACATCAGAGCTGTCAATCTAACGGGCGCCAACGCGTTGGCCAATCAGGAGCTCAGGTGAATGTTCAGTGATTTAAGGAATCACTTTAATAATAATAATAATGATGATGAATGATTAATTCTCTCTCTCTCTCTGCAGTCGGTCGGAGTCTCTCGCCCGCTCGCTGCAGGACCACTTCCTGTCCAGCATGGCGTCGCTGGACAACAGGCTCCGCCTCCTCCACACCATCTTCACTGTCGCCATAGAAACACTACAACACGCACACACACACCTGAGCGACAGCACACACAGAAACACGCACACACACACTCTGCTGGACGCCACACACACCCAGCTGCAGGCGCTGAAGGCGAGCATCAAAACATATTCAAAATAAAATACCAAAGATAAAAAGAGTTGATTTATTCTCATAACATGTTTCCCTGCAGGTGAAGCAGCAGCAGGTGGGGGGGGGGCGTGGCCTCTGTGGAGGGGGTGATGGAGGAGAGTCAGCTGATGCTCGATGACATCATCAGTCTGACAGAGGAGATGACCAACAGCAGCGCAGTAAGACACACACACACACACACACACACACACACAGCAACACTATTAAAGATGATAAATGCTGTGTGATAATAAGCCCCGCCCCTCAGCAGGTGGAGGTGTGGGGGGGGCAGCTGGAGCAGGTGCGCCCCCTGCTGAGGAGACAGGTGGAGGCGCTGGTGGTGGGACTGAAGATGCTCGATGCTCTGGAGAACGTTTTCCGAGCGGAGAGCCACGCCCACCTCCTGCAGACCCACGCCCACTCGCTGCACAGGTACCAGCTGTAGCACGTAGCTTAGCATTAGCTCGTGTTTTGGAGCATCATTAACACGTCTCTCCGCAGCTTGCTGTACTCGGTGTGCAACGTCTCGCACAACGGCTCCCGATTGGTCCAGCTGGACAGTGACGTCACACACAGAGTTGACTCCGCCCATCAGGTCGCATCCGCCGCCCTCGCCGCCAGCAAGGTGAGCGTGCTCGTCTCTGATTGGCCAATGCGTCTTTGCCTGGATTACATCAGGCCAGAGAATGAAGGAGCTAACTTTAATGTGTGTGTTTCAGACGGTCCAATCAGAGCAGCTGCAGAACACCTCCTCGCTGAGGGTCAGCACCGAGGTGTTGCAGGAAGCTGTCCACCTGAACAAGACAGCAGCAGGTACATCACCTGGTTACCACCTGCTCGTTAGTGACTCAGAGAGCAGGCAGATCACCTGGTTACCACCTGCTCGTTAGTGACTCAGAGAGCAGGCAGATCACCTGGTTACCACCTGCTCGTTAGTGACTCAGAGAGCAGGCAGATCACCTGGTTACCACCTGCTCGTTAGTGACTCAGAGAGCAGGCAGATCACCTGGTTACCACCTGCTCGTTAGTGACTCAGAGAGCAGGCAGATCACCTGGTTACCACCTGCTCGTTAGTGACTCAGAGAGCAGGCAGATCACCTGGTTACCACCTGCTCGTTAGTGACTCAGAGAGCAGGCAGATCACCTGGTTACCACCTGCTCGTTAGTGACTCAGAGAGCAGGCAGATCACCTGGTTACCACCTGCTCGTTAGTGACTCAGAGAGCAGGCAGATCACCTGGTTACCACCTGCTCGTTAGTGACTCAGAGAGCAGGCAGATCACCTGGTTACCACCTGCTCGTTAGTGACTCAGAGAGCAGGCAGATCACCTGGTTACCACCTGCTCGTTAGTGACTCAGAGAGCAGGCAGATCACCTGGTTACCACCTGCTCGTTAGTGACTCAGAGAGCAGGCAGATCACCTGGTTACCACCTGCTCGTTAGTGACTCAGAGAGCAGGCAGATCACCTGGTTACCACCTGCTCGTTAGTGACTCAGAGAGCAGGCAGATCACCTGGTTACCACCTGCTCGTTAGTGACTCAGAGAGCAGGTAGATCGATAGTTACGGCTGTAACTACGGTCTATGAGTCCCTACTGAGCACTGGATCTGTCCATCGCGCGCATGCGCAGCTCGAGTACCAATAACAACAAAGTCACCGGTGACCCACGTGACACCGGCTACATCAGCCGGTGTCGTCAGAGAATCTGTTCCTTTCATCTCCTCACGAGCACACGAGAAGTCTGAGTGACAGGATACTCTGGCGGTCATCCGGGACTCGAACCGTAGTTACAGACGTAGCTATCGTTCAGTTTCGTCCCTACTGTGTCATGAAGAATCCAAGCCCTTGCTCCCCACTGGAAGCAGCGGGGCTCGGCAGAAGGACCACGCCCAAAGGACGGGGAGTGGCGACATTGACCTGATGACAACTGGAGAATGTGCCAGAAGACGCCCACGACACTGCGGCGCAGATGGTCTCCAGGGGCACCCCTCTCAGGGCAGCCCAACATGTTGAGATGCTCCTTGTAGAGTGGCCTCTCAGCCCGATGGCAGGGGGCGGCCCCTGGCCCCGTAGGCATGTTCGATGGTGTCGACAACCCAGTGGGCCCACCGCTGATTAACGGGCACAGCCTCCTTTAGTGCCGCCACGGCAAACGAAGAGCTGCTCCTCCTGCCGTATGCAGGCAGTAGCCTCGATATACGCGCTTTGGGCACCCCCAGGGCACCCCCAGGGCACCCCCAGGGCACCCCCAGGGCACGGCAACTTCGACGTGCCGTTCTCCTGAATGTATCAATGTCAAAGCGTGCCAGCTGGGCAGGCTGACTGAAGTGGGTTTGTGGAAGGACCCCGGGCTGGAATGCCACATTTGCCAAAAGGGCAACGCCTGAGAGTCTCACCTCGGGCATGTATTGCTCACGGAGAGGGCATGTAGCTCCATGACCCGCTTCCCTGAGGCTATGGCCAGCAGAAATGCTGCCTCCGTGGGCAGCCACCTGAGCCCCACCTGGGCCAGGGGCTCCAAGGGAGGAGATGATAGGGCATCCGGCAGCAGGGGCAGGTCCCAAGCCGGAGCCCTCGGGGTGCTAGGGGGACGCTGCCTTAAAGCCCCTCTCATAAAGAGGGACACCGACCTGTGGCACCCCGCCGTGGCGCCGTCGACCCGAACATGTGGGGCAGAATCGCAGCCACATAAATTCAGAGTGGAGTGAGAATGCCCACTGTCTAGAAGGGACTGCTGTCTGGGCAACAGTGGGCATGTTGTCCCAAGGAACACGCACGTGCTTGCCCCCCAGTGGGGTAGAAAGTGCGTGAGTGCAAGCTGCACGGCCCGGAGCTCTCGCCTGTTGACGTGCACCCTCCTGGGCAGACCCTGAACAGTCCTGCCTGCCGCACCCCACCCTGAGAGACATGCACCTACGGTGACAGTCTCCTGGCGGGATGGGCTGGCACCCATGGGCACGCCCATCAGGAGATAGGCTCCTCCTTGCCGGTAAGGCTCTGAGGCACGAGGCCGCCTAGAAGGCCGGGGGACGAAAGCCCCCGGGAGGCGGATGAGTGGGCCGCTGGGACCTGCGCAGACCGCCACTGTAAGCTGGTGGCTGAGAGCGGCTGCTAGAGCGGCCCCTGGGCCTGCTGGGAGCGGCTGCTAGAGGGGCCCCTGGGCCTGCTGGGAGTGGGCCAGGCCTATGAAGATCCGAGAGCTGCTGCCTGGTCTGCCTAGCTTGGGCAGCAGCTCCAGTGCCTCCAGGGCAGCTGATCCAAACAGCTCCCCTGGCTCCCTTGGCTCACTACTGGCTGTCAGCTGGGCCCGCAAATCTGTGGGTCTAGCTCTGTACTGAGTGTGTGTGTTTCGCGGGTCTAGCTCTGTACTGAGTGTGTGTGTTTCGCGGGTCTAGCTCTGTTCTGAGTGTGTGTGTGTCTGAGGCGCGACATGAATGAGCCGGTCTGTAGGAGCCGGATGCAGCCGGGAGCGAGGGCACGCCGTCCCCGCTGCCTGCTGAGCGGAGGAGCAACGCTCCTACTCGCCCAACACGGGGAGGGATGTGGCTACACCCACGTTACCGGCAGAGGGGGCGGAGCCAGAGCACCGCCTTCGCCAGCTGGACTAAATAAAGAAGCTCAACGGGACACGCTAGACGTCAGCCGAGCGGCTGCTGCTACCGATCAGAAGAGATCGAGTCAAATAACACGATGTTTAAGAGAACTGGGTTAGGGTTCTTCTGAAGACGAGATCAGCTCAGAGCGCAGTCACAGTGCTACCTGTGGCCGTGTGTGAAGCGTGTTATCGATGCTGTAACACGGGGAGCGTGAACCCTCTTACGGCCACACGTGCAGAGCCCACGGTGAAGATCGCTCTCTGCATGTCGTGCGGTGCTAGAGTCTAGTGCTCGGAGCAGTAATACAACGATATAGTTAGGCTGAGCCCAGACCCACTGGCCATAGTTACGACTGTAACTATGGTTACTACTGTAACTATGGCCAGTACTTACCTTACTCTCTGCATCTAAACAAAAAACGGGCAAAATATGGCACCCTGGGCTTTCCGTCGGGAACTGAATGAGCCAGAGCTGAGGAAGCTCGGGCTCAACGCCACGAGCAGAGCCTTCAAGAGAGCATGAGGGGGGCTTTATGGGAGAGGAGCGGGAACACTGTCGTCACCGGCAACAAGCGGACCCAGACCTGTCCGTGGAGGCTCTGCCCCGCCGGCCTCAGCTCCTGGAGGACGCGCTCACGACCCGTAGCTCCGACTGCCAGTCGCGAAGCTGCACGCGGCAGAGCAACCCCTCAGACCGGACGTTCAGCCTGAACGCTGGAGGCTACAAGAATGTAGCCGCGGTACCCTCGCGCGGCGAGGAGATGAAAGGAACAGATCCTCTGACGACACCGGCATATGTAGCCGGTGTCACGTGGGTCACCGGGGGCTTTGCTGTTATTGGTACTCGAGCTGCGCATGTCCAGCGCTAAAGGGCGGTCAGCGGGGACTCGTGGAACACCTGGTTGATACCTGCTCGTTAGTGTCTCACGCCTCGATCTGCTGTTCCAGAGCTGCAGGTAAACGTCTCCATGGTGACCAGCAGGCTGGGATTGGTCAGAGAGAGCCTCCGTAGCTCCGCCCTTCTCCTGCATCAGCCAATCAGAGAGCTGCAGAGCCTCGCTAACGGTACCTACACCTCACACCTGTTCATACTGTATATTATGGGATGTTTCTGGACGTTGATGTTGTCTTTTCCCATCAGGCACTGCGGCGCTGCAGGGGGCTGAGCTGCAGGCGGTCAGCACTCACTCTGTCCTGCAGGGGGCGCTGCAGAGACTGCACACACTCTCTCTGCAGCTGGAGGACTCTTCTTCTGTGGTGCAGACAACCAACCACACCGTGAGGGAGACCAACAACATCCTGACACACACACACTCTGCAGGTACCTCACACACACTCTGCTGACACACACTCTGCGGGTACCTCACACGCACACTATGCAGACACACACACTCTGCTGACACACACACTCTGCAGGTACCTCACACACACACTCTGCTGACACACACACTCTGCGGGTACCTCACACGCACATGCAGACACACACTGCTGACACACACACTCTGCAGGTACCTCACACACACACACACTCTGCAGACACACACACTCTGCGGGTACCTCACACACACACACTCTGCAGGTACCTCACACACACACACTCTGCAGACACACACACTCTGCGGGTACCTCACACACACACTCTGCAGGTACCTCACACACACACACTCTGCGGGTACCTCACACACACACTCTGCTCACACACACACACTGTGCAGGTACCTCACACACACACTCTGCGGGTACCTCACACACACACTCTGCTCACACACACACTCTGCAGGTACCTCACACACACACTCTGCAGACACACACACTCTGCAGGGACCTCACACACACACTCTGCTCACACACACACTCTGCAGGTACCTCACACACACACTCTGCAGGGACCTCACACACACACACTCTGCTGGTAAGACTACTGAATAATGATTGGTTGTTGACGCTTCCTGTTTCCTGTGTTCAGCCAATGAGGCGCAGAGTAAGCTGCAGGAGGCGGAGCATCGTTCTCAGCGTCTGATGGAGCGCATGAAGCCGCTGAGCATGCTGGGAGAAACGCTGAGCAGGAACCTGTCGGACATCAGGGAATTGATCGAGCAGGCGAGGAGACAGGCAGCATCGGTACACACACTCACGCACGCACACACACACACACACGCACGCACACACACACACACCAACACACACACACCAACACACACACACACACACACACACACACACACACACACACTCACGCACGCAGGCACTGATAGAGATTTTGAGGGATAACTGGTCCGCTTTTCAAATCTCCGCGCGTCCCTAACAAGCTGGTTATCTTACAGGAAGGAATCCAGAGCTACCAAGTAACCGTTTAAACAATAATCCACTTTAATGGTAATATGACAACACAGTACAAATTCAACACAGTTATCTGTGGGATCCCACTTTCACCTGATCCTCACGTGAGCCAGCCGGAGGAAAGAGAGAGAGCACAGCCCGGTTCCTGTTTAATACATTGCTAACAATGGGAGGAGTTATCTGATCCTCCCTTCCAGACCTCTGTGATTGGCTGCCCAAATATCACCAACACCTCACTTCTTAAGTCTCCCCAATCACAGGAGCTCAGCTTCATTATCTTCTAGATCTACACACACGTCAACAGGCCCCAAATCCAGCTCACAGTTTTTACACAAATCATTTCCCATTTTAAGCTTATTCATAGTTTGCTAACATGAATACATACAAATATTTCCCTACAGCACACACACACACTCACACACATACTCACTCACACACTCACACACACTCTAACGCGGTCTCTCTCAGATTAAGGTGGCGCTGCAGGTGGACTCGGACTGCGTTCGGTTCTACAAACCAAACACTGAGTCCAGAAACTCCAACACTCTGAGTCTGACCCTGAAGACCCGGAGAACCAAGAACCTGCTGTTCTACCTGGGCAGCAACACCACGGTACACACACACGCACGCGCGCGCACACACAGACACACACACACAGACACACACACACACGTTGTTGTTGTTGCTGACTGAGGTGTGTTCAGGTGGACTTCATGGCACTGGAGGTGCATGATGGGAGGGTGTCTCTGCTGTGGGACGTCGGCTCCGGCTCCTCCAGGCTGGAGTTTCCTGCTGAGATCAGCAACAACCGGTGGACCCGCGTCAACGTCACACGGTAAGAAACACGCTAAACACGCTAAAGACCTGTGTGTGTGTGTGTATATTGATGATGTCATGGCGTCCTCAGGTTCGGTGCCCGTGCTTCTCTCTCTGTTCATCAGCTGGAGTCTGAACACGCTCTGTTGCCCCCGGTTACAGCGACCTCACCTGGACCAGCCCGAGTTCTAGACATCGACCGAAACACTGTGATGCACATCGGAGGGCTGGGTAAACACACACAGGTAACACACACACACGCACATACACACACGCACACACACACACGCGCACACACACACACGCACACGCACACACACACACACACACAGTTAAACATCAGGTTTACAGTCAATCAGGTATTGCGTGTGTGCGTGTGTGTGTGTGTCTGTCTCAGGGTCCCTCCGCACTGCGATCCTCTTCCTTCCAGGGTTGTGTCGGTGAGGCTTCGCTCAACGAGAGGAACATCGGACTCTGGAACTACGAGCGCCGAGAGGGCGAGTGTGGAGGCTGCTTCAGCAGGTAACACACTACAGGTGTATCACTACAGGTGTATCAGTACAGGTGTATCACTACAGGTGTATCACTACAGGTGTATCAGTACAGGTGTATTACTACAGGTGTATCACTACAGGTGTATCACTACAGGTGTATCACTACAGGTGTATTACTACAGGTGTATCACTACAGGTGTGTCACTACAGGGGTGTCACTACAGGTGTGTCACTACAGGTGTATCAGTACAGGTGTATCAGTACAGGTGTGTCACTCCAGGTGTGTCACTACAGGTGTATCACTACAGGTGTATTACTACAGGTGTATCACTACAGGTGTATCACTACAGGTGTATCAGTACAGGTGTGTCACTACAGGTGTATCAGTACAGGTGTATTACTACAGGTGTATCACTACAGGTGTGTCACTACAGGTGTATCACTACAGGTGTATCACTACAGGTGTATCAGTACAGGTGTATTACTACAGGTGTGTCACTACAGGTGTGTCACTACAGGTGTATCAGTACAGGTGTGTCACTACAGGTGTGTCACTACAGGTGTATCAGTACAGGTGTATCAGTACAGGTGTATTACTACAGGTGTGTCACTACAGGTGTGTCACTACAGGTGTATCAGTACAGGTGTGTCACTACAGGTGTGTCACTACAGGTGTATCAGTACAGGTGTGTCACTACAGGTGTGTCAATACAGGTGTATCAGTACAGGTGTATCAGTACAGGTGTATTACTACAGGTGTGTCACTACAGGTGTGTCACTACAGGTGTATCAGTACAGGTGTATCAGTACAGGTGTATCAGTACAGGTGTGTCACTACAGGTGTATCACTACAGGTGTATCAGTACAGGTGTATCACTACAAGTGTATTACTACAGGTGTGTCACTACAGGTGTGTCACTGCAGGTGTGTCACTACAGGTGTATCAGTACAGGTGTGTCACTACAGGTGTGTCACTACAGGTGTGTCACTACAGGTGTATCAGTACAGGTGTATCAGTACAGGTGTATCACTACAGGTGTATCACTACAGGTGTATCAGTACAGGTGTATCACTACAGGTGTATCACTACAGGTGTGTCACTACAGGTGTATCAGTACAGGTGTGTCACTACAGGTGTATCAGTACAGGTGTATCAGTACAGGTGTGTCACTACAGGTGTATCAGTACAGGTGTATCAGTACAGGTGTATTACTACAGGTGTGTCACTACAGGTGTGTCACTACAGGTATATCAGTATAGGTGTGTCACTACAGGTGTGTCACTACAGGTGTGTCACTACAGGTGTATCAGTACAGGTGTATCAGTACAGGTGTATCACTACAGGTGTATTACTACAGGTGTATCACTACAGGTGTATCACTACAGGTGTATTACTACAGGTGTATTACTACAGGTGTATCACTACAGGTGTGTCACTACAGGTGTATTACTACAGGTGTATCAGTACAGGTGTGTCACTACAGGTGTGTCACTACAGGTGTATCAGTACAGGTGTGTCACTACAGGTGTGTCACTACAGGTGTATCAGTACAGGTGTATCAGTACAGGTGTATTACTACAGGTGTGTCACTACAGGTGTGTCACTACAGGTGTATCAGTACAGGTGTGTCACTACAGGTGTATCAGTACAGGTGTATCAGTACAGGTGTGTCACTACAGGTGTATCACTACAGGTGTATCAGTACAGGTGTATCACTACAGGTGTGTCACTACAGGTGTGTCACTACAGGTGTGTCAGTACAGGTGTGTCACTACAGGTGTGTCACTACAGGTGTGTCACTACAGGTGATCAGTACAGGTGTATCAGTACAGGTGTATCAGTACAGGTGTATCACTACAGGTGTATCACTACAGGTGTATCAGTACAGGTGTATCAGTACAGGTGTGTCACTACAGGTGTATCACTACAGGTGTATCACTACAGGTGTGTCACTACAGGTGTATCAGTACAGGTGTGTCACTACAGGTGTATCAGTACAGGTGTATCAGTACAGGTGTGTCACTACAGGTGTATCAGTACAGGTGTATCAGTACAGGTGTATTACTACAGGTGTGTCATTACAGGTGTGTCACTACAGGTGTATCAGTACAGGTGTGTCACTACAGGTGTGTCACTACAGGTGTGTCACTACAGGTGTATCAGTACAGGTGTGTCACTACAGGTGTATCAGTACAGGTGTATCAGTACAGGTGTATTACTATAGGTGTATTACTACAGGTGTATCACTACAGGTGTATCACTACAGGTGTGTCACTACAGGTGTGTCACTACAGGTGTGTCTGTACAGGTGTATCAGTACAGGTATATCAGTACAGGTGTATCACTACAGGTGTATCAGTACAGGTTTATCAGTACAGGTGTATCAGTACAGGTGTATCAGTACAGGTGTGTCACTACAGGTGTGTCACTACAGGTGTGTCTGTACAGGTGTATCAGTACAGGTATATCAGTACAGGTGTATCACTACAGGTGTATCACTACAGATGTATCAGTACAGGTGTATCTGTACAGGTGTATCTGTACAGGTGTATCGGTGCAGGTGTATCAGTACAGGTGTATCTGTACAGGTGTATCACTACAGGTGTATCAGTACAGGTGTATCAGTACAGGTGTATCACTACAGGTGTATCACTACAGGTGTATCTGTACAGGTGTATCAGTACAGGTGTATCACTACAGGTGTATCACTACAGGTGTATCTGTACAGGTGTATCACGACAGGTGTATCTGTACAGGTGTATCACGACAGGTGTATCAGTACTGGTGTATCAGTACAGGTGTATCAGTACAGGTGTATCACTACAGGTGTATCACTACAGGTGTATCACTACAGGTGTATCTGTACAGGTGTATCACTACAGGTGTATCTGTACAGGTGTATCACTACAGGTGTATCACTACATGTGTATCTGTATAGGTGTATCTGTACAGGTGTATCACTACAGGTGTATCTGTACAGGTGTATCTGTACAGGTGTATCGGTACAGGTGTATCTGTACAGGTGTATCTGTACAGGTGTATCTGTACAGGTGTATCACTACAGGTGTATCTGTACAGGTGTATCGGTACAGATGTATCACTACAGGTTAGGGGTGTAACGGGTCACAGAAGTCACGGTTCAGTACAACAAGGAAAAGCAAAAAAAGTCCCAAATGCATCATTTCTTTTGCTGTTATTTATTTTTAACAGTCGTGCAAGTTTTGGTATGAAAATAAAGAACTCTAACATTTGGAATCATTAACTGTATGACACAGTTAAAAGCAAACCACAAACAGTAACACACACACACACACACACACACACACACACACACATACACACACACCCACACACTCAGATGGCCATATTATCTATATTGGCTGATGTCAAACTAAGAGGTTCAATAAGCTGTACAACTAAAAATAATGTCTTGAAAATATTTAAATAAATAATAAGAAAGTGTTTAAATCACAATCAATAAAAGGCGATCCAGAACTGTAGAACATCTCCTGATGTCAACATATAAAATAAATACAATGATAAATATAAAACAAAATAAAATGTGTACCTTTAGGAGCAAAGTCTGACATGTGTAATTAACTTGTGAGTGTGTGAGGCCATTATGCCTAAATAAAGGTACTCAAGCTTTACTCTATTTAAGTTGTTCTTCAGAAAGATGAGTTTGTCTACGTTGTCAGAGCGAGGGCAGATCTGTTGGCGGTAACTATGGTTACCCGCCGTCGAGGAAGCCCTCTCGCTGGGGACTGAGACTGACTCGGATGTGATTGAGCATGTTTGACGTGTTACCACCAGCATACCGCACTGCTGTCGAACAACGCCGACACACCGTCCTCGTCCGATCCCATCATTGTTGTAGTCCACAGGGAACCCGAAATGTTCCAACACAGC
Source organism: Champsocephalus esox (assembly GCA_036324585.1). Classification (NCBI taxonomy): domain Eukaryota; kingdom Metazoa; phylum Chordata; class Actinopteri; order Perciformes; family Channichthyidae; genus Champsocephalus; species Champsocephalus esox. The sequence goes on along the minus strand of CM070496.1, from coordinate 14,956,390 downwards.
TGATTTAAAAGAAGCAGGAGGGTCTTCTAGCTCCTGAGTGTTGTGTGAACTCGCCGTAGCTGCTAACTGTTCTTCTTCATGTATTGTGTTCGTTTTGTTGTGTTTTGTTCTTGTTCTTTATTTGTTATTTACGGGCGGCTGGCTTTTAGGCGCAATACCGCCCCCTGGATTATTTATAGTGTAATACTGCCCTGAGTGAAAGACTTTTTTCCCACTCGTAAAAAAGGCAGATTCGCCGTGTGACTGCATGTGCCGAACCGTGACGTCCGAACCGTGACGTCCGAACCGCGACGGATACCGTTACACCCCAACTACAGGTGTATCCCTACAGGTGTATCTGTACAGGTGTATCTGTACAGGTGTATCACTACAGGTGTATCTGTACAGGTGTTTCACTACAGGTCAGGGATGTTAAGATTCACCGATTCGCATCGATGCACCGGCATAAACGTTCAACATGCGAGTGCACCGGTTGAAAGAGTGCACCGGTTGAGAGAGTGCACCGGTTGAGAGAGTGCACATTGGCTACAGTTTGGGTTGAACTTGCGATGCATTGATTGTAGCGTCTTTGCATCATTCATATAATATCCTCTCATCCTGTCAGCACTCAGCAGAGACCATCTTTGATCTTTGCTTCGCACTACGGAGGCCGAGAGTCTCAGTTATCAACACACACGGAGTCGAGGAGAAAGAGAAACACTACGGAGGCCGAGAGTCTCAGTTATCAACACACAGGGAGTCGAGGAGAAAGAGAAACACTACGGATGGCGGGAGTCTCAGTTATCAACACACAGGGAGTCGAGGAGAAAGAGAAACCCTACGGATGACGAGAGTCTCAGTTATCAACACACAGGGAGTCGAGCAGAAAGAGAAACACTACGGATGGCGGGAGTCTCAGTTATCAACACGCACGGAGTCGAGGAGAAAGAGAAACCCTACGGATGGCGAGAGTCTCAGTTATCAACACACACGGAGTCGAGGAGAAAGAGAAACACTACGGATGGCGAGAGTCTCAGTTATCAACACACCGGAAGTCGAGGAGAAAGAGAAACACTACGGAGGCAGAGAGTCTCAGTTATCAACACACATGGAGTCGAGGAGAAAGAGAAACACTACGGATGGCGAGAGTCTCAGTTATCAACACACATGGAGTCGAGGAGAAAGAGAAACACTACGGAGGCCGAGAGTCTCGGTTATCAACACACATGGAGTCGAGGAGAAAGAGAAACACTACGGAGGCCGAGAGTCTCGGTTATCAACACACATGGAGTCGAGGAGAAAAAGAAACACTACGGATGGCGAGAGTCTCAGTTATCAACACACAGGGAGTCGAGGAGAAAGAGAAACACTACGGAGGCCGAGAGTCTCGGTTATCAACACACAGGAAGTCGAGGAGAAAGAGAAACACTACGGAGGCCTAGAGTCTCAGTTATCAACACACATGGAGTCGAGCAGAAAGAGAAACACAGCGCACCCAACAATACCTACAAATCAAACGTTTGGCAACACTTCGGATTTTACAAGAAAGACGGTCAACTTGAAAAATGGCTCTCAAATTGTAAACGATGCCGAGCCGCTTTTAAAGTACACGAGTAGTACGTGGAACTTAGCGACGCCCATAAAGAGGCGACATGGGGTCTGCGGCTGAAAAGAGAAACCTGAAAGTTAGACAGAGTAAAATCACTCAGAGAGGGGTTTAGTTTACAGCAGCCTGTGACGGCCAATCACAGTTCAATGTCTTCCTCACTGTAAGCAGTTATGAAAGACCTGTTTTTTTAATTAGCATAATTTACATAAACAGTTAAATATTCACTTACATTTTAATTTTCAGTTTTTCAACACAAAACTTCGTAGACAGCATCGCTGGAGGGTCAGACACATTACCGTAGAAAATTAGCATGTTCAGACGATACATATTGCCGCCATTAATCAAAACGTACTCGCAAAAAGGCGGGGCTTAGAAAGAAATGCTCATAACTCCTCAACAATGTATCCAAACATCACAGATTTCAGTGGATAGGTTCAGTCTGTCTTGGGAAATACGCACACCAAATAATTTCTATTTTGGACTATAGGGGGCGCCAAAAACACCACCAATGTATACTATACATTTTTTACACATACTCTGGGGGTGACTACGGACTAGGATTTTAAAGCGTCGCAACAAATGCAGAATGTGGGCGTGGCCTATACATTTTTTCTAAAATTGCGATGGCATAAAATGAGCTTAACTTGGGACACACGTCAGAACTTCGCGAATTTTGGCACAGACCTTCCTCATGGAATTGCGGACATATTTGTAAATAGATTCCATTAGCCCCGCCCCCAGGAAGTCAGCCATTTTTCATGCATTTTAAGCACATTTCTGCGAACTCCTCCTAGGGGAATGATCGGAAAAATTCCAACCCAGGACAAGTTCAGCCCCTATCCAATATGATGCTAAATTCCAAAGAAAATAGTTGCTAGCTCAAACGGGGAGCTCGTAAGCTAAAGGAGAATGTACCATTTTTGACGATTTACATGTCACAAATTAATCCAAACTACTACATTTCCATTTTTGGAAACCTTTACAAAGTGGCACCGTAACTCTGAATGACCAGACATTTTGCACACTTATTCGGGTGGACCTACTCTACATATTATCTCCCTGAACCCCGAAGCTCCGCCTATTTCATTTTTTTTAAATTAGCATAATGTTAAAAACTGAAATATTACCTTAAATTTCAATTTTTTGTTTTTCAACGCCAAACTTAGTATACAACATTGGTGGAGGCTCAGACACATTACCGTAGAAAATGAGGATGTTCAGTCGATACATATGCCTGTCATTAATCTAAACCTGTTTGCAAAAAGGCGGGGCTTAGAAATAAATGCTCATAACTGGTTAGGGTTAGGGTTAGGGTTACCCCTAACCCTAACCAGTTATGAAACATCGGCTCTGCTTGCGGCAAATTCATTTACAACAGACACCTATACACTCCACAACACACACCTACTGACTGTACAACACACACAAACAGCTCCTAAAGCATATCATCTATATCAGGCTACAGCCCTTGTATATTTTATTATGTGAAGCACTATATGGTTTCATGAAAAATATCTACTTGTAGGGGCCAAAACGTTGATTTATTATTTTGATTATTTAATCATTTAATGTGTGTAATGGAGTTTAATTGATTGGTGTCAGGTGATCGGGATCCGCAGCCACGGTGGGGCGGAGCGGCTGATTGGTGCTGCGATGGCCTCAGCTGGTTAAAAGAGTCCTGCTGATTATACTCTGGGTTCTAGTTTGGTTGTGAAGCCACACGGTCTTTTGAACGCTGCATTGCACTGCAGAGAAGAGAAGATTTGTTTATTTAAATGACAAACACTGTTTCAACCTCGTCTGGTAAGAAACCTTCATGTGTTTTAAAGAAGAGAACGACCAGTGTGGAAATGGAAAAGATAACATGGAAATAAATGTACCAAAAACAAACATATCTCTGAGTGATGTGTGAGCGCGTCGGCCAGGCGCTCAGACCAAAGAACAGGAAAGAGCTTAAGGAAGGTGGAGAGAAGGCACTTTTATTCGTCAAAAAACCAGCTTGATGAGCGCTGGAAACGTTCGTTTTGAAAACAAGAACTCATAACAGTGTGTCAAAGACTCGCCTTCGTTTTACTACGGATTCTACTTCATGGAACGACGGTGTTGTGAAACCTGAATGACTGAAGGCAACAATCACTCCTCCTCCAACTACGTATGTAACGCGTCACTGCTGTGGAGCGTTCAAAGACTGTTGGAAACGTCTCAACTCAAGGCAAGACAACAAAATTCCACTAACAATGAAGTAAAATTCAAAAGGAATAAACGTGTTGAACAAAAATGGCAGACTTGGAAAGCTTGGAAAGTGACATTGACTGTGTGTACGTGGAAAGGCTCAAAGGACTGAAATCATCAAGGAGTGCAACATTGGGTGCATTGACAAGGAAATGAAATGAAATGAGACAATTAATGGAAAATGTCTGCAATGTGGAACGGGTTAAGTCGAAAATGGAAATTGAGTTTACACAACTACACAAGGAAATGGAACAGTTCAATGATTCTGTTCAAGCTTTAATGTCCACTGAGGAGGAGAAAGAAATGGATCAGGATGAAGGGTACAACCCCAAAGCAGCTGCCTTGGAAGAGTTTACTCAGGAGGTCTTAAACTGGATCGCTGATGCTCCGGTGTCCAATGTGGTCCAGACAAACATAACAGGACAGACGAGTGTTGCACCTCGGGACAGTATTTCAAACGTAAAGAGTGTTCATTCACAAAGTTCAAGGAGATCCTCTCGGTCTTCGATCACATCTGCTCAAGTAAAGTTGGAAAGTCGAAATGCAGAATTGTTAGCACGAGCTGCTAGGCTGGCTCAGAAGCAAGCACTGGAAAGGGAGGAAGCCGGTTTGAAGGAAAGAAAGGAACAGCTGGAACTTGAAACAGATATTGCAGCAAACACTGCAAAATTAAATGTAATCAAAGGAATGGAGGATTCTCATGCAGGCATGTACCAAGGATGCTCATGCAGCCATGAACCAAGGATGCTCATGCAGCCATGAACCAAGGATGCTCATGCAGCCATGAACCAAGGATTCTCATGCAGGCATGAACCAAGGATGCTCATGCAGGCATGAACCAAGGATGCTCATGCAGGCATGAACCAAGGATGCTCATGCAGGCATGAACCAAGCAGGAGACGGAATGAATGAATATTTGGATCACTCACTGTTTGTGAGTACAGCATTAGAGCTAGAAAATGCTCATCTGAATGCTAACAAGCATACACCAAACATCGATAAAACTGCAAATACTGTTAATAGTGAAACACAATTCATACCACAACGTCCTGAAAGTTCAACTTCATCCAGCACGTCTTCTAGCACGGGAGAGGGCAGTATGAACGGCTTGATAAGCATCATGGAAAAACAGACCACAATAACAGAAACAATGGTAAAGCAGCAGAAACTTTCGTCCTTACCCCCGCTCAGCATTCCTACCTTCAACGGAAACCCTTTGGACTGTCCGTCCTTCGTAAGAGCATTCGAGCATGGTATCGAAAAGAAGACAGAAATCAGTAAGGACAGGCTTTACTTCTTGGAGCAATGCACTATTGGCCAACCAAGAGAGCTTGTGCGCAGTTGCCAATATATGCAATCTGACAAAGGATACACGGAAGCAAAAAGGTTGTTGAAGCATCATTATGGAGACGAATATCTTATCGCGACAGCCTACATCGACCAGGCTCTCAATTGGCCATCTCTTAAACCTGAGGATCCACAAGCTTTAAAACCCTTTGCTGTGTTTCTTAATGGATGTCTCAACACAATGGATAGTGTGGAATACATGGAGGAAATGGATCACCCAATCAACATGCGAGCTGTTCTTTCTAAACTCCCATATAAGCTGAGAGAAAACTGGAGAGCTAAAGCTTGTGACATACAAGATAGAAACAACAGAAGAGTTGAGTTTGAAGATCTAGTGAAGTTTGTCGACCATCATGCTAGAATCCTTTCTCAGCCAGCGTTCGGAAACGTAAAGGAAATTCCAAATACATCAGCAAAGACAAGCTACACATTGGTTCCTGCTACGCCCAGCGCGAGGTTCAACCCGAGATCTCCAGAGTTATATAAAAGTGGTGTTGCCGCTAGTGTATCCCCATTACCTAAGGGAGAAAACTGTAACCGACACAGTGACACAGCCCAGTCAAACCGATGCATCGCCTGTAAAGGAGAACATCATCTTTCTGCTTGCAAGCAGATTCTCAAAAACACCCACAAAGAGAAGTTGGAATTCCTCAGAAGCAAAGGACTTTGCTTTGGATGTTTGGAAAACATGGGTTAGGGTTAGGGTTAACAAAAAGATTCTGTTTTCTTCAAGTTTGTATTTTGTTGGTCGAACGCACTTTTTGTAAGTCGCTTTGGATAAAAGCCTCAGCTAAATGCGATGTAATGACATCGATCAACAGAATAATACTTAATAATCAAACTGCTCTTTATTAGCCACATTCATAATTTAATAATAATTTTCTCTCTGCTGGTAAAGTAACGTGTTTCTTTCTATTTGAGAGGGATCAGTGAGGTGAGGCTGCCGTTACGGTTTGACTCGGGAGGAGTTTAGTGGATCAGATCCCTGGTGTTGAGGTGACAGCATGTGTATCACTGTGTGCGACATGTTGTGAGGGACCCACAACATGTTGTGAGGGACCCACAATCTATCTGCATGCCAGGGATGATGTGCAGCCAGGCGTCTCTATGGACACCTGCATCTAGGTCCCTCTGCAGGTGGTGCTTTAACTACATGTTGATGCTAATACTTTTGTACTTTTGAATGCAGGACTTTTTATCGTAACAGAGTATTCCTAAACTCTGGTGCTTTTACTCAAGTACAAGATCTGAACTTCTCCCACCTCTGACAATAAATCCTGGTTACCAAAAGAAAACCCTGCTCTGAAGGTTATTTTCATTTCACAAACCGTGCCCTCCGCTCTGCTTCCTCCACATCGCTGAAAAGCAGCAGACGCTGCTTCTTTTTTCGGTTTTCGCTCATTTCTTGATGTTTTCCGACGCTCTAGCCTTAAATCCGTCTCCCCGTCGCTCTGTGCAGCTGGCCAGTCCCACTACACCTGCTGCGCCCCCCACCCTTCTTTCACATAATGGTATGATCCTAGTGTGTCCTCGCATATGATTGGCCGCATGGTGGCCCAGCTAAATAAAGCCCCGCCCCTGCCTGCAAGGATTCTCAGCAAGAGTAGGAGCGGCTGAGATCCTGCTCTCCCCGACGGGGGGCTGCTCTCCTAGCGGCAGCTCGCGGTCGGCGTGTTAGAGACCTCTGAGTTAAAGTATCAAGTCACCTCAAGTCAGAAGCTCGAGTCCAAGTCGAGTCCCGAGTCATTGGTGTTCGAGTCCCGAGTCATTGGTGTTCAAGTCCCGAGTCATTGGTGTTCGAGTCTCGAGTCATTGGTGTTCGAGTCCCGAGTCATTGGTGTTCGAGTCCCGAGTCATTGGTGTTCAAGTCCCGAGTCATTGGTGTTCGAGTCCCGAGTCATTGGTGTTAAAGACCGAGTCATTGGTGTTCGAGTCCCGAGTCATTGGTTTTCCAGTCCCGAGTCATTGGTGTTCAAGTCCCGAGTCTTTGGTGTTCGAGTCCCGAGTCATTGGTGTTCAAGTCCCGAGTCATTGGTGTTCAAGTCCCGAGTCATTGGTGTTCAAGTCCCGAGTCATTGGTGTTCACGTCTCGAGTCATTGGTGTTCGAGTCCTGAGTCATTGGTGTTCGAGTCCCGAGTCTTTGGTGTTCGAGTCCCGAGTCATTGGTGTTCGAGTCCCGAGTCATTGGTGTTCGAGTCCCGAGTCATTGGTGTTAAAGGCCGAGTCATTGGTGTTCGAGTCCCGAGTCATTGGTGTTCAAGTCCCGAGTCATTGGTGTTCAAGTCCTGAGTCATTGGTGTTCAAGTCCCGAGTCATTGGTGTTCAAGTCCCGAGTCATTGGTGTTCAAGTCCCGAGTCATTGGTGTTCAAGTCCCGAGTCTTTGGTGTTCGAGTCCCGAGTCATTGGTGTTCAAGTCCCGAGGCATTGGTGTTCAAGTCCCGAGTCTTTGGTGTTCGAGTCCCGAGTCATCGGTGTTCGAGTCCCGAGTCATTAGTGTTCATGTCCCGAGTCATTGGTGTTCGAGTCCCGAGTCATTGGTGTTCGAGTCCCGAGTCATTGGTGTTCGAGTCCCGAGTCATTGGTGTTAAAGGCCGAGTCATTGGTGTTCGAGTCCCGAGTCATTGGTGTTCAAGTCCCGAGTCATTGGTGTTCAAGTCCTGAGTCATTGGTGTTCAAGTCCCGAGTCATTGGTGTTCAAGTCCCGAGTCATTGGTGTTCAAGTCCCGAGTCATTGGTGTTCAAGTCCCGAGTCTTTGGTGTTCGAGTCCCGAGTCATTGGTGTTCAAGTCCCGAGGCATTGGTGTTCAAGTCCCGAGTCTTTGGTGTTCGAGTCCCGAGTCATCGGTGTTCGAGTCCCGAGTCATTAGTGTTCATGTCCCGAGTCATTGGTGTTCAAGTCCCGAGTCATTGGTGTTCAAGTCCCGAGTCATTGGTGTTCAAGTCCAAGTCGAGTCGCAAGTCTTTTGTGATTTTGTCAAGTCGAGTCTCAAGTCATCAAATTGGTGACTGGAGTCCAAGTCATGTGACTGGAGTCTGACTGGAGTCCAAGTCATGTGACTGGAGTCCAAGTCATGTGACTGGAGTCTGACTGGAGTCCAAGTCATGTGACTGGAGTCTGACTGGAGTCCAAGTCATGTGACTGGAGTCCACACCTCTGCTATTTGCACATTGTTAGTCCTGAGCGATGCGTCCTCAGTGTTGAGCTGCGAGTGTTCTCCCATGGGCTCTGGAGAGCTGCGCAGCTCTACAGAGAGAACCAAGTGTGGAAAGCATCTTGTTGTTGATGTATGATTTGCTGCATACGAAAATAAAACAAAAATCCTCTGTCGTACCAAATTCAAGTATCATTGTTTTGCATCGTGTTGAATCGCATCGTATCAAACTGTATCGCAACAGGGGGGAATCGCATCCCATCGCCTGGTGTTTCAAACGTATCGTTAATGTATCGTATCGTGGCAACGTGTCGAGATGCGCATCACATCGGCCTCAGTGATGGAGATGCACATCTCTAGTACAGGTGTGTCACTGCAGGTGTGTCACCTGTCTGTCTCTCAGTCCCCAGACGGAGGAGACTTCTTTCCACTTTGATGGATCTGGATTCTCATTGGTCCAGAAGTCTCTGAGAGCGACGTCCACCTCCATCGTCCTGCTGTTCAAAACGTTGTCGCCGGGCGGATTACTGCTGTACCTGGCCTCCAACAACACGGTACGACACTAACTCACCTGTTTCTGTTGAGGCTCTTATTGTGAAGGGTGCTGACCTCACTTCCTGTCACCTGCAGAGAGACTTCCTGTCCATGGAGCTGGTGGGGGGTCATGTCCGGCTGACCTTTGACCTCGGCTCCGGAGCTTTGATCCTGACCTCCAACAGGAAGTACAACTCAGGGGTTTGGTACAAGATCACCCTGCAGAGGAGCAAGCGCAAAGGTAACTGATGCTAAGCTACTGCTAACTGATGCTAAGCTACTGCTAACTGATGCTAAGCTACTGCTAACTACTACAGAGGAGCAAACGCAAAGGTACTGCTGTTATAATAATTTATTTCATTTAACTGATTTGGTGTCCTCTCACCTGTGTCCAGGCTACCTGTCCATCATGGCAGCCGACCAATCATCAGAGAAGGAGGTGTTGGAGGCGGAGTCTCCGGGAACCGCCTCCGACCTGAACCGCTCCGACCTCGACCCCATCTACATCGGAGGACTTCCTGCCTCTCGGCCAATCAGGTGAGTCCCTGCCTCCTTACCTGTCTAACTGTTGGTATGTGTCTCTCTCTACCTGTCTGACATCTCCTACCTGTGTTGTTGCTAGGCGACAGGTGGTCTCCAGGTCATACGTGGGCTGCATAAAGAACGTGGAAATCGCCCGATCGAACTTTGACCTTCTGAGAGACGCTTATGGAGTCAGGAAGGGCTGCGTGCTGGAGGTACACACACACACACACACACACACACTCACTCACTCACTCACTCACTCACTCACTCACTCACTCACTCACTCACTCACTCACTCACTCACTCACACACACACACACACACACAGAGACACACACGCGCGCGTACAGAGACACACACACACACACACACACACATGTTAATATAACATGCTAATGTATGCTATGCTAACGTGTTTAATATAACCAACGTGTTGCAGGCAGTACGAAGTGTCTCTCTACTCTCTGGAGGGTTCGTTCAGATCGCCCCCCCCTCCCTCGGTCAGGAGGCGGAGCTTCTCTTCTCCTTCTCCTCCAACAACCAATCAGGAGTCCTGCTGGCTGCCTTCAGAGATGACAAGAGCCAGAGACAGGTGAGACAGGTGAGGTTAATACAGACAGGTCACCTGACACGCCTGGGCTCATCATGCTGACTCCTGTCGGGGAATCAGACATAATGCTGAGTGTGTGTGTGTGTGTGTGTGTCTGCAGAATTTCCTGTCGGTCCACCTGCTCTCAGGTGCATTGGAGGCGGAGCTAGGGGAAGTGGGAGCTTCTCAGAGGGTGATGGTGGTGAGACCTGACGGAGGAACGTTCGGCGACGGAAAAAAAACACTCAGTGATACTCAACATCAACAGGAAGTACGTGTTACCTGTCTCACCTGTCTGTATCAACCTCACCTGTCTCACCTGTCTGTATCAACCTCACCTGTCTCACCTGTCTGTATCAACCTCACCTGTCTCACCTGTCTGTATCAACCTCACCTGTCTGTATCAACCTCACCTGTCTGTATCAACCTCACCTGTCTGTATCAACCTCACCTGTCTCACCTGTCTGTATCAACCTCACCTGTCTGTATCAACCGCACCTGTCTCACCTGTCTGTATCAACCTCACCTGTCTCACCTGTCTGTATCAACCTCACCTGTCTCACCTGTCTGTATCAACCTCACCTGTCTCACCTGTCTGTATCAACCTCACCTGTCTCACCCGTCTGTATTAACCTCACCTGTCTGTCTCTCAGGTCTCTGTCGGTGCAGGTGGACGAGGAACACCTGAAGTCCGTCTCTCTGTTGCCGGGCGGATTTCCTCGATGGTCTCCGGCCTCTTTCTTCATTGGTGGGCTGCCATTAGGGGAGGAGACTCGTCTTCCAATCAGAGTGCAGGGTCTGTCCAGGAGGTTCAGAGGCTGCATCCAACACCTGGTGGTGGGCGGAGCGTAAGTCACACACACAAACACAAACACACAGGCACAATTTCCTGTCTGTGTGCTAAGTGCTCTGATTGGCTGCTCCCTCCAGGCTCGTGGACCTATCAGGAGCCTTGAAGTATGAGGGGGCGGAGCTTGACAGCTGCTTATTGGAGAAGGTGGAGGTGGCGGTGCTTCCCGATGACCAGGAAGTAGAACCAACGCCTGACCCCGCCCACTTACCTGGAGCCCCGCCCACTCACCTGAGCGCCTTCACACCTGGAACTCTAACGGTAATGAGTTGATGTCATAAATATGCTCATTATTAATAACGCAGGGTTTGTACGGGGGCTGGAAATCCTTGCAAATGCTTGAAATTGAATGTGGTGTTTTCAAGGTTTGTAAAGTGCTTGGATTTAGGACAAAGTGCTTGAAATTGTAAATGCTTTACTTTTACAATAAATTGCTGTCCGACTGAAAAGTTCCTTTTTTAGATTAAAAGAAAAGAGACAAGTCGGAGCGAGCTTAATTGCTTCGCTTCTACATAAAACAGCTCCGCTCCGGCCTTCCCGCGCTACGCGTTACGTGCTATGCGCGTAGGCTCCGGCCTTCCCGCACTATAGGCGTAGGCTCCGGCCTTCCCGCGCTATAGGCGTAGGCTCCGGCCTTCCCGCGCTATAGGCGTAGGCTCCGGCCTTCCCGCACTATAGGCGTAGGCTCCGGCCTTCCCGCACTATAGGCGTAGGCTCCGGCCTTCCCGCACTATAGGCGTAGGCTCCGGCCTTCCCGCACTATAGGCGTAGGCTCCGGCCTTCCCGCACTATAGGCGTAGGCTCCGGCCTTCCCGCACTATAGGCGTAGGCTCCGGCCTTCCCGCACTATAGGCGTAGGCTCCGGCCTTCCCGCGCTATAGGCGTAGGCTCCGGCCTTCCCGCGCTATAGGCGTAGGCTCCGGCCTTCCCGCACTATAGGCGTAGGCTCCGGCCTTCCCGCACTATAGGCGTAGGCTCCGGCCTTCCCGCACTATAGGCGTAGGCTCCGGCCTTCCCGCACTATAGGCGTAGGCTCCGGCCTTCCCGCACTATAGGCGTAGGCTCCGGCCTTCCCGCACTATAGGCGTAGGCTCCGGCCTTCCCGCACTATAGGCGTAGGCTCCGGCCTTCCCGCACTATAGGCGTAGGCTCCGGCCTTCCCGCACTATAGGCGTAGGCTCCGGCCTTCCCGCACTATAGGCGTAGGCTCCGGCCTTCCCGCACTATAGGCGTAGGCTCCGGCCTTCCCGCACTATAGGCGTAGGCTCCGGCCTTCCCGCACTATAGGCGTAGGCTCCGGCCTTCCCGCGTGACGCGCGTAGGCTCCGGCCTTCCCGCACTATAGGCGTAGGCTCCGGCCTTCCCGCACTATAGGCGTAGGCTCCGGCCTTCCCGCACTATAGGCGTAGGCTCCGGCCTTCCCGCGCTATGCGCGCGACCTGCAAGTGTTTGTGCTACGTGTGACCTGGGCATTGTGATGAGAGTGATAGAGGACTGTGTGACAGGAAGTTGCCGTTTCAACGAGCGTTGGCTAGCAGAAGACAAACACAAGCCATGGCTAAGACGAGGGTCAAGCCCACGAGTAGCCTCCTGCAAAGTTAGCAAAAAAGACTTTCAGTTGTTCACGATGTGAGAGTCTGCGCTGACGACGAGCCACATGAGAGCTACGCCGTAGTAGAGCATTTTGGATCAGGCTAACATTGCATGTTACGCTTGTTTAAGCTAGTAACGTTAGCGAGCTGAATAGCGAACTCGATGAGGGGTAATTGTTTATGCAGGTGACAATAGTTTCAGAGGAGCGTACCTATGTCAGTATGTGCGTTACAGTCGCCATCCTGTGGTCTTCAGAGGAGGAAGCACTCACTGTTAGACAGTAGCTTGTTAGCATGTTACAAATTATAAACTGAGGATTTGACCGCGTCCCTATGGTTGATCATTTTAGAAACAGGCTTTTATGTAAAGTCTTGCAGTATTACACAAGTAAAACTACATTCTACTTTAATCCCACGTAATGGTAGAAGAAACAAAGTCTTCCTTTGAAGATGTATAAGACAGGTGTCTTGAGTAGACAACATTATTTACTAATCATTGGACACATTCGTAAATATTATTTTCCACTTGTGAGTCTATTTCCATGCAGCTCTGCGTGATTTTGTGGCTACAATTCAGACTAATACGCTACCAGAGGTAGAGAAGTACTCAGGTCTTGATCTTGAGTCAAAGTAGAAGTACTCAGATCTAGTACTTGAGTCAAAGTAGAAGTACCAGAGGAATGCTCTTACAGTAAAAGTCCTGCATTCAAAATGTTCCTCAAGTGAAAGTAGAAAGTATCTGAATATAGTGAAGACAGTGAAAGTAGTCGTTGTGCAGATCGGTCCATTTCAGAATAATCTATATGATGTGTTTTATAAAGATTGAACAAATATAACAAAGCAAAGCGCCGCTGAGGCAGCAAATCTTACGCATGGGTAAAAATGAAGGTCCGAGCAAAAGTCGTTTCAGTGCCATTTATTATCAACACATCCAGCGTCTGTCCTCCGCCCTGCCCGATGGTGGAAACCATCAGCCGCGGCCCACTACCACCTGCATCCCAGCTCTGCAGTGAGCAGGCCTCCCCTCCCCCGGCGCCCAAAGGCTGCCTTTACAAAACGGAGGCATGGCACAACTTAGGTGCAGCTAGTCTGAAGTACTTTGTAGACTGCAGGGTAGCTGGTGGAGGAGCAGCTAGTCTGAAGTACTTTGTAGACTGCAGGGTAGCTGGTGGAGGAGCAGCTAGTCTGAAGTACTTTGTAGAGCGGGTAGCTGGTAAGGGCTAGCTGAGTGGAGTAGTGAGGAGCAGCTAGTCTGAAGTACTTTGTAGACTGCAGGGTAGCTGGTGGAGGAGCAGCTAGTCTGAAGTACTTTGTAGACTGCAGGGTAGCTGGTGAAGGTGCAGCTAGTCTGAAGTACTTTGTAGACTGCAGGGTAGCTGGTGGAGGTGCAGCTAGTCTGAAGTACTTTGTAGACTGCAGGGTAGCTGGTGGAGGAGCAGCTAGTCTGAAGTACTTTGTAGACTGCAGGGTAGCTGGTGGAGGAGCAGCTAGTCTGAAGTACTTTGTAGACTGCAGGGTAGCTGGTGGAGGAGCAGCTAGTCTGAAGTACTTTGTAGACTGCAGGGTAGCTGGTGGAGGAGCAGCTAGTCTGAAGTACTTTGTAGACTGCAGGGTAGCTGGTGAAGGTGCAGCTAGTCTGAAGTACTTTGTAGACTGCAGGGTAGCTGGTGGAGGTGCAGCTAGTCTGAAGTACTTTGTAGACTGCAGGGTAGCTGGTGGAGGTGCAGCTAGTCTGAAGTACTTTGTAGACTGCAGTACTGGAGTTCCACCCAGGTGGAACTCCAGTCTGATTCAACACTTGGTTAGATTTACCATCCTTCATCTGTGAAGTAACTAAAGGGATTACATAAGTGTAGTGGAGTAGAAGTACACCATGTACCTCTGAACTGTAGAGATACACAGATAGAATCAATCCATCAATCAATGTTTATTTATTGCCCAATATCACAAATGTTACATTTGTCTCAGTGTCTTCACAGTGTGTACAGAATATCAGTATGACAATACGACACCCTCTGTCCTTAGACCCTCTGTCCTCAGACCCTCTGTCCTTAGACCCTCTGTCCTCAGACCCTCTGTCCTTACACCCTCTGTCCTCAGACCCTCTGTCCTCAGACCCTCTGTCCTTACACCCTCTGTCCTCAGACCCTCTGTCCTCAGACCCTCTGTCCTTAGACCCTCTGTCCTCAGTCCCTCTGTCCTCAGACCCTCTGTCCTTACACCCTCTGTCCTCAGACCCTCTGTCCTTAGACCCTCTGTCCTCAGACCCTCTGTCCTTAGACCCTCTGCCCTCAGACCCTCACATCGTACAAGGAAAAACTTCCAAAGAAAACCCAGTCTAAGGGAGCAGGGAGAACCCTCAGGAGAGCAGCAGAGGAGGATCCTCTCCAGGACGGACAGACTGCAATAGATGCCGTGTGTGAATTGAAAAGATAATACATTTGCAACATAGAGTGTGGCCGTGTGGGCAGCGCCGGCCTCGGGGCTCACGCGTGTTCCGCCTCTCGGCTCCGCAGGTCTCATGCGACGCCCGGTCTCCGTACGGACGGGTCGCTCACTTCGACACATTACACGTTGTTTCTCCTCGTGTACAATGCTATCACTTTGTTATATCGCAGAAAGAGCATCTGATTTGTGTGAGGTAGGGAAATAATCCTTTGAGTATAAGTATGTGTAGACGTGTATATAATTACCAACAGCTGGAAGCGGCTGGATGTGACTTTGGAAAAGGTGGAAGAACCCTGATAACGATAAACAATGCTGTTATTGATTGTTGCAGTGTGTGTTGGAGGCGGAGCCAGCCGTGCTGCCGTCAGCTGTTCAGTTCGGTTCGTCCAAACACAGTCACATGACGTTCAGCATCAGCCCCAGCAGCATCAGGAAGAGGTGAGTCTGAACAGGAAGACCTGGGGGGGGTGTTGTTGTTGTTGTTGTTGTTGTTGTGTAACCCCCCCTCTCGCAGTGTGTCCCTCAGGTTGTCCCTCAGGAGCCGGGCTCTGGTTGGCCAGCTGGTCTTGCTCTCTGACGCCAAGCAGATGGACTTCATCGTCCTCCGGATGACGGGCGGCCGTCTCGTCCTATCAGCTGACCTGGGGAGAGGTCCCGCCTCCTGCACCTCCTCCAGCACCGTTAATGATGGGGAGTGGCACACGGTGAGACACACACACACACACACACACACAGGCACGCTGTCCTTAATTGAAGGGCGAACACCGCGCCTCCAGGTGACATTAAGCGATGAATCGATCATCCTCTGCATCATAAACGAACCCTACCTGGTGATCCGTGATAACACCTGTGCTCTCAGGTGAGCGGGGAGGTGAGCCGGCGC
The DNA here is from genome assembly GCA_036324585.1 of Champsocephalus esox. NCBI lineage: Eukaryota > Metazoa > Chordata > Actinopteri > Perciformes > Channichthyidae > Champsocephalus > Champsocephalus esox. The sequence continues at coordinate 14,940,648 of CM070496.1, read as the reverse complement.
TCCGTCTCTCTGTCGCTCGACGGCAGGACTCCAGACTCTGTGTTCATTAAAGGAAACCAGCTGGACGTGGAGGACAGACTCTTCCTGGGAGGCCTCCCTCACACACACTCCACCCGCAGGATCAACGTGAGACCCTTCCCTTACCTGTACACAGGTTCAGGTGTACATCTCTACTTTACCCTGCCCTGTGTCTATGAATATCCACCTGTTTAGAGATGTCCCGCCCCTTAGCCTAACAGGTGGAGCGCTATCCAATATGAGTTCCCTCGTGATGTCACTGTGTTCCTGAGTAAACACAGGTGTGACTTCCTGTCTCTCAGGCCAGCAGCAGCTTCTCGGGATGCGTTCGCTCCGTCAGTCTGAACGGCGCCACGTTGGATCTGTCCTCTCCAGCTTCACAGCATGACGTCACTTCCTGTTTCACCAACGACCAGACAGGCAGTTACTTTAACGGCAGTGGATACGCCGCCCTGAGTGAGTCCAACTAATTATATAAGTTACAATATATTTATTATTTAATCTGATGATGTTCCTAGTGGTTAACTGTGTGTGTGTGTGTGTGTGTGTGTGTGTGTGTAGTGCGTGATGGTTATAAGGTGGGCTCTGATGTGTCTGTGGCCTTCGAGTTTCGAACGAGCCAATCAGAAGCCGTGTTGCTGGGGATCAGCAGCGCCAAGGTGGACGCCATCGGGCTGGAGCTGATCCACGGACAGGTGAGGCTCAGGAGTCATGTGACCGGTGCTGTGTGTTTACCTTTAAGTCAGCTTTATGCCCCTCCCTCGAGATTACATCATGCTTGTTATTAGGAATGGGGAGATGTGATTGGTCGGGTACAAATGTCGGTGTTTATGTCCTCACACAGATATAATAACAGGAATGTGTGTGTCCTCAGGTGTGTTTATGTCCTCACACAGAGATAATAACAGGAATGTGTGTGTCCTCAGGTGGTGTTTAACGTGAACAACGGGGCGGGGCGAGTGTCGGTGCGTTCGATTGGCCCCCTGCTGTGTGACGGGCTCTGGCACCACCTGGTGGCAAAGAAAACCAAACACAGCCTGAGTCTGAGCGTTGATGGGAGGAGCTACTCCACCCCCAACCCTTACCCACAATCCACCTCTGCTGAGACCAACAACCCTGTCTACCTGGGCGGATTCCCAGGTGAGAGATCTGTCCACTCAGTTAAAGGTGAACCAAACATGACGACCTGTCAAAGACTCGCACTAACCTGTCTCTCTCTCCATCTGTCTCCCCCTCACCTGTCTGTCTCTCCACCTGTCTGTCTCCCCCTCACCTGCCTCCCCCTCACCTGTCTGTCTCTCCACCTGTCTGTCTCCCCCTCACCTGTCTGTCTCCGCCTCACCTGTCTGTCTCCCCCTCACCTGTCTGTCTCTCCACCTGTCTGTCTCCCCCTCACCTGTCTGTCTCCGCCTCACCTGTCTGTCTCCCCCTCACCTGTCTGTCTCTCCACCTGTCTGTCTCCCCCTCACCTGTCTCCCCCTCACCTGTCTGTCTCTCCACCTGTCTGTCTCTCCACCTGTCTGTCTCCCCCTCACCTGTCTGTCTCCGCCTCACCTGTCTGTCTCCCCCTCACCTGTCTGTCTCTCCACCTGTCTGTCTCCCCCTCACCTGTCTCCCCCTCACCTGTCTGTCTCTCCACCTGTCTGTCTCTCCACCTGTCTGTCTCCCCCTCACCTGTCTGTCTCCGCCTCACCTGTCTGTCTCCCCCTCACCTGTCTGTCTCTCCACCTGTCTGTCTCCCCCTCACCTGTCTGTCTCCACCTCACCTGTCTGTCTCCCCCTCACCTGTCTGTCTCTCCACCTGTCTGTCTCCCCCTCACCTGTCTGTCTCTCCACCTGTCTGTCTCCCCCTCACCTGTCTGTCTCCCCCTCACCTGTCTCCCCCTCACCTGTCTGTCTCTCCACCTGTCTGTCTCCCCCTCACCTGTCTGTCTCCCCCTCACCTGTCTGTCTCCCCCTCACCTGTCTGTCTCTCAGTGGGTGTGAAGCAGAACTGCCTGTCTGTCAGCTCCAGGTTCTCAGGCTGTCTGAGGAAGCTTCATCTCATTAAGTCTCACCTGAATGATGCACTGGAGTTAAGCTCTGCCCACTTCCTGTTGGGCGTGACTCCTAACTCCTGTCCTGTTGCTAAGCAACATGTAGCTCAGCTCTGATTGGCCGGCGGACACAACAGTTTTGTTTAATGAATTGGCCTTTGCTAATTCCCGCCCCTTTCCACTCTTTTGTCCAATCAAAAGCTTCCTTTTTACTTGTGCTTCCTACCTTGTGCTACATCTGGTTGGAGCCAGCTAGCATAAAGCTAACGCTACATGAAGAAGAGTTAGCACGATAAACGTCTATATTATTGTGGGAAAGTTTGAGATCTGAGAACATGAATAACAGATGAATTAAAGTTAACCAGAAAACATAATTTAATCTGTACTTCTGGAATAACCAACGTTTAGATATCATTGTGGATGCAGGCTGCAACATGATGCTCTCCTCCCTCCCTCTGTAACTCTGTTTCTTCATCAATCAATAAAATACATTCAGACAGGAAGTCCAGTTTAATTGTTTTATTTCAGTTCAGCGGCAACTTGTAAGAATTCATGATGAAAATAAAATACCTCGGGGAGTGTGTAGAGCGGAGCGTAATCTGTACGATGTTAGCCCGGTGTTAGCACGGGGTTAGCCTGATAGCCCAATGATAATGATGTTAGCTCGATGATTACGATGTTTCTCCCGCACGATCAGATTTTAGATTTATATCGCGACTTCAGCGCAGAGTGGTGTTCATTTAAGTCCAAATATGTAACAGCTACATAAATGTAGCTTATCTTGAACTCTCTATGCTAACACGAGTCTACGTTGTTTATCCGAGGCTCTTTTCTTCAGAGACTAGCTAGCCAACATTGTACAATTTACATCATACAGTTTACGCTCAGTTTTACGTTGTCGGGTTGGGATTACAACACAGATCAATAATAAATAAACACATAAATCAACATCACTGTGAATAAATAATAACAGGGTTTCCATGGTGAGAAGAATGGCACATTACTATTGCATTGTGGGTAAATACAGAGTTTAAGCTGCAAAACAGTTAGCGGCTACAGTCCTAGCAAACATGCTATCTTACAGGAAACAGTTTGCATCAGATGTCAGAATAAAATTCCACTTCCTGTTACTAATGTTGGAGCTGTACAGTCGACAGAAATATGAATTCTACTTCCTGTTTATCATCCAGGTAAAGCTGGTGCAGATGATGCTATGCTAACATGTGATGCTATGCTAACATGATTAGGATCAGCGACTCCGAAAACATGACGAAGACTTTTATTAAAAGAGTACTGAAGTTTAATATGGAGCACCTTGAGTCAACCAACCAATCAGATGTGAGGGGCGGGGCCTGGAGTTTACTTTGAGAGTTCAACTGAGGTCGACTGACTTATATGTGTGTCTGTGACGCTGTGAGTGTGTGTGTGTGTGTGTGTCTCTGTGAGTGTGTCTCTGTGTGTGTATGTGTGTGTGTGTGTGTGTGTCTCTGTGTGTGTGTGTGTGTGTGTGTGTGTGTCCACCGCTCCCATGATCCTGCAGTCTTGTAGCTTCAGTCCTGAAAGACAGACAGGTGCAGCAGTGAGACAGGAGTCTTGTCGACCAATCAGAACCCTGCGTTTGTTTCCCTCTCAGGCATTGAAGGAAATGATATTAAGCCGCCCCACAATCCCTTGGAGCAACATTTACCGTTAACGAACGAACAAGCTAGCCAGTGAGTGGCATGCTAATTAGCATAGCAATTTAAAAGCTTGACTATTAGTTGAGCGTAGCATGCTAATATTTGCATGCTAATATTAGCATAGCATGCTGGTGTCCTCACTGTCCTCTGATCTTCACTGTATTGTTTACTTCCTCTTCAGACTACATTTTCCTGTCCTAAACGTTTCAACCAATTAGATCTCTCCCTGGATCCTCCAGGTGTTTTTCCCAGGTGAAAGTGCAAACAGCCATGCAGCAGCAGCCAATCAGCATCCAGCACGGGGCTGCACCTGTTACCTGTGATGTCACTAATCGGTCACATGATCAGGAGAAACCTCTGTCTCTTTGTGGACGACGACTCGAGTGACGGAAAGTTCAGGATGTTGGCGTCGCGCCTCAGAGAGAGCGGCCTCCAACGCCTTAGAGAGGGTTAGATAACCCGTGTTAGTTAACCTGGGTTAGACCGGGTCAGAACCTTAAGGCACGGACACACCAGGCCGATTAGTCGAAAAAAGGCGACTTTGGGCCGTCGGTCAAAGAAATCCATTTTCTCATAAATGACGCCGTGTTGCTTTTCTATAGGTTGTACGAGCATGGTTTTATGTACTATCACGTTTAATCGTGTTTTATGCCGTTTGCTAAGACTTGATAAGTCGCTCGTAAAACACAGGAGGTCTGGAAGCTGAGAACACCATGTGGTCAATTGAACAGCTGATACAACACAACACATTGGTTGTATTTCCTTTAACTGGTGGATATAGAGAGGGGGGGGGCTGCAGGGGAGACGCTGCGCACAGCTGATCGACAGCTGGGACACAAACCACCAAATACAAAAACTAAATTCAGATTCATGACTACACTCCGGAGGGATCCCCCGATCACTTCTCAGTCTCTCATCAGGGGGGGGGGTCTCCTGTCCCCGGTGCACACACACCGCCTGAGGAAGGCTGTGTGTATTCTTTTGTCATGAACCTTTCTCGGACCACGTATTTATTTACGTTGGTGACGATCCGACCTCCATGCTGCTGCTCTGTTCAAACGCCATCCACCAAACAATGTGACTTATCTCCCCCTCCCCAAAAGAACCAGAACCTGACCCGGTGTGAGACGTCTATTTAGCTTTCTGTGCTCACCTCCTGCTCTCCTTCATAAAGTCAGTCAGGATGAATGGATGGATGGGCGTTACGTGAAGCCGCAGAAGCTGCACCGCATTTCGAGTCGGTTGTGATTTATAAAGGGAAACCGGCGTAGGAAGTGCCGTACGCACTTTCCTCGCCGGTACGCAATGTTTGGTGAATCGGAAAATGTCTGTACCTATTTTTGGGATTTCTACTACATGAGCACCCTTCCCAGTGAGTCCTACGCACGGCGTTATACATGAGGCCCCTGGTGTCAATGGGAGCTCATTCCACCATCTTGAAGCCAGGACAGGGTTAGCCACGTAACCCACGTGTTTCTGCTGATGGGAACTTGGGTCCCCCTCGCAGCGAGGGGCCAGCGAGTCACTTTGAAATGATGTCTGATAATCCATCAGCAATAAGTCTAGTTTTCAGAGCGTAACATAGCTTTCGGTTTGGGCAAGCTGCGTGCGCATCACTCTCACTCCTCACGGTAACGTGTCGGTGGATTTAGGAACTTCCCCTCGATTCTATTGGCTCTAACGGTTCAAAAGAAATGACAATCATCAGAATCGACGAGGGGGCCAGAGAAACGGCAAATCCACCCAAATGACCCCGGAAGTGTTGCTAAACCTCTCTAAGAAGGTCACTTGTTCTTGATACAGGGTACTTTGGAGTCCTGGAGCTGTCAGTCTACCGTCCCATCATTCAGGGTGGCTTCACGATAAGTCATGGTTTTGGACGGACACTATCATTTACATTTTTCATTTTCAATCTGAATTTACTTTAAAATAAAAACATCTAAATTGATTCTGACTCTTCTACATTATCATCACTTTGAGAGAAAAGATGATTAATGTTCCCCTTTTAGAAGTGAAGATATAGTCATTTGCTGTGGGAATGTCGTGTTGGAGCCCGAGGCCTGAGAAACAGGCTCGGGCTGAACAGGTTAATAATAAAGTACCACCTGGTCGTGGTCGATCTCGGTGTCTCCGGAGATCACGATCCTCTTCTCAATCCGAGTCTCCGAGACTCCTCCCTTCACCGTCTGCACACACAGAGGTTAGTGTGTGTGTGTGTGTTACCTTGGTGATGTGTGTGTGTTACCTTGGTGATGTGTGTGTGTGTTACCTTGGTGATGTGTGTGTTACCTTGGTGATGTGTGCATGTGTTACCTTGGTGATGTGTGTGGTGGTCGTGGTGTTCGCGGTCTCAGCGGTGAACGTCTGAGAGCTTAGCAGCAAACCTGCAGGGTCAGAGTCCACCCTCTGTAACACACACACACACACACACACACACACTTATGTATTTGATGTGTTTTTGCCTATGAAACAGATGACATGAGTAACACTCACCCCCGGAGCTTCATAAGTCAGAGTCTTCCTCATCACAGGGACTTCCTGTCACACACACACACACACACACACACACACACACACACACACACACACACACACACACACACACACACACACACACACACACAAACAGTACTCAGATATATATACTACTATATATACATGTCTATATATTCCATATACTCTGCATACACCATATACTTATACATATATATGTATACTAACTGTGACTGACAGCTGAGTGCAAAGCCTCATGTTGCCAGCCGAGGGAGACAGAAGCTGATACTGGGAGGACAGGTTTAACTGGGTTAGGTTTAATGGGTTAGGTTTAACTGGGTCAGGTTTAACTGGGTCAGGTTTAACTGGGTCAGGTTTAACTGGGTCAGGTTTAAATGGGTCAGGTTTAACTGGGTTAGGTTTAACTGGGTCAGGTTTAACTGGGTCAGGTTTAACTGGGTCAGGTTTAAATGGGTCAGGTTTAACTGGGTCAGGTTTAAATGGGTCAGGTTTAACTGGGTTAGGTTTAACTGGGTCAGGTTTAACTGGGTCAGGTTTAACTGGGTCAGGTTTAAATGGGTCAGGTTTAACTGGGTCAGGTTTAACTGGGTCAGGTTTAAATGGGTCAGGTTTAACTGGGTCAGGTTTAACTGGGTCAGGTTTAACTGGGTTAGGTTTAACTGGGTCAGGTTTAACTGGGTCAGGTTTAACTGGGTCAGGTTTAAATGGGTCAGGTTTTACTGGGTCAGGTTTAAATGGGTCAGGTTTAACTGGGTCAGGTTTAACTGGGTCAGGTTTAAATGGGTCAGGTTTAACTGGGTCAGGTTTAACTGGGTCAGGTTTAAATGGGTCAGGTTTAACTGGGTCAGGTTTAACTGGGTCAGGTTTAACTGGGTTAGGTTTAACTGGGTCAGGTTTAACTGGGTCAGGTTTAACTGGGTTAGGTTTAACTGGGTCAGGTTTAACTGGGTCAGGTTTAACTGGGTCAGGTTTAACTGGGTTAGGTTTAACTGGGTCAGGTTTAACTGGGTCAGGTTTAACTGGGTCAGGTTTAAATGGGTCAGGTTTAACTGGGTCAGGTTTAACTGGGTCAGGTTTAAATGGGTCAGGTTTAACTGGGTCAGGTTTAACTGGGTCAGGTTTAACTGGGTTAGGTTTAACTGGGTCAGGTTTAACTGGGTCAGGTTTAACTGGGTCAGGTTTAAATGGGTCAGGTTTTACTGGGTCAGGTTTAACTGGGTCAGGTTTAAATGGGTCAGGTTTAACTGGGTCAGGTTTCACGGGTTAGTTTAACTGGGTCAGGTTTAACTGGGTCAGGTTTAACTGGGTCAGGTTTAAATGGGTCAGGTTTAACTGGGTCAGGTTTAACTGGGTCAGGTTTAAATGGGTCAGGTTTAACTGGGTCAGGTTTAACTGGGTCAGGTTTAACTGGGTTAGGTTTAACTGGGTCAGGTTTAACTGGGTCAGGTTTAACTGGGTCAGGTTTAAATGGGTCAGGTTTTACTGGGTCAGGTTTCACTGGGTTAAGTTTAACTGGGTCAGGTTTAACTGGGTCAGGTTTAAATGGGTCAGGTTTTACTGGGTCAGGTTTAACTGGGTCAGGTTTAACTGGGTCAGGTTTAAATGGGTCAGGTTTAACTGGGTCAGGTTTAACTGGGTCAGGTTTAAATGGGTCAGGTTTAACTGGGTCAGGTTTAACTGGGTTAGGTTTAACTGGGTCAGGTTTAAACTGGGTCAGGTTTAACTGGGTCAGGTTTAAATGGGTCAGGTTTAACTGGGTCAGGTTTAACTGGGTCAGGTTTAAATGGGTCAGGTTTAACTGGGTCAGGTTTAACTGGGTCAGGTTTAAATGGGTCAGGTTTAACTGGGTCAGGTTTAAATGGGTCAGGTTTTACTGGGTCAGGTTTCACTGGGTTAAGTTTAACTGGGTCAGGTTTAACTGGGTCAGGTTTAAATGGGTCAGGTTTTACTGGGTCAGGTTTAACTGGGTCAGGTTTAACTGGGTTAGGTTTAACTGGGTCAGGTTTAACTGGGTCAGGTTTAACTGGGTCAGGTTTCACTGGGTTAAGTTTAACTGTGTCAGGTTTAAATGGGTCAGGTTTAACTGGGTCAACTGGGTTAGGTTTAACTTGGTCAGGTTTAAGTGGGTCAGGTTTAACTGGGTTAGGTTTAATTGGGTCAACTGGGTCAGGTTTAACTGGGTCAGGTTTTACTGGGTCAGGTTTTACTGGGTTAGGTTTAATTGGGTAAACTGGGTTAGGTTTGACTGGGTCAGGTTTAACTGGGTCAGGTTTAACTGGGTTAGGTTTAATTGGGTCAACTGGGTCAGGTTTAACTGGGTCAGGTTTTACTGGGTTAGGTTTAAGTGGGTCAACTGGGTTAGGTTTAACAGGGGGGTCAGGTTTACAGGGTCAGGTTTAACTGGGTCAGGTTTAAATGGGTCAGGTTTTACTGGGTCAGGTTTCACTGGGTTAAGTTTAACTGGGTCAGGTTTAACTGGGTCAGGTTTAAACTGGGTCAGGTTTAACTGGGTCAGGTTTAACTGGGTCAGGTTTTATGTGGGTTTAGGTTTAACTGGGTTATGTTTAATTGGGTCAGGTTTAACTGGGTCAGGTTTAACTGGGTTAGGTTTAAGTGGGTCAACTGGGTCAGGTTTTACTGGGTTAGGTTTAAGTGGGTCAACTGGGTTAGGTTTAACAGGGGGGTCAGGTTTAACAGGGGGGTCAGGTTTAACAGGGGGGGTCAGGTTTAAGTGGGTCAGGTTTAACTGGGTTTAGGTTTAACTGATTCAGGTTGAACTGAGTCAGGTTTAACTGGGTTAGGTTTAACTGGGTCAGGTTTTACGGGTTAGGTTTAACTGCTCAGGTTTAACTGGGTTAGGTTTAATTGGGTCAACTGGGTTAGGTTTAACTGGGTCAGGTTTAACTGGGTTATGTTTAATTGGGTAAACTGGGTTAGGTTTGACTGGGTCAGGTTTAACTGGGTTATGTTTAATTGGGTAAACTGGGTTAGGTTTGACTGGGTCAGGTTTAATGGGTAGTTTAATTGGGTAAACTGGGTTAGTTTGACTGGGTCAGGTTTAAGTGGGTCAGGTTTAACTGGGTTAGGTTTAATTGGGTCAACTGGGTTAGGTCGAACTGGGTCAGGTTTAAGTGGGTCAGGTTTAAGTGGGTTAGGTTGAACTGGGTTAGGTTTAATTGGGTTAGGTTTAACTGGGTTAGGTTTAACTGGGTCAGGTTTAACTGGGTCAGCTTCAACTGGGTCAGGGTTAACTGGGTTAGTTTTAACTGGGTCAGGTTCAACTGGGTTAGGTTTAACTGGGTCAGGTTTAACTGGTTTTACCTCCTGCAGAGGTTTGTCCTGGTCACTGAGATCTGAAGGCTGCCTCTGATTGGCTGAGCTTTGGGGGCGGGGTAACGATGGGGGTGGGGAGTTTCCTCTGAACCTCCATCCCTCCTCTTCTTCCTCTTTCTCATCCGAGTGCTGGTTGTCATAGTAATGCTGAAAGGGGCGGGGCCTATTAGCCTCCTGCGCGGCTTGGCTGTCTGTGAGGTTAGCGTTAATGCTATCCTGATTAGCATCGTTAGCGCATCTGACTGCAGAATCAATAGCTTCTTCCACCGCCGCCTGAGCTAACACACTGATAGCATCTGAGCTAACATCGCTAACATCGCTAGCATCGCTAAGGTTGTCATCGCTGACATCACTGTTAGCCTGGTTAGCATCATTAGCATCATCCCCAGCCATTTCCTCTGTGACATCATCAGCCCAACCCGGTGGGGAGTTGCTAGGGGGCGGGGCCACTGTTGCTACCTGAGGCTGTTCTGCCATTGGCTGGTCCGGGTCATATGACTCTGCCTTGAGGAAGAGAGTCTCCACCTTCTCTGACGTCTGAAACAGGAAGTGAGAAGGAAAGTGTGAGGGGGTGGGGCTACAGCTCAGTGACTGTCAGGTTGTGAGACAGGTGGTGAGACATGATGTAAGACAGGTTGTGAGACATGATGTAAGACAGGTTGTGAGACATGATGTCAATCAGGTGGAGAGACATGTAAGACAGGTTGTGAGACATGATGTAAGACAGGTTGTGAGACATGATGTAAGACAGGTTGTGAGACATGATGTAAGACAGATGGAGAGACAGGTTGTGAGACAGGTGGAGAGACAGGTTGTGAGACATGATGTAAGACAGGTTGTGAGACATGATGTAAGACAGGTTGTGAGACATGATGTAAGACGGGTTGTGAGACATGATGTAAGACAGATGGAGAGACAGGTTGTGAGACAGGTGGAGAGACAGGTTGTGAAACATGATGTAAGACAGATGGAGAGACATGTGGTGAGACAGGTTGTGAGACATGATGTAAGACAGGTGGAGAGACAGGTGGTGAGACGGGTGGTGAGACGGGTGGTGAGACAGGTGGTGAGACGGGTGGTGAGACGGGTGGTGAGACGGGTGGTGAGACATGATGTAAGACAGGTTGTGAGACATGATGTAAGACAGATGGAGAGACAGGTTGTGAGACAGGTGGAGAGACAGGTTGTGAAACATGATGTAAGACAGGTGGAGAGACATGTGGTGAGACAGGTTGTGAGACATGTGGTGAGACGGGTGGTGAGACAGGTGGTGAGACGGGTGGTGAGACGGGTGGTGAGACGGGTTGTGAGACGGGTGGTGAGACGGGTGGTGAGACGGGTGGTGAGACGGGTTGTGAGATGGTTGGTGAGACGGGTGGTGAGACGGGTTGTGAGACGGGTGGTGAGACGGGTGGTGAGACGGGTTGTGAGACGGGTGGTGAGACGGGTGGTGAGACATGATGTAAGACAGGTTGTGAGACATGATGTAAGACAGATGGAGAGACAGGTTGTGAGACAGGTGGAGAGACAGGTTGTGAAACATGATGTAAGACAGGTGGAGAGACATGTGGTGAGACAGGTTGTGAGACATGTGGTGAGACGGGTGGTGAGACAGGTGGTGAGACGGGTGGTGAGACGGGTGGTGAGACGGGTTGTGAGACGGTTGGTGAGACGGGTGGTGAGACGGGTGGTGAGACGGGTGGTGAGACGGGTGGTGAGACGGGTGGTGAGACGGGTGGTGAGACGGGTGTGAGACGGGTGGTGAGACGGGTGGTGAGACGGGTTGTGAGACGGGTGGTGAGACGGGTGGTGAGACGGGTGGTGAGACGGGTTGTGAGACGGTTGTGAGACGGGTGGTGAGACGGGTGGTGAGACGGGTGGTGAGACGGGTGGTGAGACGGGTTGTGAGACGGGTGGTGAGACGGGTGGTGAAACGGGTGGTGAGACGGGTGGTGAGACGGGTGGTGAGACGGGTGGTGAGACGGGTGGTGAGACGGGTTGTGAGACGGGTGGTGAGACGGGTGGTGAGACGGGTGGTGAGACGGGTGGTGAGACGGGTTGTGAGACGGGTTGTGAGACGGGTGGTGAGACGGGTGGTGAGACATGATGTAAGACAGGTTGTGAGACATGATGTAAGACAGATGGAGAGACAGGTTGTGAGACAGGTGGAGAGACAGGTTGTGAAACATGATGTAAGACAGGTTGTGAGACATGATGTAAGACAGATGGAGAGACAGGTTGTGAGACAGGTGGAGAGACAGGTTGTGAAACATGATGTAAGACAGGTGGAGAGACATGTGGTGAGACAGGTTGTGAGACATGTGGTGAGACGGGTGGTGAGACGGGTGGTGAGACGGGTGGTGAGACGGGTGGTGAGACGGGTTGTGAGACGGTTGGTGAGACGGGTGGTGAGACGGGTTGTGAGACGGGTGGTGAGACGGGTGGTGAGACGGGTTGTGAGACGGTTGGTGAGACGGGTGGTGAGACGGGTGGTGAGACGGGTGGTGAGACGGGTGGTGAGACGGGTGGTGAGACAGGTGGTGAGACGGGTGGTGAGACGGGTGGTGAGACGGGTGGTGAGACGGGTGGTGAGACAGGTACCTTCAGCAGGTTGTGTTCGGTGAAAGTAGTTTTTTGTTCTCTGGCTGAGTTCAGAAGAGACGTCAGTTCAGTAGACATTCCATCAAATGTAGGTTTAGGCTAAACACACACACGCACACACACACACACACACACACACCCACACACACACACACACACACACACAGTTAGAGATAACTTAACTTCCTATTGACTCTTATCTAGGACTGAGCCATGCAGAGCTGTGATGCGTTCACACCGGACGCGATTACAGTCAATGCAGAGACGCGGACAGAAGCGAATTCACTCCGGCGGCGCGGTTGAGGCGATTGGAGGGGGCAGCGACAAATTCGCCTGACACGTTCTCGCGGTAGCCAATCAGCGGTGAGGATCTCAGCCTGCCGTCACTGACGTTGAACCAGAAAACCAAAAACATCAGCCGTGAGCTGTTAGCCCTCAGAGCTCACAGCTCCTCCTGCTGGTCAGAACCGGGACAGAAGTGAAACCAGAACAAACCACACACTGCCGGTGTCATGGCAACACAGTCGCTGCTTTGTTTCTGCCTGGAGGCCGTTGCTGTGAGAGTGACGGAGCAGCTACAGCGTTAGCTAGCCTGGTCGGTCCGATCTCCATTCACAAAGCTGTTTCTCTGCCGTCTGTCTGCAGACTCAAAGCATTAACTCATGGTTGTTACTAACCGGTATCAGTGTGTTGTTACTTCGGCATCATTTTGAAACGTGTATTCAGGGCCGGCCCTCGGCATAGGCAGTATCGGCGAATGCTAAGGGCGCATCGACCCATAGGGGGCACCGAAAATAAAAAAAAAGAAGAAGTTAGAAATAAAAAAGATATATATTTTCTTTATTTCATAACAACACAATTTCCCGATTTTGGATCAACAAAGCACGTCTTATTATCTTATACTAACAGAACTACGCCTATATTGCGTACAGCACCCATAAACTATGGCACACCCCCCCCAAAATCAAGTTGAACCGCCCAGTCTCAGTAAAAACCAAAGGTGTATGTGAAATAGTTCTTTTTTTGAAATAATGGTTTTAGTGTGATTACAGGTTTTAATGTTGTGTTTGTATTCATTTAAAATAAATCAAACTCCCAGAAAAACGTACACAGCTTCTGTGAGCTTTCATTAACATTGGAATTTACTGTGTGAGCGGCCGCGAGGGGCTTTAGAGAGCTCTCTCCTGACAGACTGAGCGGCTCTGATAGCCTCAGCTCAGACGCCTCTATGTGATCATAGAGTTACACAAATAAGAGATCAGGTGAACAACAGGTATAAATACTGACGGTACAAAAAAGTAGTTATTAATAAACAAGAATCCAGTTTGGAAGGGGAGTGATTTGTAAAATATCCATAAAGAAAAAGAAAATCTGCTTCCAGTTCTGTCTCATCTGGTGCTGAGAGGTGTCTCCATAGATCTCCTAATGTTGCTCTCAAAGTGCACCAGATTGATGCTTTTAACTTCAATATAAAAAAAAGTCTTCCCGGGGGTGCATGCCCCCGGACCCCCCTAGAGGAGGTGAGGCCCCCCCCACTTAAATCATGTTCAAATGGATAGGAAACTAAATACAGTTGCACACATCTTGTGTCAATATCTTTGTTTTTGTAGTCATGCCACAACCGTGCACGTGCGAATCATAGTGAATGTCTGCATTTTGCGCCAGCTAAAATCTTGCCTAGGGCGGCAAATTGGTCAGGGCCGGCCCTGCGTGTATTACAATGAAATCACGGTCAGATATGTTCATCTTGTTGTAGTTGTAGCCCCCTGGCCATATTCACGTCCGGTGTGAATGCAGAATTAGTGACACTATGACTATCACTGAGATCTGACTGTAGATCTAGAGCTGTTAGAAAATGAATGGTTAACTGTCTCGATACCTGGGGAGGAAAACAAGGGAAGCATCACTGACAGGAAGTGAAGCGCAGGAAATAAGAAGCCCCGCCCCCAGCAGCCAATCAAAAACAAGCGATGAGAGCCTGATCGCTTTGCACGGCTTCATCGAAGGAGGAGAAACAAACAGCTGAGGAGGTTAGCATGTCTTTAGCGTGTCGCTGCGTCTGTCCTCATGCTTGTTTCCATGCCGACCAGCATACCACTCTAACAGCGGGGGGGGTCACCCTTCCCGTCAGGTGACCTGGGGAGGGGGAGGGGCTTAGATGAGAGGACAAAGGTGCGATTGCAAAGGCCCTGCCCCCCCCTGTGACATCACAGATGATGTCACAGGGCGGCGTCTTCCCCTCGCAGATCGTAATCAGCGGTCGCCCTGCATCATCATCACGGCGGTTCTCTGTGGTCACCATGGTAACGATCATTCCAGAGGAAGTGTCGTAGCTCCGCCCCAAAGTATAGCTCTTCTCTCTGATTGGCTGAGGAGGAGGAGCTTGGTGTCCTGTGAGCCCGCCCTCCTGGAGTGCACAGGTGAGCAACATCTCAAACACAGACCGACCAATCAGGGGACAGCTCACCTGTACCTGTTGTTGATCACACCTGAAGGACACCTGACTGACAAAGTATTATCTCACCTAATCTTTCACCTGGTCTCTCACTGTGTCTCTCACCTGGTCTCTCACCTAGTCTCTCACCTGGTCTCTCACTGTGTCTCTCACTGTGTCTCTCACCTGGTCTCTCACCTAGTCTCTCACCTGGTCTCTCACTGTGTCTCTCACCTGGTCTCTCACCTAGTCTCTCACCTGGTCTCTCACTGTGTCTCTCACCTGGTCTCTCACCTGGTCTCTCACCTAGTCTCTCACCTGGTTTCTCACTGTGTCTCTCACCTGGTCTCTCACTGTGTCTCTCACCTGGTCTCTCACCTGGTCTCTCGCCTGGTCTCTCACCTGGTCTCTCACCTGGTCTCTCACTGTGTCTCTCACCTGGTCTCTCACTGTGTCTCTCACCTCGTCTCTCAATGTGTCTCTCACCTGGTCTCTCACTGTGTCTCTCACCTGGTCTCTCATCTAGTCTCTCACCTAGTCTCTCACCTGGTCTCTCACCTGGTCTCTCACCTGGTCTCTCAACTAGTCTCTCACCTAGTCTCTGACCTGTTCTCTCACTGTGTCTCTCACCTGGTCTCTCATCTGGTCTCTCACCTCTCACCTGGTCTCTCACTGTGTCTCTCACCTAGTCTCTCACTGTGTCTCTCATCTGGTCTCTAACCTGGTCTCTCACCTGGTCTCTCAACTAATCTCTCACCTAGTCTCTCACCTGGTCTCTCACCTAGTCTCTCATCTAGTCTCTCACTGTGTCTCTCACCTGGTCTCTCACTGTGTCTCTCACCTGGTCTCTCAACTGGTCTCTCACCTAGTCTCTCACCTGGTCTCTCAACTAATCTCTGACCTAGTCTCTCACCTGGTGTCTCACTGTGTCTCTCACCTGGTCTCTCGACAAATCTCTCGCCTAGTCTCTCACCTGGTCTCTCACTGTGTCTCTCACCTGGTCTCTCACTGTGTCTCTCACCTGGTCTCTCAACTGGTCTCTCAACTAATCTCTCACCTGGTCTCTCACTGTGTCTCTCACCTGGTCTCTCAACTAATCTGTCACCTAGTCTCTCACTGTGTCTCTCACCTGGTCTCTCACCTAGTCTCTCACTGTGTCTCTCACCTGGTCTCTCACTGTGTCTCTCACCTGGTCTCTCACCTGGTCTCTCACTGTGTCTCTCACCTGGTCTCTCACCTAATCTCTCACCTGGTCTCTCATCTCTCACCGTGTCTCTCACCTGGTCTCTCACCTAATCATTCACCTAATCATTCACCTGGTCACTCACCTGGTCTCTCACCTAATCTCTTACCTGGTCTCTCACCTAATCTCTTACCTGGTCTCTCACCTAATCTCTCACCTAGTCTTTCACCTGGTCTCTCACCTAGTCTCTCACCTGGTCTCTCACCTAATCTCTCACCTAGTCTCTCACCTGGTTTCTCGCCTAATCTCTCACCTGGTGTCTCACCTAATCTCTCACCGTGTCTCTCACCTGGTCTCTCATCTAGTCTCTCACCTGGTGTCTCACCTAATCTCTCACCTGGTCTCTCACCTAGTCTCTCACTGTGTCTCTCACTGTGTCTCTCACCTGGTCTCTCACCTAATCTCTCACCTAGTCTCTCACCTGGTCTCTCAACTGGTCTCTCACCTGGTCTCTCACCTAATCTCTCACCTGGTCTCTCACCTGGTCTCTCACCAGGTCTCTCACATAATCTCTCACCTGGTCTCTCACCTAGTCTCTCACCTGGTCTCTCACCTAGTCTCTCACGTGGTCTCTCACCTAGTCTCTCACCTAATCATTCACCTGGTCTCTCACCTGCTCTCTCACCTTGTCTCTCAGCTAATCTCTCACCTGGTCTCTCACCTAATCTCTCACCTGGTCTCTCCTCTCACCTAATCTCTCACCTAATCACTCACCTAATCTCTCACCTAATCATTCACCTGGTCTCTCACCTGGTCTCTCACCTAGTCTCGCACCTAATCGCTCAACTGGTCTCTGATCTGGTCTCTCACCTAATCTCTCACCTGGTCTCTCATCTGGTCTCTCACCTGGTCTCTCATCTAGTCTCTCACCTAATCTCTCACATGGTCTCTCACCTAATCTCTCACCTAGTCTTGCACCTAATCGCTCACCTGGTCTCTCATCTGGTCTCTCACCTAATCTCTCACCTGGTCTCTCATCTGGTCTCTCACCTGGTCTCTCATCTCTCACCTACTATCTCACCTGGTCTCTCATCTAGTCTCTCACCTAATCTCTCACATGGTCTCTCACCTGGTCTCTCATCTAGTCTCTCACCTGGTCTCTCACCTGGTCTCTCACATAATCTCTCACCTGGTCTCTCACCTGGTCTCTCACCGTGTCTTTCACCTAATCTCTCACCTGGTCTCTCACCTAATCTCTCACCTAGTCTCTCACCTGGTCTCTCACCTGGTCACTCACCTAATCGCTCACCTGGTCTCTCACCTAATCTCTCACCTGATCTCTCACCTGGTCTCTCACCTAATCTCTCACCTAATCTCTCACCTGGTCTCTCACCTAGTCTCTCATCTGGTCTCTCACCTGGTCTCTCACCTGGTCTCTCACCTGGTCTCTCACCTATCTCACTGGTCTCTCACCTAATCTCTCACCTGGTCTCTCACCTGGTCTCTCACCTGGTCTCTCACCTGGTCTCTCACCTGGTCATGCTCCAGAGGCTCGATCATGGGGGCGTCGTCCAGTCTCCTGAAAGGGGAGGCGGCCAGTCGTCTCTCCCACTCCGTCTGCCCCGCCCCCCCCGCCCCCCCCCTCCAGGAAGGAGCGTCTCAGAGCGCTGATGCTGCAGGACTGCACCTCCTCAGGACTGCCCAACGTGTCCTACACACACATACGCACACACACACAGATGCACACACACACAGATGCACACACGCACACACACGCATACACACACACAGAGGTGAACCACTGCAGAAGAAACAGGTGTGTTTAAAAAGATTCTGTATGTGTTTATTTACCTGAGTCCTCAAATCCTCATCCTGATCCGACTGTAGGAGAGACAGACAGGTGGTGTTAGTGTATGCCTGTGTATACTTATATATATATATATATATATATACTGTATATAGTAAATATAAAAACACATCAAAAGGAAGTGCTGTTTACCTCGGTGGCCGTTAGCTCTCCGTCCAAAGCCGTGTCAGTCAGTTCATTCTAAACACAAACACAGTGACATCACTACGGAGTACTAGTGCTCTTATTGGCTAGTGCTCCAACACATTGTACGTGATAGGCCAAGGGGGCGGGACATCTCTAAGTGGTTTAGAGGAGGAGAGGACTCTTTAAAGCTTGTTGTTACCTTGGTGTCTTGTTTCTGAGCGGTTGGAGGACTCTGTAGAGAAACCTCTGCTGCTCCAGTCTCATCCTCTTTATCCTCCATCACCTCCAACACCTGCACCTCCTCCATCACCTGCACCTCCTCCATCACCTGCACCTCCTCCAACACCTGCACCTCCTCCAACACCTGCACCTCCTCCATCACCTGCACCTCCTCCAACACCTGCACCTCCTCAACTAGGGTAGAGGAGACAAAAGAGGAAACAAGGACAGAAGAAGATGAAACAAGGACACAAGGAGACAGGAGTGAGAGAGAGAAAGGTGAGACAAGTGAGACAGGAATGTGATCAGTTTGTCACCTGGTCGGGAGCGCCTCTTCTGATTGGTTCTCCCTGTACGTTGCTCCGCCCTCTTCGCCTCCACCATCCTCTCGGGCGTTACAGTGGTGATGAGGTCACTGACGGCGATGGCCTTCGACGCTCCATAAAGTCCTGCCCCCATGTCTACACACACACACACACACACACACACACACACACACACACACACACAGACAGACAGACGGACACACACACTGTTACCACAGTGACCGCAGCGTGTGTGCTCATCAGCAGAAAAGCATTATGATGGCTTGTTGACATGGCAACGAGCCGTACAGCCAATCAACGCTCAGGGTGCATGCAAAGCAGTCCGGGGCCATCAGCCAATCAGCATTCGGAACCACCAGGAAGCCATGAGCACACGGCCAAGCTAACAGTGCTAACAACTCAGTCTCACAATGCTAATTGTGCTATGCTAAATCAACTGCTTTATTGTCTGAATGAAGCAGATTCCCTCAGCCAATCAGGAAGCAGCATTCCCTGACCCGCTGAATGAAGTATTCAGCGCTGTGGCCAATCACAGAGCAGTACTCCTACAGTACTTCTGCAGACAGCAGTACCTGTGTGTGTACCACCGTTGGCTTTGGTAGACGATGTTATGGCTGGGGAGCCAATCCGAGAGGAGGTGGGAGTGGCCCTCGAAGCTGAGGACCAATCAGAACCTCTGGTCAAGTACAAGAAACAACTGACTAATCACACCAAAAAACCTGATGCTGACCTGATGTAATACACATAAACATAAACATCATGGTTAAACCGTGCACCCCAGCGCGTGCTCTACGCTCTGCATCAGCCAGACGGCTCGCTGCACCCTCGCTGCGAGGGGGACCCAAGCTCCCATCAGCAGAAACACGTGGGTTTGCTGTCCTGGCTCCAAGATGGTGGAATGAGCTCCCATTGACATCAGGACAGCAGAAAGCTCACACACCTTCCAGACTGAAGCTCATCTCTCTCGACTCCACCTCGAGGATAGAACTACTAACAAAGCTCTTA